>JAWNOR010000194.1:675000-707500 GCA_035045885.1 Drosophila borealis | reverse complement strand
ATTTTTGGCATACATAAAAACAGAAGTTCAAATTTCAACAGTCTCCGGTTGACGACCTATGCAAACCAATTTAGCTAGAAAACAGCTGAATTAGCTTACTTAGCTAGTGATGACAAAAGCCCAAAATTCTGCTATCGATAGACGATAAGCAGGGTTGCTTTTGCTTCTTATGGAGATGCTATAAAAGCAGAAAAAAGCTTAAATCTTAAATTAAAAAATTCAAAAATAAATAAATTAATTAATAAATAAATATCCTATTTAAGGAATTCCCCCAGTATTGCTTGGCTATAAAATAAATGTAGCTCTTGCTGCAAACCAATTTAGCTCGAAAACAGCTAAATTTGGCTGCACAGCCTCTAATGCACTGGGCTAAAGGTTCGCAGCCGCCTTCCCCAATAGATTAAGCAATTAACTTGGGTAGTTGAGATAAGAGGCTGCTCACACGCCCAAACTGAACTCTCAGCTCTGGCTCAAAGAGGTGTCGTTTTATGTAGATGATTTCTTGCCGTATCTGGTCGATTATAATGCATTTTGTTTTAGCCAGTTTGCCTGAGCTCCAAAATCCATTCGACAAACATATTTCGGAAAATGACTTTTATAAAGACACATTTTTGAGCGGCTCAACTAACGTTTCTTTGCGCTATTTCGATTAGCTTTTTATGTTATAATTTACTTTCCCAAATATTTCACGTAAATATTTCACAGTCTTTGAGGGCGTATTTGTCGCTGAGCTGAGACTGAAATGAATGAAAGCTGTAGATCTCCGTTTTTACGAGCCCAACTGATTTAATTAGTTTTACGCGCGCGGTGGCAATAAAATGCTGGAAACAAAGTTGTTATACGAATTGGTGAAATGTGCCGAAAAAAAATTTAGATGTTTCGACTCAAACCAGAATTTTGAAATATATTTACGGGCCACACATCATGCTCGCACAGGCAATTCAGCCAGTCTTCGCCTCTCTCCCCCCGCCCTCTCTCCCTCTTTCAGTTGAGGCAATAAAAATCATGGCTAAGTAGGATCCATAAATATTGCAGCTAATCGCACGCACTCGCAACGCAAATGGTTTTTGTAATCATACGAAAATTGCCTACAAATGAACTGCTTAACAGCGTGTCGCACATTCGAGCATACCCAACCCCACACTCTTACCCAAACCCCCTTCCCAGCCCCACCCTCAGCAAACCCTAACAACCCCATTGTATTCCATTTAACCCGGCCCAAAAACTGTGCCAAAGTTGCGTTTGCGGTGGCCAAATAACAACAACGGCAAAGCAGCCAACGAAGAACGTTGTGTTTGGGCTGTGAAATACCCTGTAATATGTAAAATATATACTCAAATAAATATTTGCCTAAAATGGAGAATATCGCCATAAAATTAAACATTTTCTCAGTTGAAACTGAATATTTTCTTCATTTGAATTCTTACATTTAAGAAAAAAGAGCTTATAATAAAAATGTTGAAAAAAATATATTTTTTTAAATCTAATTATTATTGGAACTTCAAAAGTAGCTCCAATTTTTAATAAATTTAAATTTCTCAAAAGCTAAAAAATAAATTTGCTCAATCAATATTTATCAAAGTTGAATAATTATTGGAACTCTAAAATAAGTTTTAATTTGCATTAAATTTGAATTTCTTAAAAACTAAAAAAATACATTTTAAGCAATATTTTAGTCAATTAATATCTTAAATGTCATGTGTTTCAAAAATTCTTTTTATGGATGCTTCAAGCAATCTCCGTAACATTTTTACAAAGCATAAATCAAAAAGGAATTATTTCGAAATGTTTATTGAAGTGCATGATCAGCACTCCCTCTACAGTTATAAGCTACAGGGTATCGAAACAATCGCAGGCTGAAATTGCGCGAGGAGCATATTTAATTTATAAAACGACCAAAATGGCGCGCACCAAATTGTCCAAGGGCATATGCTAAGGCTAGGGGCAGGACGCAGGATGCCGGTCGCAAGGGGGTGAGGGGGAGGGGGAGAGGGAGAGGGAGAGAAATGGAGGCTTACGACTTGAAGCAGCCACGAAGGGTGCCACAAAAACGTATAAGCTGCGGCAGGAAAATGCGTGCAAAAAAATCAGTTACTTATTAAAAATGCCCATATAGCACACATAATATGCGTGTGTGAGTGCGGGTGTGTGTTTGTGTGTGTGTGTGTGTGCGTAACTGAGTGTGAGTGCGGCTACATAAAAATCAGTGGCGCCGGCGGAGAGTGAGTGCGAAATTAATTAGGAACACTCTCGTATGCCACGATTATTACAATGCTCAACAAAAGTATTTGCCACACTTCCTTCCAGCATTTAAAAACGTTCTTGAATTCCAAATGGGGTCAAAGGGCAAGTATTATACCTGTTTGTAGAGAATGCAATTATAGCCTAATTCCACTATCAAAATTTCTTACATTTTTTTTTGCGAATGTGAAATATGTTGCTGTTGTTCTTTGTTGTCTTCGCCACATTTTTCACATTTGCAAAAAATGTTGATTTTCCGACCGGGTAATAGCCTAATTCCACAGACCAAATTTCTTGAATTTTTTTTGGCGAATGTGAAATATGTTGCCTTTGTCCTTTGTTGTCTTCGCCACATTTTTCACATTTGCAAAAAATGTTGATTTTCAGCCCGGGTAATAGCCTAATTCCACTGACCAAATTTCATACATTTTTTTTTTGCGAATGTCACGAATGTGTAAAGTACAAATATGTATCCAAATATGTGACATTTTCTACATTTTACTAATACCACAGATTTTAACATTTAAAGATGGCCAATTCCCACAATGAGTCCATTATATGAATTAAATGGAGCCCCTACTTCGAGCTCGTATTATTAAAGAAGCGTAACTTCTGATATTCCGAAAACTGACACTTGCTAAAGGAATCGCAGAATGTGAAGTTTTTAAATGTAACAAATGTAACTGACTCATTAATTTATTGACAACCAACTCGCAAGCTAAATCGTAAGATCAAGCTACTAGATACTAAACTAATTTATACTAATTTTCAAACTAAATCCTAGTTAATCTGTTTGCCTTTCGGGAATCCTTATATTGTCCCGAGTTTATAGTGAGATTTGGGTGTTTGTCCTTTTGTGAATTTTGACTTTTGTGCTTTGCTTTAAATATCTGTCAGCATTCAAGGGAAACCTCATGAATTCCATGTCATTCATAGAATTTAGAATGGGTTTATTCTGCGTACTCTCCCCTTGACATTATCCTATTTCAAGTCAATAATCTCAGCTGCTGACTGGGCTCCCTTCTTAGCCCCTTCTAACTTCCTTCAAATCAGTGCTGGGAAACGCATTGATGCTCAAAAAGTCAGACTTTCGCAGCTTTTACAACTTTTACGCCCACACACACACACACACAAGCACGATTAAATAATTAATGTGCTAATTTATCGCTTAGCAAATTGTGTGGTCAATTCACTAACAAAATCACGCATAGACCCAACACTTGGCCCAACATCTCGGACCTCGACCACCCCCCCGCCCCCTCCGGAAATCGAAGTCAAGTGTGGACAGGCGAAGAGAATTTCGAAAGGCAATCACAATGGCTGGGGCGAAGGAAGCACAGAAAGTGCCTCACGTGTTGAGGGAAATCACACAAATGGCAACGAGAAACGAGCAAAAGTGCTCATTCGAGAGTGGAAGACTAAGAGATACCCTATGCCAAACATATGTTCAAAAAAACACACACAATTTTTGTTTCCCTCATACTTAGCCTTTCATTAAGGTATTGTGTTCCTTAAAACCATCTGGGCTAATTACCTGATCTTTATGCAATATTCCAGTCGCGAATATTGCAAACAAATATTTGGATCAAGAATGGGATTTATTGCATTTTAGGAAAATTAGGGGCAGGTATCCAAAAAGTCATCAATAATTATTTTATGCTCAAGAACATAACGAGCTCATCTAATATTCGAGTTATATTTAAAATAATTGTTTTAAAAATCGATATTTATCGATATTATGCAAATGTGGGCAGCTATCGATAAGACAAGGGGTAAACTAAAGAGGAGAATATATATCTCAAATTTCAAGTAACTTCCTTTCGTAGTTTCTCAGATAGACGTGTTGTACAGCCGGGCAGACTGGCGGGCATGAATATATATAACAAACTTTATGGAGTCGGAGATACTTTGTTTTAAAATCGATATTTATCGATATTATGAACATTTGGGCAGCTATCGAAAAGATAAATGAAAAACTCGTTCAGCAAATGGCTTAGGAGAATATACATCTTAAATTTTAAGTAACTTCCTTTCGTAGTTTCCCAGATGGACGTTCTGTACAGTTGGGCATGACTATATATACTTTATCGGAGTCGCAGATACTTTGTTTTAAGATCGATATATATCGATATTATGATTTCGATTTTATCGATTTTGTTTTCCTTTTGCAGTTTCCCAGATGGGCGACTTTTATATTTGTGCATGACAATATATACTTTATCGGAGTCGGAGATACTTTGTTTTAAGATCGATAAATATCGGTATTATGAGCATGTGATCATCTATTGCATATGAAAATATATATCGCAATTTTCAAGTATCATCCTTTCGTAGTTGGGCATGACTATATATACTTTATCGGAGTCGGAGATACTCCCCGCTCTATATATACTTTATCGGAGTCGAAGATACTTTTTTTTAATACCGATATATATCGATATTATGTGCATATATATCGCAAATTTCAAGTATCATCCCTTTGTAGTTGGGCCTGACTATATATACTTTATCGGAGTCGGAGATGCTTCCCGCTGTCCGTTATATAAGTTTGCACAAACACATTATGCCCTCTATACCCATGGGCATATAAATATACACACACCCTCTCTCTCACTCCCTCTCTCTCTCTCTCTGTCTCTCACCGTCGCTCGCTTTCTCTCCCTCGCTCTCTCTTTGCGACTGAATCGATTCGTGGGCATTTGAAAGACATTCGCATAAAGCTAAAACTGTCACCAATAATAGCGACCCGCTGGCCGCACATAAAGTTCCCGCCGCGACGGACAGAGACGGCCATAATCAGTATTGGCAATTGAAGTGACATTTGCGCGGCGACCCCTCCCTCTCCGCCCCCCACCGACCCCTCTCAACTGATTGCCCGGCTAGCATTTGTATATGAGCCAAATAAAAATGCATATCAAATGAAGCTGCAGTCCGTTGCGGAACGGGGGCGTGGCTGGGGGCTGGGGGGCAGGGGCAGGACACTTGCGCAGAACTTGGCTGCTGAATATTCCATGAAGTTGCCAATAAAGTCAAGTGGCAAGTCCTGGGCCAAGACTCGAGGCAGTTGCTGCTGCCTCTGCCTCTGCTGCTGCTGCTGCTGCTGCTGTTGACTGCAGCCAGCTGCTGCATACTAATTTTGCCTGCTGTTAGCTTTGCCAACACACCCCCCACCCCCCAACCCCCTGCCTCTGCATTGTGGTGGCATCTTGGCCTCATTTTGTATTCATATCAAGCACCACTTGCACATTGTTGTTGTTGTTGTGCCTGCTATTAACTGAAATAAAAGTAAGAATGCAATAAAACTGCGGCCCGCCTCTCATTTTGCATTAAAATTGCATTGCAATTGCCCAAGTCGAGACCATTTTCCGTTGTTGCTGCTGTTTTATTATGGCAATTGTTGCATGTTGCATGTTGTTGTTGTTGCTGTTGTTGCTGCTGTTCAAATGAAATCCAATTAGTTGGCTACAAGGCCTACGAACAACGTCGATGGCGAGATGCGTCGTGACTGGCAAAGAAGTCCTTTTGTGTCTGAATGTGTGTGTGTGTGTGTGTGTGCCTATGAACTTGTATGTAGATGCGTGCACTGAGAGAAAAATATATATAATATATATGCCTAGGTAATTTGGTGCGGTTTGTGTGTTGGTTAAGAAGTACGGGAAATAAAAAATATAGCTAACTAATTAAATATGTTTTATTTTGCGCTGGAATCGAGCATTGCCTTCTCATCTCTACCAAGCGAATGATTAATAAAGAATTTCTAGCTACAAGTATGTAACTTATATGATATAATAATCCCATGTTGATAATATTAAGCTCAAGGCGGAGCTCTAAATTACAGCTTTTATCTAACATTTGTTGAAAAGCAAAAAAGGATTGATATCATCTAGCCATATGATATAGAGATCCGATCGTTCCAGCAGCAGGAGTAAGTCTTCATACCAAGTTAATTTTTCATACAGAAATAAATGCATTTTGCAACACTTTTTTCTATAAGTCACATAATGTATGTACACTTAATTATTATTATGTATACATATTATTTTAATGCCAACATATTTTTGCCTAAATATTTCTTTAAACTCCTTTTTTAATTTTCGGCTAGACTTTACCTTTTGTAATATTCAGATTCTAGTCATTAGGGTTCGATAAATAAGAAAATGCAACTCTAATTTCGAAACGGTTCAGTTTGAAAACAGTTTGTAGCCAAAACTAATTACAGTTAAAGTTGATTGTAATACGATTTCGAGTTTCTGGCAACTAAATAGCCAAGTTTTTATTGCTTCAAAGAAATATTTTAATAATTATTTTAAAAAATTCAATCAACTAACATTTTTGTTTGAAAATGCAATGTAGCAGAAATATTTGCAGCAGTTTAGCTTGGATTGATTTTTCGTTGACATTTGTTTCGCTCAGTGTAGAATGTTAGGCTGTGTGTTTTTGGCTCACGCGCCGAATTGAATATGCAGTAATTGTCCGTTTCATTGTTGGCCATGATTTTGCGTGGCTGCGTGGCCAAAAAGCGCTGCGCTTAAGTGCAAAATTGAATTTTTGTGATTAATTTTTGGGTTGCCGAACACGAGGAAAACTCTCCCCCTCTCTCTCTCTCTCTCTCTCTCTCTCTGTCTCTGCATTCTTTCTAATGGGATGTGTGTACCTGGCACATGCCAACATTTTAGCAGCAGCTTCTTGGCTATCCCATTCCAATTTCAATTCCAATTCCAATTGCTATTTCAATGGCACAATCATTCCTGCCGCATTCCTGCCAGCTGGACCCGTGCTCAAGGCCAAGACTCGCCAATAAAACTGTCAATTAACCTTAAAGTGAACTTGGAAAGATGCCAGCGAAACGCAGCTAAATGTAGCTTAACAAAATAATTTCCATTTGCATGGACAGCAGGTGGGAGCGAGAGTGGGAGCTGGGAGGAGGGAGGAGGGGCATATCTTATCGCTGGCTGCCAGAATGGCGCGCCAGATAGCAGCTGGGGAGCGGCAACTAATAGAGATCTCACAGCGGCTGTCAATGGCTAAGCCTGGACGGGCATTAGGAAAAGCCGCAGTGGAAAGTGGACCACAGGCTAAGATGCCGGAGGCACCCCCCTGCCCGCCCCCAGCCCCTCGCTTTGTGCACTCGCAACTGACAAAACGCTGCTATTTCCAATTGTGCTATTAATCTGCCACATTTGCACTTCTCCAGGCCAGGCCAGGCCAGGCTCTGCTCCGCTCACACACACACACACACACCCGTCTCGGTCCGGCGGGAACGAGATGGCGGAACGCTTCGCTAAACCGAAAATAGAAACAATCAAAATGAAAATACATTCTCTTCATACTCTCTCGTCTGTGCGTAATAAAAACCCCAAAAGCAAAACGTTTTCCATTTAAAATGTCGTCGCAAATGCATCCCCCCCCCCTCCCTCTCCCTCCCTCTACCATCCGATCAATTCGCTGCGCTAACTGTAACTGCTGTGGCGCAGTTAGCCAATGGCAGGCCGGCAGCGTTACGCCCACTGCGCCAATTGTTGGCCAGTGCTGCCAAGCGGCGCGCAGACCGAAACCAGTTTATGCGTCGTGACGCAGCGCGCGCGCGTCGGCGCAGCGAGCGAGCGCGTTAGCTGTGCGAGCGAGACAGCGCTGCGCCCCGGGGGCGTAGCCCAAGCAGCAACAGCAACCACCACGCGGCGACGGCGGGTGGGCGGGCGGTCGGTCGGTCGGCTGGGCATGGCTAACGTTTATTATGGTAGGTTAGGTACAAACAAGGTGGCAAACAGGCTCGTTAAAGTTAACCAAATAGGAAGCAGGCAGCGCTGCCGACGTCAACGGAACTGGTTTGACGGGCAGGCAGCGACTGAGGCAGCGACTGAGGCAGTGACTGAGGCAGCAGCGACTGCCGTCCGTCGGCATATTTTTTGGCTGCATTTATGAAAAGCGTTTACGCCCGCCAACACGCAGCACGCAGCACGCGCCCGCTTCCCAGCACGGAAATTCGCCAAGCGCCGGATCTGAGCGTCAGTTCAATTTGTCGAGCGCCGTTTAACGAATGCGCGTCGCGTCGAAATCGAAATCGAATCGAAATCGAATCATTGTGCAGTGTGTGCGGCAAACGAATATTATTATTGCAAAAAATATTATTATAAATATATCTGAAAATTAGATAAAATAGTACAAATATAAATAAATAATAGTTAGTGCTCGCCATTTTTAAACTGTTCAAATTGGCGCCAATTGCTCTCAACATGTCCAGCCACGAGGAGGATGAACACGAGCACGAGCACGCGGACGACGGGCACGACGGGCACGACGGACACGGCGACGATGTCGAGGAGCAGGAGATTCATGTCGATGTCGATTCCGATTCACGCATGTCCTGCGGCAGCGGCTCGGACGTGGATATGGACAACGGCAGCTGCTACGATGAGTCCGAAACTCCGCTCAGGTAACCTATCTAACGGGAGCACCAATCAAAAGTTGGGTCTTAAAAGCATATTTAGAGCAACGTTTTTTTTTTGGTGCTATCCAAGGGGCTTTTTGTGAATATACCCTGTAGACAGAGTGGAAGAGAGTATATTGCTACGGCAGCTCGTGCTGCCTTAAAGATATGTTATTAACATGATCTTCTAAGTCTAGAGTCAACAAATTTGACAGGTAGATCTCCCTTAATCCAAAGTTGACTAATGTCTATATTTCCTACTGGTCACAGTTTGAAAGCCATTGCCCACGTCTAACTCCTTGGATTTTTAAGGTAACTTAGTTTAGATAGCTTAGTTTAAATATTTCCATTTTTTAGAAGGTTTATGTACATGTTTATTTTGTTGAGGGTCTGCCTGCTTCACTAGGCGGCCACGCCCACAGGGTAGGTCTTTTTAAGCCTCCTTCTGCTTCTTCTTTGCCTCCTTAGCAGGCTCCTTAGCAGGACGTTAGGTTGGTTAGCTCTATGTAGACTCCATTTTGAGCTGTTATTACGACGGCAACAGAGTATTGGGCAGTCAGTAGTAGTCCGCTTTTGCTTGTTTTAATCTTTTGATGGCTTCCAAGTCAACGTATTCAAATGTCTTTCGCATTGTCTGGCAAGACAAAGCCTCAATCTTTGGTCATTTGAATAGCTAAGAAGCTGAGCGCAGTCGAATAAATGCTTTCATTCACATCGATTCAACAATTTGGGGCTTGGCGTGAACAAACCTCTTAAACACTAATAAATTGCCGCATAAGAAACTTCCTGAATTAACCGAGGCACAGGTAGGCACAGGTAGGGGCTGGGCCATAGGGAATTGGAAAGACTCGACTCGACTCGACGATAAAAGGCGCATTAGCAAGGCGCCAAAAAGCGCGCGCTGATAACAATTCCCAAATGGGCTCCAAACGAGTTCAACGAGAGAGAGAGAGAGAGCGAGAGAGAGAGAGAAAGCCCCAGCATATGGGATTAACATTTTAATAGAGAATGCGCCATAAAAAGCCTATAAAAAACTAAGTAAGAGACTGCAAAATACCCTAAATAAAGAAGACAAAATAACCTAAATAAAAAAATAAGTTAAAGACTGGAAGATACCCTAAGTACAGAAGAAGAAGAAACCCACACAAAAAATTAATAAGAGACTGCAAAATACCCTAAATAAAGAAGAAAAAAAATCCACAAAAAAAACAAGTACGAGACTGGAAAGAGATAAAGAAGAAGAAAAAAACCCACAAAATAGGTAAAATATTCTTAAACTCGGTTTACTAGGCGAGAACTGTAGCTCTTTTAATCTTCAAGCTGTGCTTGAAACCAAGTCTCCGAATCGATATTTATCGATATTACGGAACCGATAAATATTGAAATAGTGAATATTGATTGTCCATTCACACAAGCGGATAGACGGACCTGGCTGGATTGGTTTGGTTCATCATTAGTTCAAGATAACCTAAATAAAGAAGAAGAAAAATACGTAAGAGACTGAAAGATACCAAAAAAAAAGAAGAAGAAAAAACACACACACAAAAAAAGGAAAATATTTTTAAGCTCGATTTACCAGGCGAGAGCCTGCGTACCAAGTTTGGGGACTGTAGCTCTTTTAATCTTTGAACTAAGCTTAAAACAATCAAGTCACAGAATCGATATTTATCGATATTATGGAACCGATAAATATTGAAATACGGAATAGTGATTGACTGGACCTGGCTGAATGGGATTATCTCATCATTCCGATCAATAATATATATCAAAATCCTGTGTCTGTTACATAATACAAGTATACCCTATTTACCCATTTTTAAAGGGTATACAAAGCGAGCTCTCAAGACAATGCAGAGCAACAACAAATACAGATCGCATAAAACTTCTTTTATTGACTTAGTTGTGTGTGGTTTTTTTTGAACAGTGTAGACTCGGACGCATTTAAATCACTTTCCATTTGTTGTTGTTGTTTATGAATTAAATGACGATCGTGACTCGCCACGGACTGTGCGATGATTTATAGAACCCAAATCAAATGCCATTTGCATAATTACTTCATTTGCCAAGAGTCAAGCGAAATGTTACGCATACGCCGCGTTTAACGACAAGAGCAACAAAAAAACCAACATAAAACATGAAACATGATTTCTGCGTGTTACGGGCCAATACCTTGGTGCGTGTTATCGCTGAGGCTGAGGCTGAGGCAGCAGCAGCAAATGGCAGACAAATGACAAAAATACACTCAGAGAAATACAAATATAATTCGACTAGAATTTAGAAAGATTTGTGATTAAATGAGCTCTGGGATATTCCTAAAATTAGCATCAATCAGACTCGTTTCAGCATTTGAATTGCAAGGGCTAGAAAAAAAAAGAAATGCTTCGAATAAGCAAAAAGTACTTATTACAAGCATCTGCATACTTGAATTAAGCGTAAGAATTTCTTAATAAAAATGCAAATTGTCTTGGAATCAACTTCTGGAATTTTGTGACAAAAAAGTTGTTAAAGGAAATGCAAAGTTTCTTGAATTAAGTTCTGCAGTTTTGTGAACAAAAAGTTGTTATTTTCATTTGTCTTGTATTCAAGACGAATTTGGTTAATTTGTGGCTGAATTTCGACGGCCTTTTTTCGCTAAGTGTACGGCATAGGCGTGGGCAACTAGTCTCGCAGTGTTTGCAACATTAATTAATAATCGGCTCTCGATTCAGAATTTTAATTGCAAAGGCTTAAAATAAAAATACTTGGATCTGGTACAAAATACTTATTACAAGAATTTTCATGCTTGAAATAAATGCAAGAAGTTCTTAATGAAAATACATTATTTGTTAAATTCAGCTCTGCATTTAAGTTTTGGTATTTTGTGATCAAAAAGTTCTTCATTAAAGTGCAAATATTTGCTTCTACATTTGATTTGTATTTTATGAATTTGGGGCTGAATTTCGACAGTCTTCGTGCTCGCCTTTTTCTCTCAGTGTACGGCATACGTGAGCGTGGGCAACTGGTCTGCGAAATGTTTAGCTCGCAACATTAATTAATAATTGGTTCTGCCTCTTATCAACGGGCGACACTCTCAATATTAATGAGACAACAACAACAACAACAACAACTGCAACAACAATTTTTTGTAACTCGTGTGTTTCTCATCCCGTTTCAGCGAATCGCTGCAATCGGAGCAGACGCGCTCCTCGTCCAGCGAGAATCTGCCCTTCAGCATATCGCGCCTGCTGTCCAAGCCCTTCGAGACCAACAACAACAACAACAACAACAGCCACAGCAGCAACAACCACAACAGCAACAACCACAACAACAACAACAACAACAACAGCAGCTTGGAGAAGGAGCTGCAGGCGGATGAACAGGATCTGGCCGCATATAAGCTGGCCACCAGCATTGCGAACTCAACATACGGAAGCGCCGCGGCGCTTTACAGCTATCCGCATCTGTATCCGTCGGCGGCGGCAGCGGCCGCTGGCCATGTGCTGCGTGTGCCGCCGCAGCGTACGCCGCTGACCTGGGCGCTGCCGCCGCTGCATCATGCGGCGCTGGCCCATCAGGCGGTCAAGGATCGGCTGGCAGGTGAGCAACTCGACTCGGTAGCCCCAACAACCAGCTACTGTTTACCTGCGCACGTGTGCGTGTGTGTGCGTGTGTGTGCGAGTCGGAGTCCAGGTTGGAGTCTGGGCTTTGGCTAATAAGCACGATCAGAGAAGTCTTTTAAGCCAACATGCCTGTCGGCATGTCATTCGGGCCCAAGCCAGTGCCACACACACACACGCACACACACACACACGCACACTAGCACACACACACACACACACGCCCCTAAAGTATAAAAACATGTTTGCCTTCAAATGCGCAATCGCAGCTTAAGTTAAAAAACCAAAACAGAAATCTTAACCGCCCAGAAGCAAAAGCCAACGCGTTGTCCCCGCATTTGCATACGCTTCCCCTCCCCCCCCCTTCTCCTGCTGCCGCTCCACAATCCTGGGGCTCTTCCTTAATTTGTTTACATTATGAGCTTCAGTTGTAGCTACAGGCAGCGCGAGCCGCTTAAATAATGAGAACGCGTTGATTTTATTACGCGTCCTGCATCCCTTTATCAGCTGTCACCCCCCTCCACCCCTTCCCCCCCTCCTTCTGGGCTGTCAGTTGCATGTAACTCATATTTGAGAGAGGGGGGGGGGTGGGGGGCACACAAAAGCTGCTTAGCTGGCGATCGCTTTGTCCGATTGCGAAACGGACTTTGCTTTTTATGGTCCCCACATCCGCTGCGCTTCAGCTTCTGCTTCTTCTTATAAATTTTATTTTTTTAGTTATTTTAATGAGGCTGGTTAACATGACTTTTTAATTTCGCGCTGTGCACCCGAAAAGGAATTAATTACACATTGGGCGGTCGTCTAGTGAGTAGCTGCCGACTTGGCTTATTTATCGCCGCATACCACACTTCAATGCGAAGCGCATCCCAACTGACATGGGCAGCATTTAATTAGGCTCAGCTCACACAGAGAGAGAGCAAGAGAGAGAGCAAGAGAGAGCCTAACTTGGCCACACTTATGAGCCGCTGACCAGTTTCGTTTTGTCAACATCTTCGTCAGCCGCTGTCCGTTCTGAGTGTGAATGGGAGAGTATGTATGTGTGTGTGTGTGTGTGTGAGTGAGTGAGCGTGTGTCTGTGTGTCCAACTGTGCTTGTGCATGTGTGCGTGTGTGTGCTTGTGCATGTGTCGCTTCGGCCTGCTGATAAGCTGGCGCCTTGGCTTTTTTCATTAACAAGACAAACGAGCTGCCGTAACAGCCTAACCCTTGCCGTGATCCCCGCTCCCCTCGCTGCCCCCTCTCCCTTAGCCCTCTCGCTCTCTCATATGATTAATAACCTTTGCATTTTAATTGGAATGCCGTTGGCTTTCCGCTGACAGGCGACGCAGCAGGCGCCAATTATTTTGGCAAATAGCCAAATATTTAACAAAAATGTGTTTGCAATTTTAGCAAATATTTTCTACACATTTTATTTATAATTGAAATTAACTCATTTTAAAGGGTTTTAGTTTTTCTTTAACCAAGAGAACATCTTCAAAATTAAGGAAACATTTTTCATTTATTTAATTTTATTTATTTATTCAATATCACTTTTTGAGTGTAGCTTTAGGCAAAATTGTGTTCCACACAGTTTAATATTTGACTTAACTCTTTTTACAGTTTTTAGTTTTTCTTTCACCTAGAGAACATTTTCGAAATTAAAATACAATTTTTTATTTCTTTAATTTGTGGAGTGTAACTTTATGGATAAAATATTTGTGGACAAAATATTTACCACACATCTTATAATTTAAATTAAATCTTGTTACTTAGTTTTTCTTTTACCTTGAGAACTTTTTCGAAATTAAGTGAAAATATTTCATTAGCATATTAACATTTATAATCTTTTGGCAAATTTACCAAATATCCATGTTTAGGACAAAATATTTTTGAGAGTAACCTTATGCTGAATCGCATGGACAAACTATTTTCTACATATATTTTTTGATTTGAATCAACACTTTTTAGTTTGTCTTTTGCATTGAGAACATTTTCAAACATTTTTTTCATTTATTTAATTTGTTGTTGAGTGTAACTTTCGGCTAAATCGCATGCGACTTTAGCAAAAGGTCAAAGTGTAAATGCTTGAGTGTAGATACAACTACTTGGCGCATATTGCGCATACACCATGTGGCTCGTTCTCGACGTTGGCCAGAAACAGCTCCAGCTCCAGCTCCAGCTAAGTCTCAGCCTCAGTCTCGGCCACAGGCGCCATCAATAATGCATGCTAAAAGCTTTTAGCATTATTTTACGTATTTTGGGAAAGCAGCAGCAGCAGCAGAAGCAGCAGAAGCCGCAGCCCACAGACAGGTTGTGAGTATCTTTAAGATACGCCAAGAACTGAGCCAAAACATCATAAATAAGAGCAAGGCGTGCCAGTTTGAAGGGCGTGGCATGGGGGGGGGGTATGCTGGTAGGCCATAAAATTATGCTTACGCGAATATATGGCTGGAATCCTTTTGAAGGAATCCTCTATGAGCGCCTGCTTATGTGGTGCGATAAATGGCTTTTTATTGAAATTGATATTGCTTGAAATATTCAAATGGTTCAAATCCCCAAACGGCCACACACAGAGAGAGAGGGGGAGGGTGAGGGAGAGGCACAAACACATCTTGCTTAAAAAGGGTTCCTGGGAAAAGTCGCAATAAAAAACATGATTTGTCAGTTTAACACCCGCCATATACATTCGAGCATTGAGCATTTTTCCGGGTTTCCCATTTCGGATTGATGGAATTTTCAGCCATTTTGATGGCGTTTTATTGCCGCAGGGATGAAAGTTGCTCAAAGAAACTTAAGTTTGTGTGTACCATAAAAAAAAAGGCAAGTTCTATAATGTACGCACAAGTAACAAGTTGTATTTCATATTATACATTTAGGATTTGCTCTTAGAAAATGAAGATTTTTGGTTGGCCAACTTTTTAGAAAAAACATCAAATTTATTTTTCAATTAGGTAATTTTTGAAAGATTTATTTTTAGCGGAAAAATGTAGGATGAAAAGAATAAATAGAAAATGTTAAAAGCCACATTAAGTCGATTTCCATGCCATGTATAATAACTGTGACTGCAAATTGTATTTGGCCCGGACTTAAATTTATTATATTTTATAAAAGGAACCTTAAACCTATCCGAAAAACGACCTAATCCGAGCTGGAATAGAAAACTTTTGAGGGAAACTCAGCCCCAGAACACAAATATTATTGATGCCAACTATTTTGGCTTTTGAAACCAGATTCCGTAGATGACAATTTTGGTTTGACAAAATAGATGAAAATAGCGCGCTTTACGAACCAAACCTAAATAAAGGTTTACAAACCAAATCAAGTACGAGGCCCTAGTCGGGAGCTCCCGACTAGGGGATACCCTCAACCCTCTTCTTCCAACAGGCGATAGCTATAAAATGAAAGATACTTGATATATATATACTATTCTAGAAGCTACATGTCAGGTTTGGTGACTCTAGCTCATATTATTTGCCGAAATTGCTCAAAAAACAGAATTTCGATATCGATTTTTATCGATTACTTGGAAACGGGGCAAGTTATCGAATATCGGAAACAAGCTCGATCTGCGCGTGGACTAGGAGGACCTAGAGCTAAAATTTCAAGTCTCTAGCTCTTATAGGTTACGAGATCCTGACGTTCATACATACGGACTGACAGACGGACGGGCGGACAGACAGACGGATCAAGAATATATACTTTATGTGGTCGGAGTTGCTTCCTTCTGCCTGTTACATACATTCGCACAAATACGTGTATTATGTATTTTTACCCATTTTTAATGGGTTCAGGGTATAATTATTATTGTTCTTACGAGCCGAAAAAAGAATCAACCCACATAAGATCAGAAATTGTATTTCTTTGTCAAGCACATTTTAAAATCTCCAATTGAAATAATTTAATTTATTGTAAAATGTGCATTTTCTGAATATTTTTCAAAGTTAATTTATTTGCTCTCAAGGTTAATAATTAATTGAAAGTCTTATTGTGCAGCACATTATTTTTGAGAAATTCAAAAAAAAAACTCAACAAGAAATTCTGACTTTTTTCATGGTGTCAAGTTTGTACATTATGCTAAGTGAACCACATTGAACCCAAAAAAAATCAATTTTCGAATTTAACTCTGTGAGAACATTTTCGAAATTTAATTTAAAATTTATTTAATTTGTTGAGTGTAACTTTATGGACAAAATATGTTTCATACATTTTATTTTGTACATTATGCTAAATGAAAATGAACATTGAACCCAAAATATTAATTTTCGAATTGAACTCGCATTAAATAAATTTTGTATTTAATTTTGCAAAGAGCAGAGATATTTGATTTAATTAAACATTTCTTAACACAAATTCTTCTTTGTCAGACTTGCTTTTTGTTTTGCACTTGTCCTTATTCTTTTCATAAGTATTTTGTACTTATTTTCAAACATATTTTTACTTAGAGCAGCTTTTCGTGTGGTTGCATTTCTAAGCGTTAGACGAGGTTGAAGTATAGTTTTCCTTGACGAATAGAATAGTTTTTGTTCATGCTGGAAATCTATAATTTTCCAGCTTGGACATGCAAAGTTTTAGTCAGCTTCGAGTTCATGTTTAGCAAGCAATTGCCGTGACTTGTCGCATCTGACCCCTGAGAGACGATCATCGAGCCGGTTTCCCAGTTGTCACCAGGAGGACAACAACAACAAGAACAACGGCGGCGTTTTAATATTTTTTGTTGGTCGCGGCTTATCGCAGCGAATAAACAACAACACGCAACAACAAGAAGAAGAGAGTCAGGTCTGGCTGGAATTTTAAAAGGTTCAGCGCCAGAGTCGCAGTCTGTGCCTGTGCCTGGGCCGCACCCATTAGTCGGCAGTCCCGTCCCGTCCAGTCCAGACACTGGGTCACATTGGGATCCTAGGAAGCCGCGAGTTTATGACTCAACCCGAGGCGGGCATTGAATGAAATTGATGTCGCGTGCGTTGTCTACAAGACTCTATGATAAAGGTTAAAGATCGCCCTCAGAATGCGGCAATTAGGAACGAGTCGGAGTCCGAGTCGGAGTCCGAGTCACTGACTCTCAGGTTCTAAATTGATTTCACAGCGGGCCGCACAGCGACAGGGGCAGGGGCAGGGGCAGGGGCAGGTAGAGTGGCAGGCGGGTCGCTAAGTAGCCGCACAGGTGCCGGAAGCAAATATCGGAAATGGCTTGTTATCCATTGCCAGGGATATGCTCTTTATTGTCAGCTAATTGCCCAGCCAGGACCAGGACACCCAACATACCTGCAATTATCAATTTGCCGTTTAAGCATTTTACCATTTTATTCTATGCTACAGCTGCCTTTCCCATCGCCCGGCGCATCGGACATCCCTACCAGAATCGGACGCCGCCCAAGCGAAAAAAGCCGCGCACATCCTTCACACGCATCCAGGTGGCGGAGCTGGAGAAGCGCTTCCACAAGCAAAAGTATCTCGCCTCTGCGGAGCGCGCCGCCCTCGCCCGCGGCCTCAAGATGACCGATGCCCAGGTGAAGACGTGGTTCCAGAATCGCCGCACCAAATGGAGGTGAGCAGAAAAAAAACAAATCAATACACAAAAAGTGCTGACAGCCCCCACCCCCCCTTTCCCCCTGCTCCGCCTTTTTAAACTACAAAATGCACAAAAGGCTTTTGTCGAAAAAAGCGAAAAAGAAAAATAAATAGAGCTCGGGGGGGTAAAAGGTTTTTCCATTATGCATGAGCACATTAAATGAAAAAGCGACCCCCCCCCCTCCCCCGCGCGTTCCGTCGTTTAGGGGTTGGTCCTCTTTGAGGGTGGATTCACGTGGATTCACTCGGCAAAGTCCTCCGCCACGTTTGGCCATAATGAGCAGAAGGCTTTCACTAACCAGACGCTAATCACAACTCCAAAATGGCTGCTATGAAAAGAAATTTGTAACCAAATAAATAGAACCAAAAGAAAGTTTTAACAATTATTTGCAAAGTGTCTGAGATTATGTCAGCCCGCCTGGCATGCCCTTCTTTCCTTTGCCCTACACTTTGTATGGCATTTGCATTCTCAATTAACTTGGCTAAACCTAATTTTCAATAAGTTACAAGTAACTCGATTAAATAGAAAAAATATTTAAATAATTATAATCAGAAAACAAATCAATTTATATTTATTAAGCAAAATAATATTTACACTTTTTAGACTCTCCGGCATATTTGCGCCTAAATAACTGAAAAGCAACATTTAAATGTTAATACGTGTTTTTCATGTAAATAATTTACTTAACATATTTACTTGAACCATCTGTTGGTTTATCAATTTGATTTATGGCGCATTTCCGAGTAACACAGAACATTTGCCATGCAAATGGCAACGAGCGAGTACTTTCAACTCGTTGCCTTATCAAGCGAATACTCACTCGCCCCTACCTAGGGACGCATATGAGTACAAATGCATACACTCGAAGAAAATGACCGTAAATACTCGCTAGAGACAGTTAACATTCCTAAAGCTCAGAGCGAAATTTCTTTGTCGGATTTTGCTTGTCATTTTTTGTAATTCCTTCTTCTCCTTCTTCATTCGTCTCACAACTATTTTGTACTAATTCTAAGATATATTTTTATTTAGTTAAATATATCTTAGGGATATTTTCTTTTAATCAAACATTTCTTAATACGAATTTTTCATTTGTTGTTCTTCCCATAAAAATGTTTTACATTTCGGCTTATTACTCTCATAAGTATTTTTGTGCTTATTCTAAGATATATTTGTATTTAGTTAAATATATCTTAGAGATATTTTCTTTTAATCAAACATTTCTTAAAACAAATTTTTCATTTGTTTTACTTCCCATGAAAATGTTTTACATTTCGGCTTTTTTTTCTCATAAGTATTTTGTACTTATTTCATTTAATTAAATATATCTTACAGATATGTATTTTCTTATAATCAAGAATTTCTTACCAAAAATTATTATTTGTCTTATTTTGCTTTTTCATTTGTTGTTCTTCCCATGAAAATGTTTTACATTTAGAAGAATAACTGCTCATAATATTTTTGTGCTTATTCTAAGATATATTTTTATTTACTTAGCTACATCTTAGAGATACTTTCAAATTATTGATTAGTACTGATATTTACTATATTAAAGGAACATGCTATTGTTTTTCTCCGAGTGTCTGTCTGTTGTCCCGTAAACAAGTCACGCGCTTGTCTGTCTCTAATTTAATGAGGCATCGATGCGTTGCGCGCATTTGCGTGTCCCAAATTGTTTTCTATTTTATTACTAGCATTAGAATTATAACAAAATGGCATATATATATATATATATAAATATACATAAACCCCATGCAATTACCATTATAATAACGAGCCAAAGCAAAACTTTTCAAAACGTGGCAACGCCAACATCGCATGCAACAACAACAACAACAACAAGAACAAAAACACTTTTGAGACGCGCTAATTGCCGCTTAGCAGGCTCTGCTCCAGAGCCAGAAGCCCCCCCCCCCTTTCCCCTTCCCCTTTCACACTCCCCTTTCGCCTTGGCCAAGTGCAGAGCTTATCAGCCATTTTGGACCTAGTTTAGCTCGTAAAAATTAATGATGTAAAACGCAATTTTGTTAACGGCAATGGCCACGGCTCGTTTGTGGCTAAGTGAAATGGCAACGGCATAATACAGGCACCACGATTATGTATACCTCGTAAATACACACACACACACACACTGATCACATAATTGCCTTACTGCAATGCTGCTAACTGCGCGCCAAGTAATTTGAATAATTAGCAGCGTTCAACATGGCGTATGAGTTATGTTCGCCTGGCCCAAAAGATTACCAAATGTATTTTTCAATAAATTCTGTTTTTCTTATTTGAATTAAATAAATGTAACCCGTTTAACAACAAAGGCAATGCGATTGACTCATAAGGCTTTTAACTGCCAACAACAACAATTAATAATAAACAACAACAACAACATGAAGAACAACAACAAAGATAACAAGAATGTTCGACTGAGTTTGAGCAATTGAATGAAGTTTGTTGCCTGTCAATTTGACAATGTGTTTAGCGAAAAAAAGAAATAAACAGCAGGAAGAGCAGGAAGAGGAAGAGAAGGGAGAGGAGCATGAACAAAGAAACGACAAGCAAGCACAGTTATCTGTCGTCTGCTGAAGATTGAATACCCTTACTTGAAGAAAGGTTTATGCCAAATTTCATAAAATTGCCACACAATGAAAAGTGTTCTTAGCTTGCAGAAATATTTATAATTTCTTTTAAAATACTTCTCTTATTTTGAGCTGGTTGAAAATGTTAAAAAATGTTTTCAAAAATATAATTTTATATCAAATTTATAAATTCAGTATTAGAGTTGTGGGCTGCTGAAAATTGCAAAACCCTTAAAAAAGGTTTCTCTCAAATTTCAAAAATGTTCTCAGTAATACAAAAGTCTCTTATTTTGGGTTAGTTAAAAAGTTTCAAAAATGTTATGAAAATTATGATTTGTTGACAAATTTTTTAAATTAAAAAGAAAGTGGTTTGAGTTTTAGCAAAACATGACTAAGATTCCCGATAAGATAGGTTACGTTTTTTTTTATAAACAAAGTAGATGTTCATATAAAACGCTCTGACTTCAAATGACAGCTATATAATTTAGTGAACCGAGACGACCAACTCCGACGTATGTTCGCAATGCCTGCAGCAAAAGATAGATATATGCCAAGTTAAAAAGAGACAGACAGGTAAATATCACAATAAACCCAAAGCGGTTTATTCTGATTAAGAACATATTCATACCTAATACACTCGGAGATGTCTACCATAAATCGTAACACATTTTGTGACAAAATTATAATACCCGCTGCAAGGGTATTAAAAAAGCAACTGCGGGCAAAAGCCAGATGCCACGCAGAAAACAGATAGATAGCGAAGAGAGAGTGAAAGAGGGAGAGAGAGAGAGAGTGAGAGGCAGGCAGGGAGCGCAGCATGATGGAAAAAAATGGCATGTCATTGCGCAGTGTCTGACAATGGGGCCAAACAAATGATGTCGTCTAACGGTTGTCTGCTGCGCCAAGTCCTTACAAATATACCGTACGCCCAGTAAATGGGCGAATACGAATGTCGGAATGTCGGTTAAGTTCTTAGGATAAATTAAAATATCTCCGTTACAGAAAATCAGATTTCCGATTGATACAACTTTTCGGACTCTGAGAATTTTTATTATAGAAGAAAATAAGCTCTTAACTTTGAACAAATTTGTCAAAGTTTTTGCAAAAATGGGCTTTTTTCTTAAATCAGATTTCACTTCGTTTATCCGATTTATTGTTATAAATTTATGTAGATTTTTTTCTTTAAATATTATTTGACTATGACAATTTGAATTATAAGTAAATAAATAAAACAAACTACTAATTTTAAAACAAATTTGTCTGAATTTAGATTTCCATATAGAGTTTCACATCATTTATATGATTTATTTTTATAAATTTATATGTGTATATATTTTTCTTGAATTATTTTTGATCACATATCGAGCTCGAGTTTAAAAATTTTAAAATCTATTTTACTCAACATCTACTTTATCCGAGAAAACAAATGATATGTAAATTCTCTTAAGCTGAAACCAAGCCAAATCGATTTCAAGTCAAGGAATCAAAGAAGTAAAAGAATGATCTTTAATCTTGACCAGCTCCAAATGACAGGGTATCTTCTGCCTTCCACTGCCAGCTACTAGATGTGTGTACATAATTTAATTAGCAGCCGGCACATAAATCAAGCTGCCGTTAAACCCTTTTTAATTACACGGCCATGCATCAAAAGGCCAAGAATCCGCCGGATTGTTGGGGGCGAATCTTGGAGTCGAGTACGAAAACTCACATGAAATTAATTGCTCGGCATATGGAAAAGTTTTGCTTATGCTGCTGCTGAAAGCTGTCTAATTAAAAATTTACACACGCACACACACACACGGTGACAAATGGGTGTGCGTGTGTGTGTGGCCAAAAGAAGAAGTTTGCTGGCAAACTTGAACCGCAAGGCGAAAATCAATTTGGCAGAGAGCAAAGTTTTGTTTTGCGCAAGCGAACAAAATCAAATGAAATTAATTACGGCTAAGAGCCTGTTGGCCATTTGGAAATTAACTTTGGGTGGCACGCGTCCCCAAACGTGGCCAAAAGCAAATCTTCGTCTTGGCCGGCAACTCTAGCCGGGGCCCAATTAATGGCCTGGCTAAATTGTTATGTCTTGCTAGATAATTGCCAGAGGGCCATTCTTCTTTTTTTTTTTGGCCAACTTTTGTCCCAATTTGTTGACATCGTTTGCGGGCTGATTTTAATTAGCCGCCCCCGGGAAAAGGCGTTTTAGCAGCTGCTAACAGTGCGACAATTGACTTGCCATTCAATTTGCGGCAACATTAATCTAAGCCAGCCCCCATCCCCCCAGCTCCCCCTCTCCAGACGCCCCTTCGTGCGATTTATGCGTCGAGCTTTAATAAACATTTTAGCCTAATGTCTGGCCATTATTTATCGTGTTTAACAACAACAAGAGCAACAACAACAAGAGCAGCAACATTTTCATCGCTCTGGCGCCAAAAGACAAAACAGTTAACATTTGTAAAGCGTTTCTTGCATTTTCGTTTTTCAGCTGGAAAAACTCTCGTGTCTGAAGATAAATTACAATCGTGCCGTGCCGCTTGTCTCTGCTCCGCACAGCTTAAATTAAGCCCGCACACACACACACACACACACACACTCGCGCACACTCGCACACATTTGTTTTTGGAGTTTTTTAATCAATTTACGTTGAATTTTTCATGCGGTAGCTCGCAGATAAAGCATCCAAAATGCCAGAAAGTAAAAGTGAAATACTTCCCATACTTCATTATTCACTCGAACCAAAAGCCAGACAATTGCATTTGTTTGCATTTCGTACATTTCGAGTACAATAATTCAATTAACGTTTGGAATTATTTTGTTGCCCAAACCAATGAAAAAAATATTCGCGAAAACTTCGATTGAAAATCTGGTCATGTTTTTTATTAAATATTATATAAATGCTTCGTTATATAAAACGCTTCTTCTAAGGTCCGAGAATTACTCATGTATGTAATTATTAATAATCTAGGTGTCGAACTTTAGACCAAAGGGAACAAATGAAAGGAACTGAGAAAAAAAGACTCGCGTAATTTGTAGTTATTTTCCTTAAACGATATTTATAATTCCTCAATCGATATTTTTAATTTACAATTCTAATAATCGATATTGATCTCGAGAAAAAATCGAAAACAACGTTGCAATAGTCAAATATGGCATATATATGATATTTTCAATTGGGAAAACCAAAACTAAAAAATGTTTCATTTGTGAGTTTGATTTTGTGTAAAATATAATTCAAGTTTGAAAGGGAAGTGAGAATCATGTCTCTTAACAAAATACTTACATATATTTATCACATTTTGGTCTTAACTAAAGATCAATTTAGGCTATATTAGTCATGAAAATAACTCAAGCCCATTAATGAGCTTTGAATTAGGGAGGAAAATGTATACAATACAAGTGACAAAATTCAAAATAAACAAACATTCCTATAAAGTTCTCTATACAATTCTTAAGCACGTAACAAATTTTATATATGACTGTAACCCAAAAACATGCCACAATTAGACTATGAAATTAATGAATTTTTAATCAGCTCGCATTTAAGTTACGAACTCGTAGTTTGAATGATGACATTGCTGATGAAAGCCGTAATGATAGCATATTTAACTAAAATACAATAATGACATGTGTGGGTCGCACACACACACACACACACACACACACACTAACGAGCCAAGTATTTAGGATTGTAATTACGGGACAAAAACTTTTTGCTAGACATCGTCGTAAGAACTTTATTAGTTCATGAAATATTCAATATGGCGCGCGAAGGCAAAAACAACCCCACAGACACAAATGCAATGTGTTCGTGTGTGTATATGTGTGTGGGGGAGTGTGTGTGTGTGTGTGTGGGGGGGTGGCCACAATTAGAGCATAAATGCTGCGCAAACGCGAAATATAAGGGCAAGGGAAACGGAACAGGAAGTGGCAACTGTGAATGGAATTGGAAACTGTGAAAGGAACTGGGAACTGGGCAAAGGAGAATTATAACTGCAGCAGCAAAGTGCAGCAAAGTGCAAAAGGCCGTGTTGCAATTGCTGCGTGAATTATTTATGGACAAATGTGAGCCAGTTCTTGTTGCTGTTGTTGTTGTTGTTGCTGCTCGGCCTAAATCCCATTTAAGCGCAACATTTAAAATGTAATTTTACGCCAGGCCAGGCCAGGCCAGAATCGAAATTAATTTTCAATAAACAAAAGCGAAACAATGCCATTATTGGGGGAGTGGGAGGGGGGGGGGGGACTGCTGGCAATCAGCATATTTGATTTGATTAGTTTTAAATGGTCTTAATAAGCCGCCCACATAATGACTTGATGACCCTCTCCCCCGCCCGTCCAGCTGTCAGCCCCGTCTCTCTCTCTCTCTCTCTCTGTCTGAGGCAAATTGCTTTTCGATAATGAATATGCACATTAGCCGATGCCAAAATATTGATAAACCTCATCAAATGGTATTATACCCTCAAACCATTGAATATGCCTAAAAACTGGTATCGTTTTTTTTTATTGGAATATCTCCGCCAAATAATATTCGATTTCGGATTGATATAACATTTTCGACTCGTAAGGATCAAAACTATCGTTTGGCATTAAAAAATGAAAATCTTAAATTGGAACCAAATCGAAAAAAGAGGAAAATCGTGGTTCAAAACTTTTTCGACCATTCATTTGGAATATCTGGGGCTTGTATACCTTCTATTAATTGACAATAAATTCCTGGAAACAATCAAGGAGAGACACATATCATATCATAGTATCGATAAATATTCCTTTCAATATTAAGTGCACCTTGGTATATACACACTCCCTACACACTATTTAATCCCCGAAAATTTCCTAACGATCGGACAATAAGCACCGAAGTTAATCAAGAGCTTATCATCCATTATGAAAATTCACTTTGTGCTTTTGTGTCTAAGTAGAGGAAAGATGGAATGTGCTTTAAGGCAGCTCAAAGCAGAGCATCTGCCAGTCGGGACCAAATAAAATACTCTTGATTTTGTGCTTTTTAATATTTTTATTTTTTGTATGTATCATGTACAGCATTTAAAACTAGTTTTTCTCTCTCTCTCTCTTTCTTGCGCTTATTTGCAGACGTCAGACGGCGGAGGAGCGCGAGGCCGAACGACAGGCGGCCAATCGGCTGATGCTATCCCTGCAGGCGGAGGCCATCAGCAAGGGATTCGCGCCGCCAGCGGCGCCGCTCAGCTCCCAATCCGGCGTGAATGGAGCCCCGCTGGCCGCGCTGCACGGACTGCAGCCCTGGGCGGAGGCGTCGCACGCAGCGGGCTGCTAATTGTCAAAAAGAAGATCGTATATATATATATATATATATGTATGTGTATAAGGTTTATTTGTGATACAGTTTGCTTTGTAAATAGAGTTGAGAAAAATGTGTGTGTGGTACAGTGAAGACACTGCAAGACGAACGCTCAGCGGTGCTCGCTATCGAAACAATCAAGCACAAGTTGTAAATATCTAGCTTTACTTCCCATACTATAATATTAACTAATATAATCACTTAGCTACTTAAGTACTCGATTTAAGTTTAAGTAGTGTCCTTTAGTTTGTAGCGCAGTGTTTCCTTCATTTCAATTTAATCTCAAAATGTCAACTTTAAACTATATATATATGGTATATAACATACAAAATTTTAAATATATGGCTTGTATTCTACGTTAGTCGTAAGTCGAATGGCATTACCTAGTATTATACAAATAAATAGCTACTGAAAAATATATAAACTAACATAAAGCAAAGGAAACAAAACCTAAATAAATACATTACGAAATCAAAAAACACAAACTGAACATTTAATGCGAAATATTTGAGTTTTAAGCGTTAGTTCTAAACGCCGCCTGCACCGCCTTGATCAGTTGTAATTACAGCTTTACTATTACTTTTATCTCTGCCTGTTTTAGCCGGAGCTATCCTTGCCATTTGGCCGATTTCGGTCAAAATTTAGATTTAACATTTTTTGATCCCAATCGATAGTACTGATCCTTACGAGTCCAAAATGGTATAAAATTCCTAAATCGGACTTTATTTGACCGATATATACCAAAAAACCATCAAGAAAGGTTGACTTTACAAACGAATCGTTTGTTGGTCCACAACTTTTTTTAACCAATCGATTTTTAATTTGTTTGAATGCCAATTGATAGTAGGGATCCGTAAGAATTCAAAAAGGTATAACATTTTAAAATCAGACGTTATTTAGCCGAGATATTCAAAAAAAATCATCGAAAATGTTTTAATTTTCGAATCGACCCCGATTTTAAGAAAAAACGTGATGTAACCCCTTGCCATTTTGCCGATTTCAGTCAAAATTTAGATATTCAATTTTTTGATGCCAATCGATAGTACTGATCTTTACGAGTCCAAAATGGTATAAAATTCCTAAATCGGACTTTATTTGTCCGATATATACCAAAAAACCATCAAGAAAGGTTGACTTTACAAACGAATCGTTTGTTGGTCCACAACTTTTTTTAACCAATCGATTTTTAATTTGTTTGAATGCCAATTGATAGTAGGGATCCGTAAGAATTCAAAAAGGTATAACATTTTAAAATCAGACGTTATTTAGCCGAGATATTAAAAAAAAATCATCGAAAATGTTTTGATTTTCGAATCGACCCCGATTTTAAGAAAAAAAGTTATGTAACCCCTTGCCATTTTGCCGATTTCAGTCAAAATTTAGATTTTCAATTTTTTGATGCCAATCGGTAGTACTGATCCTTACGAGTCCAAAATGGTATTAAATTCCTAAATCGGTCTTTATTTGGCCGATATATACCAAAAAACCATCAAGAAAGGTTGACTTTACAAAGGAATCGTTTGTTGGTCCACAACTTTTTTTAACCAATCGATTTTTAATTTGTTTGAATGCCAATTGATAGTAGGGATCCGTAAGAATTCAAAAAGGTATAACATTTTAAAATCAGACGTTATTTAGCCGAGATATTAAAAAAAAATCATCGAAAATGTTTTGATTTTCGAATCGACCCCGATTTTAAGAAAAAACGTGATGTAACCCCTTGCCATTTTGCCGATTTCAGTCAAAATTTAGATTTTCAATTTTTTGATGCCAATCGGTAGTACTGATCCTTACGAGTCCAAAATGGTATTAAATTCCTAAATTGGACTTTATTTGGCCGATATATACCAAAAAACCATCAAGAAAGGTTGACTTTACAAACGAATCGTTTGTTGGTCCACAACTTTTTTTAACCAATCGATTTTTAATTTGTTTGAATGCCAATTGATAGTAGGGATCCGTAAGAATTCAAAAAGGTATAACATTTTAAAATCAGACGTTATTTAGCCGAGATATTAAAAAAAAATCATCGAAAATGTTTTGATTTTCGAATCGACCCCGATTTTAAGAAAAAACGTGATGTAACCCCTTGCCATTTTGCCGATTTCAGTCAAAATTTAGATTTTCAACTTTTTGATGCCAATCGATAGTACTGATCCTTCCGAGTCCAAAATGGTATTAAATTCCTAAATCGGACTTTATTTGGCCGATATATACCAAAAAACCATCAAGAAAGGTTGACTTTACAAACGAATCGTTTGTTGGTCCACAACTTTTTTTAACCAATCGATTTTTAATTTGTTTGAATGCCAATTGATAGTAGGGATCCGTAAGAATTCAAAAAGGTATAACATTTTAAAATCAGACGTTATTTAGCCGAGATATTAAAAAAAAATCATCGAAAATGTTTTGATTTTCGAATCGACCCCGATTTTAAGAAAAAACGTGATGTAACCCCTTGCCATTTTGCCGATTTCAGTCAAAATTTAGATTTTCAACTTTTTGATGCCAATCGATAGTACTGATCCTTCCGAGTCCAAAATGGTATAAAATCCCTAAATCGGACTTTATTTGGCCGATATATACCAAAAAACCATCAAGAAAGGTTGACTTTACAAACGAATCGTTTGTTGGTCCACAACTTTTTTTAACCAATCGATTTTTAATTTGTTTGAATGCCAATTGATAGTAGGGATCCGTAAGAATTCAAAAAGGTATAACATTTTAAAATCAGACGTTATTTAGCCGATATATTCAAAAAAAATCATCGAAAATGTTTTGATTTTCGAATCGACCCCGATTTTAAGAAAAAACGTGATGTAACCCCTTGCCATTTTGCCGATTTCAGTCAAAATTTAGATTTTCAACTTTTTGATGCCAATCGATAGTACTGATCCTTCCGAGTCCAAAATGGTATAAAATCCCTAAATCGGACTTTATTTGGCCGATATATACCAAAAATCCATCAAGAAAGGTTGACTTTACAAACGAATCGTTTGTTGGTCCACAACTTTTTTTAACCAATCGATTTTTAATTTGTTTGAATGCCAATTGATAGTAGGGATCCGTAAGAATTCAAAAAGGTATAACATTTTAAAATCAGACGTTATTTAGCCGATATATTCAAAAAAAATCATCGAAAATGTTTTGATTTTCGAATCGACCCCGATTTTAAGAAAAAACGTGATGTAACCCCTTGCCATTTTGCCGATTTCAGTCAAAATTTAGATTTTCAATTTTTTGATGCCAATCGGTAGTACTGATCCTTACGAGTCCAAAATGGTATTAAATTCCTAAATCGGACTTTATTTGGCCGATATATACCAAAAAACCATCAAGAAAGGTTGACTTTACAAACGAATCGTTTGTTGGTCCACAACTTTTTTTAACCAATCGATTTTTAATTTGTTTGAATGCCAATTGATAGTAGGGATCCGTAAGAATTCAAAAAGGTATAACATTTTAAAATCAGACGTTATTTAGCCGATATATTCAAAAAAAATCATCGAAAATGTTTTGATTTTCGAATCGACCCCGATTTTAAGA
Source organism: Drosophila borealis (assembly GCA_035045885.1). Classification (NCBI taxonomy): domain Eukaryota; kingdom Metazoa; phylum Arthropoda; class Insecta; order Diptera; family Drosophilidae; genus Drosophila; species Drosophila borealis. The sequence continues at coordinate 678,271 of JAWNOR010000194.1, read as the reverse complement.
AAAAACGTGATGTAACCCCTTGCCATTTTGCCGATTTCAGTCAAAATTTAGATTTTCAATTTTTTGATGCCAATCGGTAGTACTGATCCTTACGAGTCCAAAATGGTATTAAATTCCTAAATCGGACTTTATTTGGCCGATATATACCAAAAAACCATCAAGAAAGGTTGACTTTACAAACGAATCGTTTGTTGGTCCACAACTTTTTTTAACCAATCGATTTTTAATTTGTTTGAATGCCAATTGATAGTAGGGATCCGTAAGAATTCAAAAAGGTATAACATTTTAAAATCAGACGTTATTTAGCCGATATATTCAAAAAAAATCATCGAAAATGTTTTGATTTTCGAATCGACCCCGATTTTAAGAAAAAACGTGATGTAACCCCTTGCCATTTTGCCGATTTCAGTCAAAATTTAGATTTTCAATTTTTTGATGCCAATCGGTAGTACTGATCCTTACGAGTCCAAAATGGTATTAAATTCCTAAATCGGACTTTATTTGGCCGATATATACCAAAAAACCATCAAGAAAGGTTGACTTTACAAACGAATCGTTTGTTGGTCCACAACTTTTTTTAACCAATCGATTTTTAATTTGTTTGAATGCCAATTGATAGTAGGGATCCGTAAGAATTCAAAAAGGTATAACATTTTAAAATCAGACGTTATTTAGCCGATATATTCAAAAAAAATCATCGAAAATGTTTTGATTTTCGAATCGACCCCGATTTTAAGAAAAAACGTGATGTAACCCCTTGCCATTTTGCCGATTTCAGTCAAAATTTAGATTTTCAACTTTTTGATGCCAATCGATAGTACTGATCCTTCCGAGTCCAAAATGGTATAAAATCCCTAAATCGGACTTTATTTGGCCGATATATACCAAAAATCCATCAAGAAAGGTTGACTTTACAAACGAATCGTTTGTTGGTCCACAACTTTTTTTAACCAATCGATTTTTAATTTGTTTGAATGCCAATTGATAGTAGGGATCCGTAAGAATTCAAAAAGGTATAACATTTTAAAATCAGACGTTATTTAGCCGAGATATTAAAAAAAAATCATCGAAAATGTTTTGATTTTCGAATCGACCCCGATTTTAAGAAAAAACGTGATGTAACCCCTTGCCATTTTGCCGATTTCAGTCAAAATTTAGATTTTCAATTTTTTGATGCCAATCGATAGTACTGATCCTTACGAGTCCAAAATGGTATAAAATTCCTAAATCGGACTTTATTTGTCCGATATATACCAAAAAACCATCAAGAAAGGTTGACTTTACAAACGAATCGTTTGTTGGTCCACAACTTTTTTTAACCAATCGATTTTTAATTTGTTTGAATGCCAATTGATAGTAGGGATCCGTAAGAATTCAAAAAGGTATAACATTTTAAAATCAGACGTTATTTAGCCGAGATATTCAAAAAAAATCATCGAAAATGTTTTGATTTTCGAATCGACCCCGATTTTAAGAAAAAACGTGATGTAACCCCTTGCCATTTTGCCGATTTCAGTCAAAATTTAGATTTTCAATTTTTTGATGCCAATCGGTAGTACTGATCCTTACGAGTCCAAAATGGTATAAAATTCCTAAATCGGACTTTATTTGGCCGATATATACCAAAAAACCATCAAGAAAGGTTGACTTTACAAACGAATCGTTTGTTGGTCCACAACTTTTTTTAACCAATCGATTTTTAATTTGTTTGAATGCCAATTGATAGTAGGGATCCGTAAGAATTCAAAAAGGTATAACATTTTAAAATCAGACGTTATTTAGCCGAGATATTCAAAAAAAATCATCGAAAATGTTTTGATTTTCGAATCGACCCCGATTTTAAGAAAAAACGTGATGTAACCCCTTGCCATTTTGCCGATTTCAGTCAAAATTTAGATTTTCAATTTTTTGATGCCAATCGATAGTACTGATCTTTACGAGTCCAAAATGGTATAAAATCCCTAAATCGGACTTTATTTGTCCGATATATACCAAAAATCCATAAAGAAAGGTTGACTTTACAAACGAATCGTTTGTTGGTCCACAACTTTTTTTAACCAATCGATTTTTAATTTGTTTGAAAGCCAATTGATAGTACGGATCCGTAAGAATTCAAAAAGGTATAACATTTTAAAATCAGACGTTATTTAGCCGAGATATTCAAAAAAAATCATCGAAAATGTTTTGATTTTCGAATCGACCCCGATTTTAAGAAAAAACGTGATGTAACCCCTTGCCATTTTGCCGATTTCAGTCAAAATTTAGATTTTCAATTTTTTGATGCCAATCGATAGTACTGATCTTTACGAGTCCAAAATGGTATAAAATCCCTAAATCGGACTTTATTTGTCCGATATATACCAAAAATCCATAAAGAAAGGTTGACTTTACAAACGAATCGTTTGTTGGTCCACAACTTTTTTTAACCAATCGATTTTTAATTTGTTTGAAAGCCAATTGATAGTACGGATCCGTAAGAATTCAAAAAGGTATAACATTTTAAAATCAGACGTTATTTAGCCGAGATATTCAAAAATATCTTCGAAAATCAAAACATTTTTCGAATCGACCCCGATTTTAAGAAAAAACGTGATGTAACCCCTTGCTATTTGGCCGATTTGGGTCAAAATTTAGATTTTCATTTGAATGACAATGGAAAGTAGGGATTAAAGCTTATTTTGAATTGCCACTAAATTAAATCAACAATTGAATGACCTTTGGATTAAGGTAAACAACTAAGGATAGAGACACATATCATATCATAACTTCGATAAATATTCATTTCGAGAGATATTTTCTTAACTACAAGATCTGAATAAAATAAATGCTATAAAGTGCGCTTTGGTATATACACACTTCTCTAAATATCGGACTAAGCACCGAAGTTAGGCAAGAACTTATTATCCATTCGATTGCAAATCGAAGAGCACAAACTGAACATTTAATGCCAAATAATTGAGTTCTACGGGTAGTTGGGCTCATATGATTTATAGACAGTTTATAGACAGGTTATTATACTCAGGCCATATGCTGCGAAACCAACAACAATTAGTTGCCGCACAGCCTGAACTTTGGATGTATATATCAATTATATCTAGCGGCCTTTCATTATAAATATATTACGTGTTTTTTTTATTGGCGCCGAAAGGCAAAACAAACAAACAAACAGACGCCGCCTGACCTGGCCTGGCCTGGTCGGCAGGTAGCTCTACCTGTGCTCAGGGATGGCTCCTTAAAGTGTTGGCCGCTGTCACATTAGCGTCGGGGACTT
>JAWNOR010000194.1:212500-670000 GCA_035045885.1 Drosophila borealis | reverse complement strand
AAGGGACTCTCGTTTAGTACAAACAAATGAAGATTATTTAATTTGTTGAATGCCTCTCTTCGCGCTTCTCAAACTGTGTGCGGTTTACAGGGTATCTCCCAGCCCGAAACTATAGACTTGCTTTTCCTTTGCTTTTCTCGCTTTGATTGTGCTCATTCCCAATTGTCCATTTCATGGACGCGCAGCATTTGCATTTTTTATTTGAAACAACAGAATTGACCTTTTTACTGGCCCCTTGTCCAGACTCCGGACGCCGGACTCCGGACTCCGGACTCTGTAAGTGGCCTTCGGGGCAAATTTTGATTTCTGCGTAATTTTTCTTGAGCCAAGTCAAAATTCGTTGCCGTGCCATAAATAATGCACAGCGTGCCAGCAATTGCCTCAATCACATTGAGGCCAAAATGTTCACGCATTTCCCAACCAAAAACGAGGAAGAAGCAGAAAAGGGCAGCAACACGGAAATTGAAATGAAAAGAAACTCATTTAGATATCCGTCTCAGTGCCGGGAATTACGTTTTTTCTGCCAAACTTTTCCCAAATGCATATTAAAATACGCAAGTCCCACAGATTTTGTTTTATTTTGTTTTTTCGTGTCCCGTTTGCTGGCCAAATAAATGGCGAGCTGTAAAAATAAACGACAAACGAATGGGCCAAGCCAAAAAAAAAACAAGCCAGGCGGGTATGCTCGAAGCGGAGACACCCTGTACCCAAAATTTGTATGCTTTAAGAAATGTATTCGTGAAAAGTTGCTTAAGGATCGATTCTTATAAAATTTTCAGGGCATAAGTAAGACATTCGAATGTGTGCAGATATCAAAGTCCAAGGCTATGGCTTCTCAAATTAAATATTCTACTACACGATCTCTTATTAGCTCAGAGATATGCTCACAAAACTGAGGCCTGATATCGATTCTTATCGATTTCGTGATAAATGAATCAGTTATCGATAATGTCATTTAAATTGATCGGGGCGAATAATAACATTTTTTTGCAAATTTGAAAATGTGGTTTCTAATGAAATTTAAAATTCGCAACAAATGTCAGAAATGTTGACAGTGGAATTTGGCTATTTGGCCTCCAGCTAGCTGGATTTATGCAAGCCTAGATCGACTCGGCTGCTGTTGCTGATCGGGAGCTTATCTCTGTCTGTTACATACACGTACACAAAATAAATATACCTTTTTTTATGCACTTTCCATGGGTTCAGGGTATTAAAAGAAGCCCACGACTTGCGACATTTGAGAAACGAACGTGAAAACGGGCCTTAATACGGCAGGAGCGCAGCAGGAGCTGGAGCAGGAGCAGGAGCTGGCATGGGGCATTGGCCATGTCATGTTCATGTTGACTAATGTTTAACGAGCGCAACTTGTCCTTGTTGATGTTGTTTATGAACCTGCCACCACGCATTCCTCACCCCGCCCCTCATCCCTATTGAAATCCCTGCGGTGCCCGGAGTCCGGATCGCGGCGAGAATTGACGCGCGTGCCTTCGACTCACGCGTTTGCCAGCATTTCAAATTGATGAAGTTGCGCCGGAATAATGCCAAGGGGCGGAAAATGGAGTGGGGTGGAGTGGGATGGAGTGGGGTGGGGTGGGGTGGCGGGCTGCTCTTTTGCCACCCCTCAGCTGGTGTCAATTGTGTAATTGCCGAATGTTGTTTTCAAATATATTTAATTGAAAGGGTGTTTTACGCATTATCCTTGTTATTGTTGCTGTTGACTGAAGGACTTGCCATTTCGTGGTTACACGCGTATCCTGTTACAAATCCTGCGCGAATATTGTTTTGCTTGCTGTTTAATATAATTGTTATCCGCTTGTCGCCTGCTTTGGCCCCCGTGTTCCTCGTAGGGGGTGAGCACTGTTTGTGTTCAGATTTTCTCAGCACTTGATTTAGATAACAAGAGTTGCAGCAGCTGCTACAAATAGACAAGCGCGTAAATACCCTGGGAAAGTTGCGAGTACTTTCAATTTCAATAACTGAGAGAAACATTTCGTCATTTTCTTATATATACTTAGCTTAGTTCACGCTGAGAGTAAGGAGTCCAAAATTGACGCAAGTTTCTTTTAGTATATTTACATAATTCAAGCTTAAAACTATTAATTTTTTATATAAAAGTATACACTTTTATTTCCAAACTAACTGCAGTTATTAAGATTTTATTTAAATATTATTTGTTCATTATATAGTTATCTTTAAGTATTTCACTTTCAACTAAACTTCCACAAAGCATTCTGTGTAAATCTTGCTTTCATCTTTTAATTCATACGTATAGAAACTGATTGAGTGATTGACTGACTGACTGACTGATTGATTATCAACATCTAAGAGAAACATTTCGAGATTTTCTTTAAAATACTTAGCTTAGTTCACGAACACTTTAAAGGCTCTTAAAGTTGTTCTAAATATTTATACACAATTCAAGCTTCAAGTTATTATTTTTATTATATATACAAATTTATTTTTTCTTTATTTCCCAGCTATCTGAAGATATTAAGTTAATTGCACTGTAAAGTTATCTTTAAGTATTCCAACTCGACACAAATAATTTTCTGTAAATCTTTTTCCACCTTTTAATTCATACATAGAAAAACTGACTGAGTGATTGACTGACTGACTGATGGATTGATGATCAACAAACAGCCCAATCTTAAAAGAGCTACACAGTGCAACTTTTCACAGAACTTATCGTTAACAACCAAGTAATAAGACTTTGCTTGGACTTAATATTATTATTAATCTGTGTCAAATTTAGAATCTTCATACCAAGTTTTGTGCATCTAGCTCTTATACTTATCGAGCTACGCTCAAAAAGCCTTGCCCCAAAATCGATAAATATCGATGTTATGTCAAAGGAAGAGATATCGAAAACATTTATAGGCTCGATCTGCGTATGGTGTGAGGGAATATATATTTCACATATACATATTAAATAATAAAATATATATATTTAATATTTAATATATTTGCAGTTTCTGATTTAGACAGAGAGACAAGCTAAATCGACTCAGTTCGTGGCCCAAATGATGACTTTAATCCTAGCTGAAGAGAAGAAACTTATCAAAAATGCCTTTCAATTTTCAATTTGAGCAGTTAATTGCAGGTGTTGCAAGCAATTTGATAAAGTTGTCGGCAGCCGGAGGACAACTGCTCAGAGGACAACTGCTCTCAATGGTGACCGCTTGAAAGGACGTGTTAAAAGCAGCTTTCAATACAATTTACGCAGTCGCCTACGAGTATGGCCCGGGCCACCTACATGCCACATGCCGCATGCCACATGCCGCATGACACTCAACAATCGACAAGTCGATGACGACAGGAGCAGAGCCTCTGCGGCCTGGGAAAGCTGCGAGAAGAGCTGAACGAGCGGCAATTGCAATTGCATTTTAATGCAATTACAACTCGATTCGAAGCCCCGCCCCCGCCCCTGCCCCTGGCCCCTGCCCCTGGTTGCCACTTGACACCCCCGGAGGCCCACTTGACATTGACAATAAACAGCGCTGCATTGTTGAAATATGTCCTGCGTCCTTAATTTCACTTTTATTTCATGCCAGCTCTGTCATATCGCAGCCAGGACGCAAAGCAGGACTCGATCCAGCCCCGGCGCAGATTAAAAGATATAAATTCATATTCCCCAAGCAGCCGCAGGGGCGGTGCGTGCGCAGAGTCCCTGTCCGTGTCCAAGTCCTGGCACACACGGACGCACACACAGCCTCTCCTCCCCGAGGATCGATTAGCTTGTTAGGAATTCAATTTGAAAACTGCGTTGCGCTTGTTTTTTGCATTTTTCCTGTGACTGTCTGTGAGCATGTCGTATATCTTTTTTATGATGGGATTGCGTGAATGATGAGCCGGCCCAGCTTTATGGCAGCCCGTTTGATTTGATATCTCCCAAAACAGGTGCAGGGTTCGAACCGGCGTCCAACTAGCGCTCAAACCACTTTATGTAATTAACTGCAAGATGCCGAGAGACGTCGCTCGGCTTTGTCCCATGTTGCTCAGCTTCATCCCCGGCCAAATTAAACGGCTGCTGTTTCTCATCTCAACAGGACGCAGGACGCAGGAACCACTCCCCACTCCGAAGCGGCCGACGGCGGGCGGCGGGCGGCGGGCGGCATCAAAGCGTGCCTCGACAAGGTTTTCGCATCGAAGTGCACACAACAATTCCCATAAATGCGCAATTATATATCTTTTAGCCCACAAACAATTTGATTCCCGCCTTTATTTTATAAATATGGAATAGGCACATAAAAACATAAGAACATAAAACTCGGCAAACAGAAAAACTGAGTTCTATTATTTATTATCAGAACGTTTTATTTTTAAAACATTTCTTTCGTTGATTTCAAAATTAAGAAAAACCCGATTGATAAAGAAATTATCATTTAAAGAATTTTCATACTCGAACTAAGCATAAAACTTTCTCAATCTAAAAACCAAATTTCTTAGAATTGTATTTGACAGTGAAAATTTCGTGCTCAGTTTTTAAAATTGTATTATTAAGACATTTATATACTTGATTTAAAAATTTTAAAAACTACTCATAAAATACTCATGATAAAAAATCCATTTAAAGAGTTTGCATAAAACGTTTTCAATTTAGGTACAACATTTGTAAGTATGTTATTTGACAACAATTTTGTGCTCAGTTTTTAAAAATTTATTATTAAGACATTACTTTGCTTCATTTCAAAATAAAGATAATCCCCATAGATAAAGAAATACAATAAAGAATTTGCATGCTCGAACTAAGCATAAAATGTTATTGAATGTAAAATAATAAGTGTGTAAATAAAAATGTATATTATATATAATAATTTTTATTATACATATATTAAATGTTTATTTAGGGCAATTTTGCCAAACTTCCTCCTTAGCGTAACATTCTATCGGTTTCTTAACCCGTTTCGATTTAATGCCCATCATAATCATTTGACTTCTTCTCCCCCCCGAAAAACTGGCCTCCATCTGTGCTGAAATGCTTTTTTGATTGATGATAAAACTTGGGATTCGCACGTTAGCCTCAAGCATTATTATTTATTTAGAATTGACTCATAAACTGTTCAATTCTCTCGGATGGTAAACGATTGGGAATCATCCAATACTTAGTACTTTATTCCTAGTAGAGCCTTTGCTGGTAGTTCTCTATTTAGAGCTATAAATGCTAGTTTATCTAGCTGAACTAGTTCAGTTCATTTTTGAGTTGCGAACTAACTCACTTGTTCATCTTGTAGCTCAACTCTTCAGTTATTCACGTGTAATAAATTATAATCAGTTACTCAGCAATTCAATTGCTCGTAATCTTTATTTTTTTATGAACAACTGATAAATTGACAAAACGAAAAACTGAACGGAATTTTTTTTTTTTATGTCATTATTTCTGGATTATCACACTATATAGAAGTTTTATATATTTATATTTATTAAATTTATATTTATATTTATATAGATGAAGATCTGGATTATCACAATATACAAATGTTAAACTATTTATATACCTTAAGATATTTACAAATAAACGAACATTTTTGTTAGCAAGTAACTGAATAAGTTCATTTAAACGACTCGTTCAATTGAACTCTTTCGGAATGCAACGAAGCATCTCTACTTTATACTACATTGCTGTTAATTCATCCTCCTTATTTGTAGCGGTTATGTTAAGAGCCCGTTTCGGAGTGAAGGAAAGTGGCATCAAACGGTTATACATTTTACAGGCAAACTGCAGATGGCGCTACATATGTTTAAGCAGAAACATAAACCAATTTAACCAAGCCAGCAACCAGGTTTTAGCTCTCTGCCGTTATTTGTAGCGGTTATGTTGACAACCCGTTTCATTAGTAAGCAACATGGCATCAAACAGCTACAAACAGTAGGCTGGTACATGCCAACAGCAGATGGCGCCACGTACGCTTAAGCACAAACATAAATCTATTTAACCGAGGCCGCAACCAGGCGCAAACAAACTCTCGAAGAGCTGCCGCCTTAAGTTTTTGTCATAGTGATTAAGTTACTTTTTATAAAGATTAATAGATGGCGCCACTATAGTATAACTATATTTCCATACTTTAAATAAAAATAATTATATAAATAATAATTTCTTCTGATTTCCGATTTTAATTTTTATTAACATTAAAACTTGAATTTAACTGCAATAACGATGTTAGGCATAACACCTAAATAAATACCAATAAATTTTGCCAATATCAATGCGTTTCTTCTTCTTTTTTTTTTAATATTTTTGTAGCATTTCTTGCTAATAACAATTATTATTAATTAAAACATATTTTTGTGGGCATATTTTCGTCCGCCTTTAATGCTTGCCATAATCGTTGGGCTCCACCGCATCGGGGCCCGGCGCATTTAAAGCCTCGAACAGCTCGTTTGATTGACGATGATTGACGTTCGGGTACAAACTGTTTTCGATATTGTTGTTGCTGGCACCGGGTCTGGGATGAATATTAATGTTGCGCACTTCCGTCTCCGGGTCGGGTCTGCTCGCACTGTAGGCTAAGCCGTTGGCAAAGGAGCGATGCAGCAGGGTGTTGCCCACAAAGTGCTGCAGTTGCAACAGGCAGCTGGCCAAGAAGAGGAAGAGGACTATTTTATGCTACACAGAGATTAATTAAGCGCTTACCGTTCCAGCTTAAGATCGCTGGGCCTGTCCTGAATATCGTAAATGTCCAACAGGCCCAGATTATGGCCATTGGTCAGCAGAGCTGCGGGCGGCGCCCGTTTTCCATTGGTCCAGCCACGAGAATACTGAAATGTCTGCCCCATGCACGCCATGGACAGGGTGAAGAGGAACAGGGGCAGCAGCAGGAGACGCAGCATGATTAGACAGCAGAATCTGAATAAGAAGAAATATAATTAATTAACAGAGAATACACTCAGAGAAAAACGCAGAATCTAAGGAAGAAATATGAATATACATATATAACGAACAACAAAATTAAGAAATAAATCAGATAATTTACTTTGATCTTAGAAATATTTTAATTCGAATAAGGTCAAATTTAATTTAAAGCAATATTTGTGTCTAATTAGAAAAACAAGATCAATCGAAAGTTTATATAAATGTGAAAAAAATGTGCCAAGCAGAAGAGATTAAAAAATTGAGAGAATTCTCTTCTCTCCTCTTCTTAATTCTTTCTCTTTGTATATACTTTCTTTAAAATATTCTTAAATTAAGTGGGAATAAAACTTGATTTAAAAATTGGAACCGTTTAAGCACAAATAGTTAAACAAGAATTTACATTCTTAAAAAAAGAAAAATGCGTTCTTAAAGAAAGTACAAAATTTCTTAGATTAAATACTAAATCTCAGGCTCTAATTTAAATATTTTGGGCTTAAAAAATAGATTGAAACTTGAGTGAACTTTAAAAGAGTTTGTTCTTAAACTGTGTACACTTTTCTGTTCCCTAATCTGTGTGTATACTTATGGGGATTTTGAGTTCTCTCAACTTTGTTTTACTTTATTTAGTTTATTAATTTTCACACTTGCCAAGAATCCAAAATTATTCCGGCCAAACCACACACAAGCAGGTCGAAGCAACGTCTGAGCCTTTATTGCTGCGCACAGCCGCTTTTATAACCAAAGCAGCAAACTGCAATTTCGCTAAAATCCCACGGCCATAAACGTGGCTCCAAAAAAGGGGTGAATAGTGATAGATCGTGGGGTGCGGGGTGCGGGGGTGGCAACAAGTGCTTTTCCTGGCAAGTTGCCCTCCAGGCGACGGCGCACACATGCAGATTAACTGAGATTATTAGTTGCCAATTGTTTTCATGCGTGGCCAAGATGGCATTTAGCACCCACGTGCCACGCCCACCACTCCGGCTGGCTGATCAAATTGAATGCATTTGCTGATTGGAAAACTGCCACTTGCTCCAGAGTCCTGCGCAACGTATCTGCCGGAGTAGAGAGCACAACAGCAACGGTGAAAGGGTCAGGGCATCTGTTCGGATACCCTGTACGCATTGCAAATGGGCAAAGCGGGGTATAATGTTTCGGCGGAAATGTATGTAACAGGCAGAAGACGATTTGTATTTTCCTGAGCAGCATCAAGCGAGGCGCGTCGCTTGCTCATATCCACATGTCCTTGCTGGCATAGGGTAACTTCTAGTCGGGCACAAGACTGGAGCAGTCCTTATTGTTGTTTTTATTGAAATTTCCTTCCTCCTGGTCCTAGTGGCCAGGGGCAAGCACGTGGCCTTAAGCTCATCCCGCATATCTGATAGAAATTAAGCATCAACTCCTGCGACTGGCTTACACATAGGTTATATTTAGAATCAGATCTAAACTTGGCTCTTGCAGTAGTATATAACAAAAGTAGATTGATTTATAGTTGTATATATAATTGGTTTAAAGACGAGTAATCTCGGTGCCATTGGCGGGATTCGCCTGCCCGTTGCTCTCCTTTTTTTGTGCCAACTCGATGGCATTTTTCTGCTCCTTGGACTTGCGACGACGCATCAAGAAATAGCAGAGTCTAAATAAGTTTGACGTGGATTAGTTAAAGTTGAAATCAAAAATGAGATGTCTGTATAAAACTCACACAAAGACCAATACGTTGGGAACATAAAAGATTTCGCCAAACAAAAAGATGGCTCCTGGAAATTTGTCGACGGTGCTTTGATAAATCTCACTGTAGATGGGCGGGAATATGAACTGGCCGATGGGTTCACTGATGCCAAAGATGGAATACATTTTGCCTGAAATGGAAAGAGTTGACTAGATGCATCACTGATATATACCATCAAGAAGAACTCACTTAGCTCGACCCCATCAACAATTGTGGAACCAATTGCTTTGATCGCAATCACGCGCAGACTAATAAACATGTCCATCGCGACGGCCACATAGAAGGAACTGGTGCTTGTGGCCAAGGCCTGTATAAAAAATACATTTTTTTAGATTTAACAAGAGATTTAACAAGCTCTAGTCGAAACTGCCCGACTAGGATATACCCTTAACCCAGCGACAAGCTTCCCTTGCGAGCCTTGCAACTTCTCTTTGCTCCACACTGTGGGGAATGTAATCTTGAATATCTGAAGTATTCCAAACGTGGAATATTCTTAATTGAACCTATATACCAAGTTTTGGCGAATCTACCTCTTATAATCTACTAATTATGCCTAAGAGAACATGTCTCAGAATCGATTTTGATTGAATCTGCGAAAATAGAAGAATATATCTAAGAAAATATGATAAACTCCTTCGGATTATATCTTTTACAGACGCCTTTTTACAAATCGTCTTGGCAAGATCGTCTCAGCTCGTATTCCTAATCAAATATGCAAACGTTATGTTGTCGAAGATGCTTCGCTATTGGTACATTATCCATGGGTTCAGGGTATAGAAATAAAGTCAGGCCCCTAAAAAACATACAAACAAGACGTGGGAGCCGACAGTAGAGAGGGCGGAGACTGTGCCAATTGCCGAGTCCGAAAATTTCAACATTTTGCTCAGAATAGCGGTTCCAATAAAGGTGCCCACCAGAGCAGCCAGGCTGGAGATGGTCGAATAGATGCTGAAGTCGTTGCCATTCCAGTTCAGCTTCTTCAATGTGTAGCGATACCAATAGTCGTTTTCTCCGGTGGCAGGTCCCAGGGTCAGGAAATAGGCCAAAATCAGCAGCATCAATAAAAAGCGTCCATTATTCTTGCGCTTCACTAGTGGAAACCGGAGGCAGTCCACCACCAGCGTGGGATCAAAGAGTTCCTTTAGCAAGGAGCGGCGTGCTGGAACGGGCGGTGGCTCCACCTTGGGCGGCTCCAAGTGCGGCGTCAGTTGAAAGTTGACATTCTTATTGACCGGCAGCTCATCCAGATTGGTCGTCGCAAAGACCATGTTACAAGCCGCATGCTGCAGCTGACTGGCTAGCGAGTCTGCGCCAATCGATTCCTCTGGCTTTTTAGGCACCGGCTTAAGCTCCTTGATAAAAAAGATGATGTAGAGTATAGCAATAATTTGAAAGACAACGGCATAGGCGAATGAAACTGTAATCATAATGGGAATAGTTAAAATCAGTCAAGTGTGCTCTAGTCGGAAGTGCCCGACCAGAAGATACCCTGAACCCAACGATATACTAAACCAGAGCTTAAATTTTGTACCTCTTGCTCGGAAATATGGTTAAAACGCGAGACATCGATATCGATTTTATGGAAAGGGGACAAGTTCTCCATAATTTCAAGAGTCTCTTTTTTTTGGGCAAAGACCGAAGCTTTTGTACAGACAGACTGACATATACAAATACATTCTGGGCTCGATGATAATGGCTTTTTTTTCCAATACCTTCCTTGGCTCAGGGCAAAAATAGGTATATCAATTGTATATCCAACCTACTTATGTAACCGAACGTGTTGAAGAGCACTCCACTAAATACGCCCAGGAGCGGAGCTCCGTTCGTAAACATGGCAAATATGCCAAAGCGAAAAATGCGGTCCTCCTCGGGCGTGGCAATGGTTATATAGCTATATATGGCCATCAAACAGAAGGTCATACTACCGCAAAGCGAGGGCACAATCGCCTCCAGGTACATGCCAAACTCCATGGGGAGACTATCGAAGAATATAGCCGAGATGAGCAGACCTGCAAAGTACTCTTGAATAACTCTCTGAATATTTATTCACATTTTCTTACTTACAGGTAAAACCCAGCGCCTCGCCCACAATGGGAAGGATCATGCATGGCTTGCGCTTATTATATCTGTCCGACCAGCCTCCAGCGAAGAGCAGCACGATCAGTGGGAATATGGCGGCTATACAAATGGGAACAGAACAGTAAATATGATTGTTAGTTGTGAGATTTACTTCTAAGCTTAAGAGTACCTTCAAAAAGTATACAAACAGGTTTTTAACCGATCCGAAAAAATATCATTCGGATGGAAATCCTTTGAGGGGGGGCGCAGCCGCAAAGTATCACACATTGAAAATGGTTCAAGGGGGTAAATTGATTTTGTGCGAATGAATGTAACTGGCAGAAGGAAGAATCTCTGACCCCATTAAGTATATATACATATATACTCTATTCAATAGCCGAGACGATTAAGCCATGTCCGCCTTTTCTTCTGCCTGTCTGTATGTATGTATGTATGAACGCGTCGATCTCAAGACCAATAAGAGCTAGAGTCCTCCTTGTGCCGATAGTTGCGATAGTCGATAACTTGCCCTATTTGCAAGCAACCGTAAGAATCGAAATCAAATTCTGTTTTTTGTTTTTCCGACTTGTAGAATGGTAAACACTGATTTAGTATGTTTCATTTAATAACTAACATACAAATGTACATATGTATATATAAAGACATATTCGGAATATGGGAATATAGAATACGAAATAATTCGATAGCTATATGGTGTTAATTTCATGAAACCTGATATATGCAATACTAAATTGCGAAGTTCTACAACTGGTTGCACTTGTATTGTCTAAAGATGTAGATAATAGATAGTAGATAGATAGCTTAATAATCAAAGTAGACAGAAAGAGACGATCTGTGTGTGTTTACCAATGGGTGCACGCTTTCCTGATACATCAGCTGAAAGTTTGTGGACCTCCACTTCCGCTTTGCAAACCGTGTAATTGAAGCCCGTCGCGTCGATGCCCAGCAGACCCTGCTCCGGCGTGGCGCCCATTGTCGTGTTATCGAAATTGAAATTATCGCACTCTATACCGAGCACAGATTTGTCCAGCATGGAGGTGCAGATGGCTTTGCTATAGCCCAGATTTACGCGACACGCCTTTTCCAGCGGGAAATTTTGCAGCGCCACCTGGTTGAGAACGGACGCCATAAAGTAGAAGAAGAAGAACGGCTCGATCACCAGATAACGGCGGAAGTGCCAAATTTGTTGTAAATAATTCTGTTTAGGCTCTGCATCCGATTGCTTTTTCTTTGCCATATTCCAATTTGTTCGTAATATTGCACTTCTGAGATTCTCGGTCACGTCGCGGCAAGTTCTAATAACCAACTGTCGTCTGGCTGGGCAGCTGAGCTAGAACAACAGCTCAAAATTCACACAAGAAACTTGTTTAATGATTTGCTCTATTCTATTGTATTAGATTTTGCAGGAGTCCCATCACGATAAACTATGATCATTAGAAAACATTAAATTAAAACTCAAACATGAAAAGCAGCCGTTACATGTAGTTTATCAAAACAGCTGCTCGCTGTAAGCAAGCCTCTCTTAGTCTTTTAACTTTATGACAAACATTCGCTGCAGCCAAAATCTGATACGTATTCATCCTATTAATCTCAGCTGTTGAAAACATTGGCAACTCAATTTGCTTTTCCGCTTTCTCAGTGACTAATTGAATGCAATGTTGCTAATTTAGCTATTTTCTGGCTTAATTTGGCAATTTTTAGACTTATTTTTGTCAGCTGGACACATTTGAAATTTTAAACTAATTTTCCGCATCTCAATCTCAAGCCAATTTATTGCTAATTTGTGTTCAGAAAATAGATTCAGCTATTTTTAGCAATTTTCCCCATTGATTTTAGCTGTTTTTCTGGCAGCACTGATTGATCGCTGCAATGAATAACATATGTACATGCAAAGACAATATAAACACTAAGATGAGTAACGCGCATACATTTGAATGCGACGCAAAATTTCTAGCCTGGCCTTTCATCTGGCCTTTGAGGCTTCGTACGGCATGCCTGCCGACTGGTTGTTCGTTCTCCAAAGACCAGACGAACGAATGCCGAAGTCGCGGCTTGCTGATGCTGACACGAGCTACGAAGTTAGTCGCCAGCCTGCCTTCAGCAATGCTGGTCGATGCTGCTTTGCGTCGCTTCGTTTTCGAAGTACATTGAGCGAAAAAGTTTAGAGCTTACGATCGACGCAAAGTGATTGTACTTTATCCATGAAATGCATGCTTTATTTAAATGATATATTACCCTAGATATTAACAAATAATTTTACAGGAAAATTGAAGAACTTTTATAATTTTTACACAAGGCGCTTCTTGCGCAATAACTATGTTAAGAAAATAGCACACATAGATTGATTTCAGTCTTCTTTTTGGACAGTGTATGCTCGAGAAAAGTTCTTGTCTCAGCCAATAGCGTGCGTGCACCTTTCGTTGTATGCGTGAATGATACATGCATAAGAACTATAAAGTATGTATGTATGTGTTGTTATTCACTGCTCTGGCTTTAGCTGGCAAGAAATTAATTTTGTTAGTTTTCTAGCGCAGATCATTACCTATCCCAAATTTGTGTTGATATATGAATGCATTTTGTGTACTGAGGTTGGCTCCGCAGAAAATATGTATTTCTAAGTCGATGCAAATATTTACATAATTTCTTTTATTTCTTTAATTTATGTTGTATTACTTAAAAATAATAATAATTTAATTAATAATTTCAAATATAAAAAATTACATAAATATTTGCATCGACTTAAAAATACATATTTTGTACAGAGCCAAAATGCATTCATATATCAACACAAATTTGGGATAGGTCGTGATCTGCGCTAAAAAACTAAGAAATTGTTTCTTTGCCAGCCAAAGACTTTGCCAGAGCAGTGGATAACAACACATTTAAATATGCTGTTATGTATGTATATTCACACGCATACAAACATAATTGCTTGCGCGGCCCTCATAGAGCCGAAGCTGAGAGCACATTCTATTTTTAGCTTTTTCGTTCTCTCGGCTGTGAGAGCGCAATGCTACAGATTTCGTTTTCGTTCTCAATATTCAAAAAATCAAGCTTCATAGTAGCATTTTGTTGTATGGCGTTACTCATCTTAGTGTTTATATTGTCTTTGGTACATGTATACTTTGAACGCAGTCAGTTAAGAATGAGAAGTATTTGCGGCCTCACAATGGAAACGTAGCCGGTACAACGTGCAGTGGCCTTCAAACATTCTTAGATTAAAAATAACAATTTTATTATGTATTTTAAAACTAAGCTTTGTGTGAAATAAGCTGGTATACAGAGTCCAGTATGTCCGATGAGTTTGCAACTATGTGTTGGGAAGAAGTCCGCCTCGCGATGTGAGTATTTTAGGCATGCGTGATCTTTGGTGCTCGGCGTCGAACTAGCCAGCCATGGTGCCTACAATAATTACAAATACTTAAATAGTTATATAGTTATACAAGTATTCGCACAGCCTAACAACCGTTAAGCTTCAACAATGCAAATGCCAACTTAACGATAGTTTCAATAAAGTTATCGATTACCATTTACGCCTACAAATATTTTTAAGTCGCAAGTAACGGGTTTGTCGGCAACAAGTGCTTTTCCTGGCAAGTTGCCCTCCAGGCGGCGGCGCACACATGCAGATTAACTGAGATTATTAGTTGCCAATTGTTTTCATGCGTGGCCAAGATGGCATTTAGCACCCACGTGCCACGCCCACCACTCCGGCTGGCTGATCAAATTGAATGCATTTGCTGATTGGAAAATTGCCACTTGCTCCAGAGTCCTGCGCATAGACATTGTCAAAAGCACAAAGGTTGGGGCATCTGTTCAGATACCCTGTACGCCTTACAATGCAGGGAATTATGTGTGCAATAAACATCATTTGGGTCAGAGAAGCTGGAAAGCACAACCGTTGCTTAAAACGTATTGCGAGCAGCTGGGTACAGGATAACTTCTAGTCGGGCACTTGACTGGAGCACTCTTTCTTGTTGTTTTCATTGGAATTACCTTCTTCCTGCTCCCAGTGTCCAGGAGCAAGCACATGGCCTTAAGCTCATCTCAGCGTATCTGATAGAAATAAACCATAAACAACTGCGACTGACTTACACATAGGTTTATATATAGAATCAGAAATTGGCTTTTGCAGAAGTATATAACAAAAGAGGAATAGTTGTATATATAATTGGTTTAAAGACTAGTAATCTCGGTGCCATTGGCGGGATTCGTCTGCCCGTTGCGCTCGTTATTTTGTGCCAACTCGACAGCATTTTTCTGCTCCTTGGACTTGCGACGACGCATCAAGAAATAGCAGAGTCTAAATAAGTTTGACGTGGATTAGTTAAACTTGGAATGAAATATTTGATGACTGTATAAAACTCACACAAAGACCAGCACGTTGGGGACATAAAAGATTTCGCCAAACAAAAAGATGGCTCCTGGAAATTTGTCGACGGTGCTTTGATAAATCTCACTGTAGATGGGCGGGAATATGAACTGGCCGATGGGTTCACTGATGCCAAAGATGGAATACATTTTGCCTGAAATGGAAAGAGTTGACTAGATGCATCACCGATATATACCATCAAGAAGAACTCACTTAGCTCGTCTCCATCCACAATACTGGCACCAATTGTTTTGATGGCAATCACGCGCAGACTGACAAACATGTCCACTGCGGTGGCCACATAAAAAGAGGTAGTGTTTGTTGCCAAGGACTATATGAAAAAGAACTTGGATTAGATTACACGTAAGAGTGCTCTAGCCGGAAGTTCCCGACCAGGAGATACCCTGAACCCAGTGACAAGCTTCCCTCACATGTAATCTAGCTTCACTCAACATATGCATATACACGCACGGCTATGATATTCTCTTTGCTCCAATGTACTCTTAAATAACTTTTGTATATAAAGTCCTTTCTTTTTTATGGGTCTATATATATATTCCAGGCAAATGTGTGTATATACCAAAGCAGAAAGATCTACCTTCAAACAATTTTTTTTTTTAAATTTTGGGAGGCATCTAAACACTGAAATATTCTTTATGAAACCTTAATATTAAGTTCCAAATCTGATAATCTTTGAGCTTTGGTTAATCAACACATCTCATTGTCCTGATCAAGCATATATACGTTATACTCTCTTTTGATGATTTGCTCTGCCTACTACATACATTTGCCCACAGACATTTTTCCTTTTACCCATTGTCGATGGGTTCAGGGTACACAAATATAGTCAGTTGCTTAGAAATCATACAAACAAGACGCGGGAGCCGACAATGGCCAGGGCGGAGAGTGTGCCAATTGCAGGGTCCGAGAATTTGAGCATTTTGCTCAGAATCGCGGTGCCAATAAAGGTGCCCACCAGAGCACCCAGGCCGGAGATGGTCGAATAGATGCTGAAGTCGTTGCCATTCCAGTTCAGCTTCTTCAATGTGTAGCGATACCAATAGTCATTTTCTCCGGTTGCAGGTCCCAGGGTCAGGAAATAGGCCAAAATCAGCAGAATCAATAAAAAGCGTCCATTATTTTTGCGCTTCACTAGTGGAAATCGGAGGCAGTCCACCACCAGCGTGGGATCAAAGAGCTCCTTTAGCAAGGAGCGGCGTGCTGGCACGGGCGGTGGCTCCACCTTGGGCGGCTCCAAGTGCGGCGTCAGTTGAAAGTTGACATTCTTATTGACCGGCAGCTCATCCATGTTGGTCGTTTCATAAGCCATGTTATCAGCCGCATGGCCTTGCAGCTGACTGGCAGGCAGGTCGGCGCCAGTTGATTCCTCTGGCTTTTTAGGCGCCGGCTTAAGCTCCTTGATAAAAAAGATGATGTAGAGTATGGCAATAATTTGAAAGACAACGGCAGATGCGAAAGAAACTGAAATAAAAATGGGAACAGTTAAAATCAATCAAGAGTGCTCTAATCGGTAATAACCGACTAGATGATACCCTGAACTCAGAGTGGGGAAAGTTAAATATTCAAAATCTGTTAATACTAAACTAGTTATTATTGTGCCTCTAGAAGCAATAAGTATCGATATTTGGATGAAAGCCGCGGTATCGATATCGATTCTTATCGATTTAATTTCCTACATTTGCCGTGATCCAAGTTGTTTTTGCAGACGGACTTACAAACTGACCAATCTATTTTATACTACTATATTAGCCATATCAATGTGTATCCAACCTACTTATGTAACCGAATGTGTTGAAGAGTATTCCACTAAAGGCGCCTAGGAAGGGCGCACCGGTCACAAACATGGCAAAGATGCCGAAGCGAAAGACGCGGTCCTCCTCGGGCGTGGCAATGGTAATATAACTATATATGGCCATCAAGCAGAAGGTCAGGCCACCGCAGAGCGAGGGCACAATCACCTCCAGGTACATGCCGAACTCCACGGGCAGGCTATCGAAGAATATAGCCGAGATGAGCAGACCTGCAAAGTACTCTTAATATGTCTCTGAATATTTACTCACATTAGCTTACTTACAGGTAAAACCCAGCGCCTCGCCCACAATGGGAAGGATCATGCATGGCTTGCGCTTATTATATCTGTCCGACCAGCCTCCAGCGAAGAGCAGCACGATCAGCGGGAATATGGCGGCTATAAGAAAAATGGACAGGGTTGTCAGTTGTGTGGATTACTTATGAGTCTACGGTATTTTTATCAAGGATGCAAACCGGGTTTTGAACCGAACTATTTCGATTTTCTATGAACCAAACTATCAGTTAAAAAGGAAGATGAACTGAAAGCCGAACAAGTGCGTATTTTAAAATGTTTGAAAAAATATAGTTTGGATAAAAATGCTTTAAGAGGCGCCCTGCCCCGGCCGGAGCTATATGATATGTGGCTCTGATTAGTTAAAAACTCGTAATTTCTAATAATGAAAAAGATACGTATCTTGCAAAACAAAAAAGTTATTCACATAAAATCTCTGTGAGCACTTGGGAAAACTCATCAATGAAGGTCTATGAAATAAGATTAATAGCCACAAAATGCACAAGTGTCATTTGTGTACATTTGTAGGTAAATTAAACTGTTGTTTCTCTGGCAATGCTGATGCAATGATTGTCAATAAATATTTTTATTGGCATTTAATCAACTTCTTAGTGCCTGAGGCTGGGTAAAAACTCTGTTGATTTCTAATCACATATCACAATTTAGTTGCCTTGGCAATGACAAAAATTAAAGGTTAAAAGATATCCGAAAAAAAAACAACAACAACAACAAAATAATCAATCTGTGTAACAAAACCGGTTTGGACTCGAATTTGCCCATGATTTAAGACTTAGCACAAAGCTTAAATTTTAAGCGGCCATAAAATGTATGTAATCGAAAAGAATTCAGAGAATCTATCAAACAAATGATTGCAATTAAATGCCGAGGGAACCACCAACTGCTAATTTACGCAACCTTTAGACATATGTACATACATATTTTTGAAGTTATATTAGGAATATGGGAATACATAATGCGAAATAATTTATTAGCTGTTTGGTGTTTATTATGAAACCTGAAATGTGAAATACTGGAATGCGAAGTTCTAAAACTGGTTGCACTCGTATTGTTTATAAATAATTAGCCATAGCATTTAAATAGACATCAGCAGACAATGTGTGTGTTTTACCAATAGGTGCCCGCTTTCCCGAAATATCAGCGGACAGTATTTGGGCCTCCACTTCCGCTTTGCAAACCGTGTAATTGAATCCCGTCGCATCGATGCCCAGCAGACCCTGCTCCGGCGTGGCGCCATTTGTTGTGTTCTCGAAATTGAAATTATCGCACTCGATACCGAGCAAAGATTTGTCCAGCATGGACGTACAGGTGGCTTTGCTGTAGCCCAGGTTAACGCGACACGCCTTTTCCAGCGGAAAATTCTGCATGGCCACCTGGTTGAGAACGGAGGCCATAAAGTAGAAGAAGAAGAACGGCTCGATCACCAGATAACGGCGGAAGTGCCAAATTTTTTGTAAATAATTCATTTTGGGCTCTGGTGCAGCCGCGCCCGCGCTCGTTTGATTTGTCTTTGCCATATTCAATTTTTTTTTTTGATTTTTGTTTTATTTTTTATTATTATTGCGCTCTAGAGATTCTCGGTGTATACATGTTAGGCGCCCAACATGTCGCGGCAAGTTCTAATAACCAACTGTCGTCTGGCTGGGCAGCTGAGTTAGAACAACAGCTCAGAATACGCACAAGAAACTTGTTTAATAAATTGCTTTATTCTATCGTTTTTGTTTTATTTTGTTTGATAGCTATATTGGCATTTTTGTCATTGCGATGAGCAAAGAAATTTGCATGCGAGAGACTGTTCTCCGCTCTTCCTCTCTCTCTCTCTCTCTCTCTCTCTCATAGTGACTAATTGAATGCAATGTTGCTAATTCAGCTATTTTCTAGCTTAATTTGGCCATTTTTAGATTTTTTTTTGCCAGCTAAAAGCATTTGGCCTCCATATCGTAATCCAATTTATTGCCAATATGTGCTTAGAAAGCAATTTCAGCTGTTTTTAGCTATTTTTTCCATTGATTTCAGCTTTTTTTTTTTGGCAGCACTGATTGATCGCTGCAATGAATATCAAATACTTTGAGCGCAGTCAGTTAAGAATGAGAAGTATTTGCGACCACACAATGGAAACGTAGCCGGTACAACGTGCAATAGATTTCAAACATACTTAGATTACAAATTTATTATGTACTTTAAGACTAAGCGCAATTTGCACAATTGTGTGAAATAAGCCGGTATACAGAGTCCGGTTTGTCCGATGTTATTCGGTCCAGCGGTGGGTGCAATTTTGATTGGTGCACACATAGTACAGCCGCATCTCCTCTTCGGCGCGTCGAGTTTGCGCCTGAAAGAAGACCGCCTCGCGATGCGAGCATTTTGGGCATGCGTGATCTTCGGTGCGCGGCAGCGTGGGATCTGATATGACGTCCGGCACTATGTGAGTCAGCTCGTCGATTTCGTGCATAATTTTGTTCACGTATATGCAATTGGAGTCGGCCTCCTGTTTGTAGTCACAATTGCGGCACGCGTACATCAGTAATTTGTTATCCTTGTCCTCCTTGGGATATAACATGTTGTTACATTCCTGGCAGAAACGTATGCCCACGAAGCCGGGGCCTTCGGTATGCGCGGAGTCGAACAAGCCAGCCATGATGTCTACAATAATTACAAATATATAAATAATTGCCTTTTTACAAATATTTCCTCAGTTTACCTGTGTTTATAAAACTACAGCAATACCAATGCCAAATTAACGATAGTTTCGATAAGTTGGTATCAATATTATCGACCATTTATGCTTAAAAATATTTTTAAGTCGCAAGTAACAGTTTTGTCACTGTCACGTTTTTTATTTATTGTTTAATGTATTATGTAGAATATTTTGGCTTAAATAATAAAAATTTATAACTATAATAAAAATTTATAACAATAATAATGCAACAAATCGTTTAGTTAAGGAGTTTATTGAATCTGAAGTCTCGAACGAGTAACGAGATGAGTGAACGAAAGCAACACAACAACGCCTGGTCACATTAATGTCAGCACAGCTGATTGGTTGTCTACGAAAAGTGTGAATAGTCCGACGCTAACGCCATTGTGTACGCTTACGTGCCTTTGCTCGAGCTGTAAATTGTGAGTGAATTAAATTAAACAAGCATGCGTAGAGCTTGTCTGAGGTCGTTCATAAATTGAGATCTTGATATACAAATAAAAAACTATCGTTTTCAGTCAGTGTGGACATCGTAGACGTACAAGTAAATAACAAGCCCACGCTATCTCTCTCGCTCTCGCCCACAGTTTCTCCCCATATAACTGTTGCATTTCGCTACAGTCGATCAGGTCGACAGCGACATTTCAGACTACGTATGACTTTCATTGACGCAAGTTTCACATTTAATTAGAGAAACCACAACTGCAGTTTTGTGTGTATGTGTCTGTGGATGAGTGTGTGTAACGCAAATATAATAAAATTCAAATATCAAATTAACAGATTAGCATAGAAAAGTTGGAAAATAAAGATCTAAATGAAATTCCTTTAAAGCCGGCAACAGAAATATTCAATATTAAAAAGTATGCAACAATTTTCAAAGTTTTATATTAGAATTATTTTCAACCCTAAATATTTTTTTCACGAGCAGACGCAGAGCGAGAGAACTTGTTGCGTTTATTTTTTCTTCAGTCAGCACGTAGCGTGCTCTCGCTCGCTCTCTCAACCGATCAGTGGCTGGCGCCGCCATTTTTATTGTGCGCTGCTTCTAGGCGTTGCTGACGTGACGCTGGGCGAAGAGATCGATTTAAATAAATCACGAGCCTGAAAGTAGGCTAACTTACGCAACCCTATTGATCCTTGTCATCCTGCTTCCGTCACAGATTCCCTCGAGGCATTCGATGAGCGCCAGCAAGGTCGCCCAAGCGGCAACTCCCGCCTCCAGCAGCATCAACATTTCTGACGGAGAGAAACCCAAGGAAAAACGCACTGGCACACGCATGAAGCTGCTCAACGATGTGGCAGCAAAGGCTGCAGCTGCCAGTAAGGGCGCCTCCGTGTCGCCGCGCCTCAAGCCGGAGAAACGCACAAGCATCAACATACTCAACAACAACAACAACGATGAAGCTCAGAGTAGTACAAAGGGCGGTGATAGGCGTGCCACGCCCGAAACCGCCAGCACCAGCGTCAAGATATTAAACGAGAAGCGCTCTGCGCCCGCCAGCACAGCTGTGGAAACGGCCAAGATAAAGACATCGCCCAGCAAGAAGAAGAAAATGGATCACTATGTGCTGCAGGCCATCAAAAGTGAGAACAACAAAGCGGAGAACACGACCAGCGTGGTGGTGGTCGAGGACGAAGACACCATAGACTTTATACTGGCCGATGATGATGTCGAGCTCGGTGCCGGAGCAAAGGAGAATGGCGAAGAATTTGTGGTATCTGGCGTGGATGAAGATGATGACGACGACGACGATGATGACGAGGATGACGGTGTGGTGGAAGGCGGTGCTAAGCGCAGAAGTGGCAACAACGAACTCAAGGAAATGGTCGAGCACGTGTGCGGCAAGTGCTACAAGACATTCCGACGCGTCAAAAGCTTAAAGAAACACTTGGAGTTCTGTCGCTACGACAGCGGCTATCATCTGCGCAAGGCGGACATGCTCAAGAATCTGGAGAAGATCGAGAAGGACGCAGTGGTCATGGAAAAGAAGGACATATGCTTCTGCTGCAGCGAGAGCTACGACACCTTTCATGTAACTATATGCACACACAATCCAATTGGCAATCTAATCGAAACCTCCTTTTTAGCTGGGCCACATCAACTGCCCCGATTGCCCGAAGTCGTTCAAGACACAGACCAGCTATGAGCGTCACATTTTCATAACACACTCGGAGTTCAATGATTATCCCTGCTCCATTTGCAATGCCAAGCTGAGGAGCGGCGCGCTGCTAAAGCTGCACGAGCAGCAACATCAATTGCGCGGCAAGCCGTTTGCCTGCAAAATCTGTGGCAAGGACTTTACGCGCTCGTATCACTTGAAGCGCCATCAGAAATACTCGTCCTGCTCGGCCAATGAGAACGACACCATGAGCTGCAAGGTGTGCGATCGTGTCTTCTACCGTCTGGACAATTTGCGCGCTCATCTCAAACAGCATCTGGGCACCCAGGTGGTCAAGAAGCCGGAGTACATGTGTCATGTGTGCAAGAATTGCTTCTACAGCCTCTCCACACTCAAGTAAGTAGCCCGGGGCGACTATGTTATCTCCATCCAGAGGCTAATCCATTTGCCTTCATTCTCGCAGCATTCACATACGCACCCACACGGGCGAGAAGCCCTTTGATTGTGATCTGTGCGACAAAAAGTTTTCGGCTCTGGTGGCGCTCAAGAAGCATCGGCGTTATCATACGGGCGAGAAACCCTACACCTGCACTGTGGTACGCATTTGTCTATTCCATTAATCAAATTACCTTTCTGTATACAAAACTGGCCCTGCTTAGTTGATAAAGGGCTAAAGTCTTTCACCAATCCAATTCAGGCCACAGGGTATAGCACACATCTAATGGACTCTGTTCCTTTACTCTTGAAATTCTCTAGTTAAAGTCTTAAAAGGGGAAGAAGGGATTTGTTATCCTTCATTTAACAACAAAGCTTGGTACAATGTTACAATCGATTGTTTCTTGGAATATCTTTGGACAACCTTTTCATGTTTGTTGTGTTTATACCTTGTGGTTTTATTGGTTAAATCCTGTCCAGTCGGCCAGGCAAAGTTATCCCTGCTAATTGTTGTCGTTCTTCGCCTGCAGTGTAGCCAATCTTTTGCCGTCAAGGAGGTGCTTAATCGCCACATGAAGCGGCACACTGGCGAGCGTCCCCACAAGTGCAACGAGTGTGGCAAGAGCTTTATCCAGGCCACACAGCTGCGCACCCATTCCAAGACGCATCTGCGTCCCTACGCGTGCTCCATGTGTATCCAAAAATTCAAGACGGAGAAGCAGTAAGTTTGACAGCAAAAATATATTTGTGCTCAACTCAAATGTTTGTCCTTAATGCAGACTCGAGCGCCACGTTAAGGATCATACGCGTCAGAAACGCGCCTCCTTTGCCTGCACGGAGTGCACAAGAAGTTTCCGCACCAGCGCGCTGCTCAAGGAGCATCTGGACGCTGGCGATCATTCGCGTAAGTTGCCTCTGACTTGGCCTCGTTTCCCCTTCTTTTTACACATCATTTTGCATCATTTTTGCGTGCAGCTGTTAAATCGACACGAGCCAAGCGCTCGGCCAAAATGATCGAGCGCACGGACTGCGCCATTTGCGATAAGAACTTCGACACTACCGAGACACTACGGAATCATATACGCAGCGTGCACGAGTGCGACCCGGATGACATCTTTGGCACGGAGCCACCAGCCAAGCGCAGAGCTAAGAAGACCGTCGTGGCACCGGTGGCGGCGGCGGAGCAGAAAGAGCAGGAGGAAGACTTGCCCGCTGCCAACACGTCAGCCGGCTCGCTCATCTCCAGCAAAACGGATGGCAACGGAGTCGTGGTGCGCGAGTTTCTGGTGGATGAGGGTGACGGCAACGCGCAGACGATTGTCCTGGAAAACGAGGTCTATACCATTTTGCCACTGGAGGGTGACAAGGCAACCGAGCCCACGGCCGAGACCGACGTCAAGGCCGAGTCGTCTAAGGAGAAGTCCTCTGTGTCGCCGGTGGTCAAGAAGGAGCAGCGAAAATCACTGGCCGCCAGTTTGGCCGCTGCCATTGCGGATAATCTGGAGGAGCCGTCAAGCGATGATGAGTTCGGTGGCGAGGTGCTAACCGAGGAGGATCTGAAGCTCAAGGAGAACATTGCCAAGCTAATAGACATGCTGGTCGATCCGCAAACCCTCAAGAAATATGGCTGGCCCAACAGCTCCGAGGAGTCGGTGCTGTGCAAGGTCATTGAGAACTGCGGCCACGATCTGGCCAAGGGCAGCGAAGCCTATGCCGAGTTGGACTACGGCAGTCGCATGCGCGAATATTGCAAGCTGCTTTTCACCGTGGTGATTCACAATGATTCGATAAAGGCGCTGCTCAACAATTTTCCCATCGACGATGTTATTGAGTATGTGCTGGGCGATGAGGATCAGGACCAGGATCAAGAGGCAGACAAGGGCAAAGACAAGGAGTCCGAGAACGAGGACACGGACACCAGAGATGATGCTGTTGAGTCGGAGGCTTAACACAATGCACCTGACAAGCGTTTGTAAATACATTTAAAGGGTATTCACACAGTCGGTTAACTCTATACGGTTTTCTTCATTCCAAGCGATGAAATATTCAATGCATGCGGCATCCGCTGTGAAATACCCTACACATTTAATTTTCTTAAGCATGTTGGTTTTGGTTTGAACACTAAGTGACCTTAGATAATGAATGATAATAATTGAACTGTTGTTTACAATTTACATGCGATATTTCATATGCTATTTTTAAACAAATTTACTAAATATACATCTTTATATATAACTCGTGGTTGTGACTGACTGATTGACGCACTGACTGACCTAATCGAGAACTGGGAAGCTTCACCCTTGCAGACATCTCCAAAGAGTATATATATTCTTGATCAGTATCAACAGCCGAGTCGATATAGCCATGTCACCCTTCAGACATCTCCGACCCCATAGAGTATATATATTCTTGATCAGTATCAACAGCCGAGTCGATATAGCCTTGTCCGTCTGTCTGTTTCTGTGCGAACTAGTCTCAGTTTTAAGGCTATCTTTATGAAACTTTGCAGAAGTCTCTCTATCTGTTGCACGGCGTACATATGTCGGAACCAGCTGGACCGAACCACTATATCATATAGCTGCCATAGGAATGATCGGTCGAGAAATAAGTTGTTGAATGGAAAACTTTTCTGTTTTTCAAGATATCCTGACCAAACTCGGCATTTATAAGTTTTACTATGATTCCTATATATACGCAATATCGTATTTACTTTGGACCACTATATCATATAGCTGCCATAGGAATGATCGGTCGAAAATGAGATTCTTATATGAAAAACTTTTTTGTTTATCAAGATATCCTGACCAAACTCGCCATTTATAAGTTTTACTATGCTCGTCATATGTATGCAAAATCCTATCAACATCGGACCACTATATCATATAGCTGCCATAGGAACGATCGGTCGAAAATGAGATTCTTATATGAAAAAGTTTTTTGTTTATTAAGATATCTTGACCAAACTCAGCATGTATGGGTTTTACTATGCTCCTCATATATATGCATAATCCGATTAACATCGGACCACTATATCATATAGCTGCCATAGGAAGGATCGGTTGATAATTAAGTTATTGTATAGAAAACTTGTTGCTTATCAAGATATATTGACCAAACATGGAAAAAACAAGAGGTTCAGTCTGCAAGGCTATTAAATCTTCGGCGTGCCGCAGATAGCCCTTCGTTCTCGTTGCTATTCCACTCGTTGGTGTGGAAAATGGGTGAAAAAGCTTGTATGAAACTGGTTTGTTTACCGACGGATCGGTTTAATACACACTAAAAGTTTTTTGAGAATCATTTTAAGAACTTCTTATGTCTTTAGCTCGGATCAATTAGCTCTGATCGGGAAAAGCAATGCCTTCTTGGACTCGAGAAAGTCTAATTTATTTACCCGGCGTATTCCAATTGAAATATATTTCAAAGAACTACAAGACAAAAGCAATATTTCACTGCTCCAATAGCATTTTGAGTATGCGCTCGTTGTTCTGGAGGATCTTGTGGCGACTCTCGTCGACCAGCTCCTTGAACTCGCCAATGCTGGCCTCGATGGAGATCAGCTGCTGCTTCATGGGCTCCGTGGCGGATGCGGTGAGGCTCCGCTCGCGCTTCAGCTCCGCCGCGGCCTGGGTGTATGTCTCCCGCCACATGCTTAGCTCCAGCTGCATGGCATCGATGTCTTCGGGTATGAAGTCCAGGAGCTTGCCGAGAGGATTCACCGACTTGGTGAGGGTCTGTATGATGTCGCGCAGATCGTTCATTTGGCGCGCGGAGCTCTGGCGCGTGGCGGATGATTGGGGCTTCTGCTCCTCCTTGCCGGAGTCGGTGCCCTGCTGCACGAGCTCCTTTTGGGTCTCCAGAATTTGCTGCACCAGACGACCCTGATTAGCCTCCGGATCCAGAGCTCCAACGCTCGCCGTGCCCGCATCTATGTCGTGTGCGTGGGCATCCTCGATGACCACCAGATTCTCGCCGTCATCATCGAAATCCCCAAACGTCTCCAGCTTCACATTGATGCCGTTCATCTTGAGCTGATCGTTTGGCTGCAGCACAATTTCCACATTCCGTCGTCGCGGTGCGCCCGGCCGTGCCGAGGCCGGCCGGGCGCTGGGCGGGCGCAACGAGGTGCGCGGGCGTGTCAACGGGCCATTGGACTCCTTGGAGTTATCGCGCGTGAAGGTGCCCTCGCGCTCCCGCTTGGCCTCTCCGCTGTTGTTGTTGGCGTCCGCCGGCTGAGTCGAGGCTGAGGCCGTGCTCTGTTCCTCGTTGGGTGTCTTGGCCGGATCCGGAGAGACCGCCTCGACTACGGCCTGTCGCTGGCCAGCGCTGGAGCGTCGACTTTTGCTGGAGGATTTGCGGCTTTCCGGCTCCGCGGGCTCAGCCGCCGCAGTACTTGGCGGCGGCGTCGGCTCCTTGGCCGGCTCCACAGCTGCCGGCGGCTCGGCCTTGGGCGAAGCGCTTTTCACGGCGCCGGCCTTGGGCGAGGACTCTGGCGAGGCAATCTGGACGGCAGCTGCTGGCGACATGGACGCCTGTTCACTTTCCGTCGTAGCTTGTTGCTTGGACTTCACGGGCGAGGGACTCTTTTGCTTGGAGCTCTGCTTGACCAGCTTTGGCTTCGGTTTTGGCGCTTCCGGCGAGGCCTTCGGCCGGCGCTGCTGTGCTGCCGGCGCCTTCTCGGTGGGCGTGGCACGCGCTGCCTGATCTGTGGCCTTGCGCAGCTTCTGCTCCTGCGGCGATATGCGCTTCTCTCTGCGCTGCGTGGGCTGCTCCTTGGCAGTTGGCGACGTTTGTTTGCTGCTCGCTTTCGGTTTGTCGCCGGATTTGTTTGGCTTGGATTTCGTTGGCTCGCTCTGGTCGCTGGCCAGCACCTGCTGCACTGCATCACGCCAGTCCAGTTGCTGCTCCATGATGCTGGCCATCGCCTGCAGCAGCTCGTTGGTCAGCTTCGGCTCGTGCCCTGCGACAATCTTGGAGGTGCGCACCTTCAGCTCCCGCTTCGTGGTGAGCTCTGAAACGAATCTCCCAATTTAGATGGGGTATACAATACGGTCTACGGCCGGAACTCACTTGTGACATCGATCATCTTTTGCAGAAAGCGCGTCTTGTCATTGCTGTAAGTATTTGGTTTATTTTAGATTCTAGGGATTAGATCGTCGTCTTACCGATCGTTGATGTTCTCGAAGAGCTGCTCCTCCGGCGTGTAGAGACCCTCGAAGCAGCCCGTTTCCCTTATAAACTACGCAGTGAAAAAAATGCTGAGCTACTTTGGGGAATTCTAGAGCTGAATCTTACCGCCGTGAAGATGTCCATCAGATAGCGGAACGGCGGCTTCTTGAGCAGCTTCTCCGTCAGCGGCGGTTTCTTTATGTACTTGCCCAGGCTCTGCTGCGTGGCCTTAATCACAGCTGCGTCCAGCTCCTGGTCAGACATGTTCACCTGCCAAAATACCTCTGAAGCTGCCCAAACAACTCGGCCAATTGTTTGGCCCCACACTCGTTGTCAGGGGCAACCTGTGCCCCGGGAGAAACCAGCTCAAGCTGCGCGTGCGTCAACAAGAATTCCGGGAGTTAGGAATCCGTAAAAGTTCAAAATGAAAAAGTTAGCAAGATTTAATACCCTTGCCAAAAGGTTTGCCGGATATGTTAGGAGAGTAAAGCTCCTATATGAAATATCTTGGAAAACCGAATTATTTTGCCAGACAAAAATCCATTTCGACCGATCCGTAAAGCTATATAATATTATGGTTTAATTATTATTATTATTATTTTGATAAACAAACAAGTTTTCTTAATTTTCGGCCAATCGTTCCTATGGCAACTATATAATACTACTAGCGGGTATTGCCCGGCTTTGCCCGTGCAACGTTTTGTGCTTCAAATTTTAGATATTAGCTTTTGTGAAAAGTCGAAATCGATCCGTACCCTCTTAGTCTCCTCTCTATTTAAAAATATGTTTAAAGTGCTTCGAATAAAGCTCTAAAAGTTGGAATTAGTAGTTTCCACCCTTGTTAATCTTGTGGTAAGAATCTTGAGGTCGAATAAAAGATGTGCGTTTATTGAACCTTTGCGAAGGCGTGCCAAATAAGTTATGCTTAAGATCTTTAAAACATTATTTTGAAACCGATAATAAACCAAAAAGTAAAGCTAAGTTTTTCGCCATATTTCCACAGTTGCGGGTGGAAATTTCGAAATCGCTGAAACACGCATTCTTTAACTTCTTATGTAGCGGATGCTTAGATTTTGCGACAAATGTGAAACACGTCTCAAATGATATCTCATATAGATGCTTGGCAATGAATTTGAGCGCGAAACGTCACCTGTTAAATCTTTGACCTCCATTTTCCAAATAGTGGGGCGCACAGTAAGGTTCAAATTATTAGGAAAAAGCTTCAAGCCGTAACACATGCGATTATTCCATTATATATAGATTAAGTCATCCGATCCGGAATCGAAGCTACATTTTATCTGAACAAATAAAATACATAAAAAATATGTTTACATCTTAACAATATGTCTAAAGTTATTAAACAAAGTGGTGTACATTTTTTTTTTTTAACACATTCTTACTTTATTTTGTTTATAAAATCTTCTCATAGAACTTGATTTGCAGTTTAGCTGGCCTTGGGAAAGGTGACGGCTGAATTGTGTCGCGATTGCACAATTATTGTAATATACTTTCACAATAACATTAAGAATACTAACAAATTAATTATAATTAGAAGTAACAAGTTAGATTTAAACTGTTATTTGGAGGCCAATTAAATGTGCAAACAGTTATGCCAAAGAGCAGTCAGTTATGCGCTTGAACTCGAAGAGACTAACAACTAAGTGTGTGTGTGAATTAAGATTAATAATTCTCATAGCTAAACTAGGCATTTAAAGTGTAATTAAAGCTAATCATACAAAAGAGAAAATAATCATATTTTGGGGGCTTGCAAGCAAATTGGCGGCAATTACAAAGGGCTGACATTGATTGGGACTAACAATAAGATCGAAAAAAGAAAAACATTCGACAACCGCGTCGTCATGTAGTATATAGTACAGGTTTAAATAGCGCAGCGCTGCCCAACATATATACACAATTATATATATGTATATAGTATATAGGTAGGGTACGTATGTATATATATATATGTGTGTGTGTGTGTGTGTGTGTACGTATCTATAATTTACATTTAGCGCAGCATTTCGTGCGCCGCAATTAAAAACAATTTGTAAAATTAATTCTCGCACTCTTTAACTCTAGCTCTCTCTCTATCTCTCTCTCTCTCTCGTCGCGTCTCACAGTAGTAATTAAATCTAGTTATTTGCTCAACAAAATCTCGCGTCCAGCTGCTACAATTCAAAGAAATCATCCTGCTGCTTCTCCAGGCGCTTCAATGAGTTATGCACGCGACGCGTCTGTGTTGTGTTTAGAAGCTGCGCCGTGTCCGAGTTGCCGCTGCCCGTTGAGCTGTGCCTCTGATGATGCGGCGGACGATTGTTGTTGTTGTTGTTGTTCTTGTAGGAGTTATTTAGCTGCTGATTACGACGCTGCGAAAAGACATCCGTTGTGGGGCTGATGCAAATCTCCGCATCGCTCTGACTGTTCACCAGGCTGCCAGAAAAGAAAGGGACATGTTATATTGCCATATATTTGTATACTGTTAAAGCAGAGGCACTTACTCCTTGGAGCGTTCCACGTATTTGCGCGACTCGGATATTGTGTTGTCTATCTTGTTGAGAAAGTCATTCATGCACTTGCGATTCTCCTCCTCGGGCGTCATTGCGGCCACAGAGTCCAGGGATTTGCTCTGCTTGCTGTTGCAGGCGCTGTGATTGTGCATCAGAGCGGGATCCTCGTCGCTACCCTGGACCAGCAGCTCGCCGGCAATCGAATAGGGGCGCGGTGTGCTGTGCAGCTGGCCGGAACGAGTGCTCGACGAGCTGGACGAGATGTTTGTGTTGCAGCTGTTGCTGCTGCCGCCGCTGCCGCCGCTGTTGTAGCTCAAATTGTTGGCATTGTTCAGCGCCTCACGCTGCACATTCGCGTCCGGCGTGGTCGGCGGCGAGGCCAAAACATCGGCCAGCTGGTCAGCCCCATTTGCCTGCAAATAGTAGGGTGACGTCTTCTCCACGGGCACCAGCAAGAACTGGCGCAAGAACAAACTGTCCGAGGCGAACAGCCGGTTCGCGCGCCTTATTTGTTCCGTCTGAAATGTGTAGATTAAAGGACACATTTATATCAATATAATATATATATATATATATATATATATATATATATATATATATAAGCTAATCAATTACAGTCGAGACTCGACTAGCAGACACCCCTTTTGCCTCTTTTCTTTCTTTGCCTTTATATGTACTATATATAATGTATATATTCTTGTTCAGCCGAGTCTATATAGTCATCTAGTTCGTCTGTCCACAAACTAATCTCTCAGTCTTAAAGCTTTCATCATGATACACTGTAAAGGTCCGTCTTTTCGTCGTAACAGCTCGGATCGGAGCACTATATCATATAGCTGCCATAGGAACTATCGGTGGAAACCTAAATTTTTGCATTGGCAACTTCTTTGTTCTTCAAAATATTTTTAACTATCGTACCTATATATCATCTATGGGAGGAGTCGTTTATGTATCTATCTTCAGCAAATTATATTAAATATATATATATATTTAAAACTTTTCGATCGGAGAACTTGTAAATAATATTATAAAAAATATTGCATTTTTAAATGAAATTTTAACAAGAAAATCCTAAATAAGTGCGAATAAGCGACTTTTTATGGGAAATTTTAAAATTTGTCAAAAATAGCTTTGTGTTTCCTGATATCTGTTTAATGAACCGCTGTTCGCTCTAGCGAGCTTTCACTGTACATGCATAATATTGCATATTTAAATTAAATTTTAACAAGCGAATGTCAAATAAGTGACAGTAAGCGGCTTTGTATCGAAAATTTTTAAAAAATATGCTTGCATTTTCAGATATTTGTTGAACGAACCGCTGTTCGCTCTAGCGAGCTTTCACTGTATATAATATAAATATATATATTAACAAGAAAATCTTAAAAAAAATAACCTTAAGCAACTTTTTTTGGGGAAATGTATTTTGTTTTTTTCCAGATATCAGCTTAACGAATCGCTGTTCGCTCAAGCGAGCTTTCACTGTATATATATGCATGCATTTAAATGAGTGACAAGCTAATAGACTGTCTGTCTGATTGATGGCTGCGTTGACACAGCCCGTGTTTGAGTCATTTGGAATCACAATGATTAATTGGTCCAACAACAAGGTAAATGAACCAAATTAAACTAATACTACTAATATAATCCCAACAACTTATCTGTGTGGAAGCTGATCAAATGTTGACTAAGCAAAAAAAAAAAACACTTAAATATTAGCCTAGATTCTGGGCGCACTCGTGACTGCTGAACTGTACATAAATCATATGCAGCAAACTGTCGGAACATTTGGCTGCAGCATTTCTCTCCAGTTTGTCGCGATAACACAGCTGATAAGAACCCTCTAACCCCCTCCCCTTCCCCTTCCCACTCGACGCCCATGTCTAAATTGTGCTGCTATCTTATTTGGCCAAATTAGTGTCAAGCGTGGCTCGCAGCTCGTAAATAATGAAATGTATTCAAAGCTTTGCAGGCTATTAAATCGATAAAGTTGAAAGTTAGCTGACAATTGGAATTTTAAATAATTTGCGTGCAACACGACAGCTAAAAAGAAGCCATTGCAAGTTGCATGGCTGGAGGGGGGGGGGGGCTATTTCCAGTGAACTGCATACATGGCTCAAATCGATTAAGCATACTTTGCAGTGCTGCCCGTTCGGCTATTTTCTAGCTAATTTCGGCTATTTTTAGCTCAAATCGAATAAGCATACTTCTACTACGTTCAGCTTATTTCTAGCCAGTTTTGACTATTTTTAGCACATATCGATTAAGCATAGTTTTACTACGTTCAGGTATTTTCTAGCTAATTTTGGCTATTTTCAGTCGGAAACAGTTAAAACATTAAACTGATATAGCTATTCACACAGCTAATTTAGCTATTTTTACCGTTAGATTTGGCTACATTTTGGAACGACAGTTGGCAGCACTGATAACTGTATATTTAATTTGTTTAACCGACTAACTGTTTATTTTATTTTATTTACCGTGGCGCCATATTTGAGTGAAATTCCTTGCAGTGTATCCGTTTTTTCCACCGTGTGTCGTATGAGAATTTCATTATTTCTCAGATTGTTGCAGCAGGTGCTGCCATACTTCTTGAGGGTGCGTGAGGAGTCGCGTATCGATTGCTTTTCGTTGAACATGAATTCGGTGTCATCCATATCAGGCACGATCTCTTGAAACTGCAATTGGATCGAACAAGTGAAAGGAGAAAGTGTTAATTATGTTTCCGTGTCTCTGTTTGCATGTTATTTTGTTTTTTTTCTTTTCGTTATGGCTGTGATGTCATTGTTGTAGCGTAACAAACATTTGTGTGCTTGTGTGTGTATACATGTATGTCTACCTATAAATATAAATAGCACGGGGGCAATTTCAGTGATTTCTTTATGAGACACTCCACCCTCCCCCCGCACACTCACCCGAACTCCCTCAGCAGGTAACTGCAGCCAAGCACAACCGAAAGCTAAAACAAAACCAATGCAATTGCAACTGTTATGCCAATATAAAGGCACATTTTACTTTAAACGAATAGTCACTATTAAAATGTATGCACGCAAGTATTTAATTTCACTGCTGTTTTTCTAGTTTATTTCTTTATATTTTTTCGCTATCGTTGATTTACAGTTGTTGCGTTTTCTACGTGTTTACAAGTTGTTGTGTTGTGTTGTGATGCCAGTGTGACCGTAGCGCTCGATTGACAAAAATCCAAATATACCAAAGTATACAATACACGCTAGAGATGGGCACTTGTTGGAGTTGTCGACTCGAGTAACAATAAAACCGTTTTCTTTTAAGCCACACAAAGTGCATTAGCGTCGTGTCACGCCTACTAATTGATACGCCGCTTAAATGTTATCGATTGCTGCAGTGCGCAGAGTTGCAACAGTAATTGTTGAGCGCGTGTTTGTTTGTTGCCATTTGTTTCGAGCGCATGCTAATTTGCGATTGTTTTTTATTGCTTACGAGGGCGAATAATAATTTTTTCACGTGATAGCCAACAACGTAAACGCCTTTCAATGTATTGTATTTCGTTGTTGTTGTTAGGCTTAAACCTGTTTGGACAAAGCAGCAGCTCGCTGTCGACCCACTCAAGAAAGACAAACAAGCCAAGCGGCGGCAGCAGCTGGTGCATAGTATATTTAAATTATTAAATCGATTTGCCGGCATGACTTTTAATTAACATGTGACTTTATTTATTAATGATATCTCAGTATTTGATTTGTAATATTAATGCATTATCGCCAGCGTACTAACGTGGCTAAATGCAATTACTTCCTTGGCTGCCACTTCAAGAAACTACAAACACACACACACACATACATACACACACACACACATGTCTGTGTATTTGCATTGGCAGCTGCTGTTAAGGTCAACAACAACTTGTCGCAGTTGCTGTCAAAGTGTTTTCTGCAATAGCAATATGTTACCATTCGCATGCAGCAGAGAGAAAGAAACAGCACTCGTTTGTATGTACGGTAAATATTAGCTGATATGGAGCAACTGATAAGCGCACCAAATTCTCCAACTATCAGACGACAGGCAATTCAACAGTTTCACCCAAATTTCGCATTGATCTACATTTATTTGTATTTGAAATAATATGAAAAAAAAAACAAAAAACGGTCATTGACATGCACAAATCGCAGAGGCTAGTCACGCGCCGGGTTTCCCTCAATTGGATTTCGCTATATTTATGCACATATATCGTTTGTATATATATTTGTATATATATATATGTCTATATACATATCTACATCAGCTGTGAAAGCACTTGAAATTGTCCATGCTGTGCGCAACTGATCTTTTGATGAGCACTCATAAAAGAGACAAACAAAACAAAGATTATATGCCCAACCAGAGATACCCTGTAGCAAAGATTCGTAGTTCAATACAAACATATAACTGTATGTCTCTGAGATGTGCCCCAAAAGAACCGATCTAATAAGACGATGGTTATCGA
The DNA here is from genome assembly GCA_035045885.1 of Drosophila borealis. NCBI lineage: Eukaryota > Metazoa > Arthropoda > Insecta > Diptera > Drosophilidae > Drosophila > Drosophila borealis. The sequence continues at coordinate 635,469 of JAWNOR010000194.1, read as the reverse complement.
TTGCGCAAAGGAAGGGGAAATTTATCGATAGTTTTATAATTAACTGCTTCTCAATAGGAAATTACAATACTCCCTTCTGCATAGACATAAAACCATTATACACTTTCGACTCGTATTCAATGGGTATTTTAGAAGCGAAATTTTTAGTGCTTGCTTAGGAAACTATAATACTCCCTTCTGCATAGACATAAAACCATTATACCCCTTTTTGGACTCGTATTCAATGGGTATTTTAGAAGGGAAATTTTCAGCGCTTGCTTAGGAAATTATAATACTCCCTACTGCATATACATAAAACCATTATACCCCTTTTTGGACTCGTATTCAATGGGTATTTTAGAAGGGAAATTTTCAGTGCTTGCTTAAGAAATTACAATACTCCCTACTGTATATACATAAAACCATTATACCCCTTTTTGGACTCGTATTCAATGGGTATTTTAGAAGGGAAATTTTCAGTGCTTGCTTTGGAAATTATAATACTCCCTACTGCATATACATAAAACCATTATACCCCTTTTTGGACTCGTATTCAATGGGTATTTTAGAAGGGGACTTTTCAGTGATTGCGTTTATTTGGCGGGCGAAAAAGACGGGTCATTTGCCATGTGATAATTATTTATTGTTTAATTGTTTATGTCTATCAAAAGACAAACGTGTGATTTTGCACAGTTTTAGATTGAAAAGTCGCTAAATGGAAATAACAGACAGTCCGCATTTCACATGTGACTCACTAATTTTTGTTGTATTTCTGTTTGGTCTCCGGTTGGGAACTACGCCGGATGGTTGGTTAACCAAAAAGAACTTCACCGAACTCTGGAAGGTCACGTAGAGTTAATTGGAAATCTCGAGAGGCCAAATTAAAAGTTGCTAAGCGAATCGAACGGCGTTTCAACAGAAACTCATACACATAAATATTCGTATGGCAAAAGCCATAAATTTAATAATATCGCTTGCAATCTATTTCAATTTGTTGCTTATGCGCTTTTCGTTGTAGTTGTAGTTGTGTGCGCACAAAAATTATAGTCGAAGGCTGAATTTAAGTAACAGTTACTTTATGGCAGCAGCTGTAGTGCGACGCACTATCTTTAGTATTAATTAAAATCAACAAAATAGGAAATTGCAAATTGATAAACAGCCGCAACAAAAGCCACAACAAATCTGAACCTGAACCACATCGTACGTGACATAAATATAAGAAGCTTACACATATCAATTTAGATATTATTATTATGCATGACAACTATGGAATGGACGTTTTTATTAACACGAGCTACATACATATATGTACGTATTCATAGAACGATCTAAGGCAGAGTTGGCCGCGTGTTTCGCTTTCTGTCGTGACACGAACTCAACACGACGTGTTCGTGCTAAAAATTAAAATATTAGACGCGTACGTAGAATGAACTAAAGCAGATTTGGGCGCATGTCTTGTTTTCATTCGTGACACGACGTGTTCGTGCTTAGAAAAAAATTTAAGACGTTAGCGTGGATCGATCTACAGCAGAGATAAAGTTTCGTGACACGAACACGACGTGCTCGTGCTAAATAAGAAAATATTAGACGCGTACATAGAATGAACTAAAGCAGAGTTAGGTGCATGTCTTGTTTTCATTCGTGACACGACGTGTTCGTGCTTAGAAAAAAATATAAGACGTTAGCGTGGATCGATCTACAGCAGAGATAAAGTTTCGTGACACGAACACGACGTGCTGAAAATGTTAGTATGCGTAGAATGAACTAAAGCAATATTGGGCGCGTGTTTTGTTTTCTTTCGTGACACGAACACGCTCTTCTCAACACGACATGCTCATGCTAAAAAAGAAAATATTAGACGTCTGCGTAGAACGATCTAAAGCAGAAGTTGGGCGCGTCTATTGTTGTCTGTCGTGACACGAACACGACGTGCTCGTGCTAAAAATGAAACTATAAGACGTGTGCGTGTTGATAATACGACAATAGGAAATAGAAACTAGCCAAAAATTATGAATATATAAAATGTTATAGTTTTTTTGTTATATAATAATAGAAATCAAAAAAGAAAACCTTTTTTTATTTCAAGCCAAAAAACAGGCACGATTGCAAACTGCACTCTCTGATAGTTAAAATTCTAGATATATGTATTAAGAAATAAATATATAGAAATAATATAAAGAAATAAATATAAAGATTTTGTTCTTTTGCAAAAAGTTATGCGTGTCGTTTAAGTGAAATTTCGGAGCGTGCGTGCGTCTCGTGTTCGTGTTGTGTTTTGAGAATCTGTCACGCGCCCATCTCTCAGTCAGTCGGGCATTTAAAACGTTTCCCGGGTAACATGTTTAATTAACTGATATGAACCACTAGATACGAGTGCCACAAAGATTGTCGAGAATTACTCAGTTAACAATGAGCTTGTACTTTACCCATTGACACTCCCACCTTGGGCCGCTATGATACCTGAAATACCATAGTAAACAGATGGTTCATATGCTCCGCTCCATCATGTTTGTTATCGTGGCTGGGACTTTTAGCATATCACTTTCCGACATTCTACATATATTCCCGGGCTCAACTTGTTGCGCTCTATCAATTGTATAATAACCCACCCGGGTTGCACTTGAAAATGCAAAAGCCCCACACCAAAAGTCAAGTGCCAGAATCTTAAGTGGCATTAAGTTTATTTATATGTCTACAAATATATTTTCTGATAAATTAAATGGATGGGTTCTCACTGAATAGTTGCTTGTAAATAGGTAAATGCTTCTAGCTTCTGTGTACTGTGCTTGTTTATTAAGCTGTTTAACTTTCTGTTTGTCCAATTGAAGGGCAACGTCATCGCCTCCTCCAGTTAACCAGCTAAATAGTCAATAGTAGTACATACATATATACAGATATAGTATGCTACTACGTAGTAACCGTTAGTGGACATCGGCTACGTGCAATATAATCATCAACGTGACTTTCTATGAGATTTTCCAAAGTGCCTTTCGACAAAATGCATTTCGCAAATGCCATTTTAATGGCCCGTTAAATATCAAAGTGTCGGGTGTTTCGAGAAGAATACAATTAAATAATATAATATGCATAGTATTTATCAGTTGTTGTGGTTTTGCGAAATGCGCCTACAGTCAAATCGCTGATAACGAATCCGCAGCCCCAAGCGTGTCGAAAACCGACTAATATCATTTGAGTTGTCAATCTGATGCTTGTTTTTATATCAAAATCGTCATTGAATTCTAGTTTTTTGAGCAAATCTCGTAAGTTATATAAGCAACAGTCACTAAACTTGACATATATCTTAAGAATAGTATATATATATCAAGTATCCTTCATTCTATAGCTATCTCCAACTCTCCACTACCATCTCATAGCAAGTAAATGAACCAATTTGCATTGCCCACCAATTAAATGCACAATTTTAATGCAATTGACTTTTTGAGAATGTACAAATATTCTATAGCACAATAGGAACTACTGTTGAAAATTGCATCAAGATCGGTTAAAAAACACAGAAGTTGTTAAGGATAATGTCTGCTTAGATTGACACGTGCACTGCTAAAGCAGGTGTTGGTAGAAGAGGATTAAGGGTATTCCCTAGTCGGCAATTTGTTATATCATATTGAATGTGAATTTTATTGCAATTCGTTTAACATATGCGAAGCATCAAAAGTCGCACTGTTCGCTCATTAGAGCGTTCACTGTTTATGTCAATATGTGGTTTAACCGCTTACTGGGCAACTTTTTATATACTCATATTTCTATATTCTGGCTGCGCTTTGAATATTCAAATCAATTAAATGCTTACGTTAATGCTAATATGCCGTTATCTATTTAGTTATATCCATCACAATCAATCAGTTGGCGTGCTTGATTGATTGTTGAGGGAATTTAATTTATTTTTGCCATCAGATCATTGAAATGCTTATTATTTTGATTTATTCAACTGTTGTTGATATTATATTCCATATTATTGCCTTCTTTTTTCCCCCCCATTTTTTATAATAAACTTTGGCTGGTCAAAATAGCTCAGAGATAAGATTGTGAATGTGGCGACACAAGTGCAAGGCCAGCAGCTTATTTATAGCCAATATTTGTGAGTATTTATTGGTGGCTTACAATGTGATTGATCCCGTCCAGAAGCAATAGCTAAACAAAGGAAAATTCTTGTTAGCCCCGAACAAAGGGCCACAATTCCTATTGATATCGTTAAATGTGTCGCTGCAAATGAAAGAAAAACACGTTTATGGCATTGATACCACATCGTATCGGGGCTTGTCGTTTGAGCAAATATATATATGATAGCTGCCTGGAAATATTTTGATGATTGTTTCATTTTTTTGTATAATCATAACTTTTAAGCATATTTCAAATGTAAGCCTCTCAGAAACCGGTTCAACGGCGTTCTTAAGAAAAACCTAAATATAGCAAATTGGTTAATAACAACTACGTCAAGCATAAAGCCCAGCAAAACAAACCGGCTAAAACCGAATTGCAGCAGGAAACAATAACCAGGCCCCAAGCTTGATGGATCAGCTCGAGAGAGTCTGATCTTGAACAAGTTCTGACTCAGCCTGAATATAGACTGTCGTGCAATATGCTAATTAACTGAATGGGGCCTCGAGAAGGGACCCCACCAAATCCAGGGCAGCCCGCATATCTTTGCATTTGGGTTTATTGAAATTCCGAGGCTAGGCATAATATGTCATTATGCAAGCGGAGATAAACGAGTTTGTTCCAGCTGCGCCCATTGCGAGCGTTAGTTGAAGGGCGGACGCAATGGATTATGCCACTAGTAGAAGTACAGTGAAAGCTCTGTTGAGCGAACAACCCCACAGCGCGAAAAGGTTTCGTTCTGCTAGATAAAGTTTCGCAGATATAATGAAATAAGTTTGTCTTTTATATCGATATATCATCCCAGGTGTATATATGTCTCTATATTTAACTGTTTGTCCTGATTGATTAACTGCCTGACTGACTGAATGACTGACTGACTCATTGACTGATTGATTGACTGACTGACTGGCTGATTAATTGACTGATTGACTGGCTATTGACTGACTGACTGACTGACTGACTGAATGACTGACTGACTCATTGACTGATTGATTGACTGACTGACTGACTGCCTTATTGATTGACTGACTTATTGACTGACTGACTGACTGTCTGACTTATTGACTGATTGAATGACTGACTGACTAATAACTGACTGACTGACTCATTGACTGACTGGCTGATTAATTGACTGATTGACTGACTTATGACTGGCTGACTGTTTGACTGATTGACTGGCTGATTGATTGACTGATTGACTGTCTGACTTATTGACTGACTGATTGAATGACTGACTAATAACTGACTGACTGACTCATTGACTGACTGGCTGATTGATTGACTGACTTATTGACTGACTGACTGTCTGACTTATTGACTGATTGAATGACTGATTGACTAATAACTGACTCATTGACTGATTGACTGGCTGATTGATTGACTGACTTATTGACTGACTGACTGCTGACTTATTGAATGACTGACTGACTAATAACTGACTGACTGGCTGATTGATTGACTGACTTATTGACTGACTGACTAATAACTGACTGACGGACTCATTGACTGATTGATTGATTCGTTCGAAACCGTTGATTCCACAACTTGGTTCTTTGCTCGATGTACTTAAAACATATTTTTAAATAGAATTGGAGATAAAGATGGATAGATTTGCTAAGTGGAAAGTTAATATCTAAAATTTGTTGCACAAAACGTTCCACGAGCAATGCCGGGCAATACCCACTAGTATATAAACAAAATATATGTACATATAAAGGAAATTTCTCAAATGAATCAGTTTCTTATACCTTCTGTTAGTAGAGTTTTCACTGTACGTTGAGCCTCTAACGTGGCTAAATGCCAAAAGCAAATGGCGGCAACTGAAGACTGAAAAACCGGCCTGTTCTTAAGCTGGAACTTGGACCTGGGCTTAGGTTTGGGCATTGAACCCAGCTCGACGCCACGAAGATGCCACGCCCAAGGCTAAGGATATTTTTAGCACGCGCGTTTTTTTCTTTGTCAAGAATTGCGAAAACCAACAAAGAGCATAAAATTGCAGTTTCGAGTTTTTATATGTATTTTGTGCTTTGGCCTAATTAGCAATAACTGGCAACAACTGGCAAAGGCAGCACAACATTTTGCAAGTGAATGCAACCGACGGCGCCATACTCTGTTCGCAATTAAAAAAAAATATAAATATATAAAAATATATGAAGATTATGAATATATATAAATAAAGTATGATTTGAGCACTAAAATTTCTTGGTCGGCAAAGATAAAGAACTCTTTGTTGTCTTTCTGCTGTCAGGGAAAATGAAGGAAGTGTACCAAAAATATTCACATACTTGATTTAAGACAAAAATGTACTTACTTAAAGTTATGATTTACTAATGATATTCTTGGTTAGGGGAGTTAAAGATTTTGTAAAAGGAGCTACTTGATTTGGGTACAAAATTCTCTGTTTTCTTTTTGCTGTCGGGGAAAATGAAGGGAAAAGTAAAAAATATAATCACATACTTGATTTAAGACAAAAATGTGCTTACTTTAAATTATGATTTACTAATGATTTTCTTGGTTGCGAGAGTTGAAGATTTTTTAAAAGGAGCTACTTGATTTGGATAAAAACTTCTCTGTTTTCTTGCTGCTGTCAGGGAAAATGAAGGAAATGTACCAAAAATATAATCACATACTTGATTTAAGACAAAAATGTGCTTAATTTAAGATATTATTGAGCTACTTGAAAACTTCTTTGTTTTCTTGCTGCTCTCAGGAAGATGGCACGACAAAGCCAATATACCGGCTTTAGACGCCGCGCGAACAGAGTATTATACTCGCACGGGCAGCGCAAATACATAAATGCATTTGGCTTTATTCACTCGTGCACTCATTTGCAATTCAGACGGAGTCGCACAAGTTGGCCGCATTGCTGACTGACTCGCTGACTGACTCGCTGCTTTAGGCCAGATGTGCGACGATGTTGGCAACTGGCAACTGGCGGCTTACTCATCGCCTGGTTCGTTGGCCACGATCCGCACTAACAGCCGGCACACAGCCACAAAGCCAGCGCCAAAGCCAAGCTGCACACATTGGTGGCATTTGTACAAAAACAAATACAAGTGCTCAACTAGGAGATACCCATTAGAAATATGATTTAACACAGCAAATTGTTTGCCATCTTTGGGATATGCTTAAAAAACATCAGCTGACAATCGATATTTATCGATTTCGGGTAAACGGAAGACGATGCGTTTGCACAAAAACAAATACAAGTGCTCAACTAGGAGATACCCATTACTCAAGCTCAGGGTTAATTGAGTAGAAATTAACTTTACGCAGCAAATTACTTTTCATCTTTGAGAGAGGGTTAAAAAAAACCTCAGCTGACAATCGATATTTATCGATATTTCGAGTAAGCAGCAAACAACGCACAAAATGAAATAAAAGTAATCAATTGGCAGATATTCAAGCCCATGGCTAATTGAATAGGAATATGACTTGACGCATGAAATTTATTGTTATCTCTGAAAATTGATATTTATCGATATTTCGGATAAACAGCAGACGACGCGTGAGACCAGACCGACTCAAATGTGGATAATATTCAAATGTACTCTCATTAGAGAGAAGCGATTTCAAAGGCTACAACAAGGCGAATCATCCAAATTGTACCTCCCTCCCTTTCATTGTGAATATCCCCTCTATTTTAATATCATAAAGGTTACATTCCTGTTAATACCTTGTATAACTGCTTGCTAGAGATCAGAAGGTAATGATCTAGCACAAAATAAAATAAATTTAATTGAAAAAAATATATGTATACACATGTAAATAAATATATTTGGAACAACTGCAATGCGCGCAGATTACAGGGTATTTTAGACAGAAAATCTAAAAAAAAATTTAAAAAAAAAAATAACGCTTCATTCAAAGTGGTTTTTCTTGGGTAATGCGAGACTATTTCGACACGATCGTGTTTCATGAGAATTATTTATTATTTTCTTCCCCAGAGTTTGGTTCAAATTGTTAAATGCGGTTAAGCACCTCGGACGGTTGCTGCAGTGTGTGTGTGTGTGTGTGTGTGAGTGTGAGTGAGTGTGTGTGTGTGAGTGTGTGTGTGTGTGAATAGATCTGACTCTGACTTTGTCTGGTTGATTGTTGCCACACACACACACACATATACACATTCTTTTTCTGCTCTTTTGGCTTTAAGCCACCGAGCCAAGAGCTAACGACCGCGAGCTGGGCATGACTTCATACTATGGCTTACCTATACGAATTATATACACATATATACACATATACACTTATATATACACATATATATACACATATGTATATGTATGTATGTTTGCAACAAAAAGCATTGCAAAAGTTGAATTTGCTCTGAATCCGCGTTCGAGCCGTGCTCGTTGATTCATTTGCCTGCGTCTATTTCACATATTTCAGTTGGCCAATCAATTTGGACTTTTGATACCCTTGCTGAGGGTATGTCAATTTCTTCTCGCAATGTGTTACGCATAGAAGGAAAAATTGACGATCTCTGGATCAGTATCAACAGCCGAAATGTTATCAAGATATTTTAATCATACTCGGCATTAACTATTTGCGCTATTAGCAAAGCATTATGATAAGGTTTGGGAAGGGTATTAAAACTTCGGCCTTATTGCTCGTTTTTTTTACTACAAACAAACACCTTGACTTGCACTTCTCACTCGAGATGACATTTTGGCCTAAACTAAACTAGAACATTAGCTCTAAGTAGGATTTATAAGTCGTTACAATACCCTGTAAGCATTGAGAGTGGCACCAAGAGGGTGTATTGTTTATCTGCACATATATGTAACAGTCAGAGGCAAATGAAACTCGCTTTTCTCAAAGAAAAACTTAGACGATAAACTACGACGTATAATATAATATCTCAGACCCCGTAAGAGTCAAAGAGTTTATAATTTTACTTATCGTATTATTAGACAGATCAAGTTAACTTATTTTTTTGCATTTTGGATAATTCAAAGCGAATTAGAAACGCAGAGTTTCTCGTATAAGAAATGCACAAGCTTATCTTTTTTATCGATAACTTCTCTAATCTAACCGAAATCGATAAATATTATAGAAAATGTGTCATGCATTGGAATCTAAGACGATTTTTCTTTAAAAAAAAAACCGCATTTTAGAAAATATTAGTAATAGCAAATAAGATATTAATTTATTTATTATTAGAACATAGAAGTTCCTAAAGACTGAAGATTTTTATGATCTGAAGCAGAGGAAAGTATTTCACCCCAGTTCCCAGCTGATTGCAGGGCATCGTCTAGTCGGATATATGTATATATATTTTTTTGCGAACACATTTAAATAAGTGCTCGCAGTTCACGATCCTAACCCAACTCAGCCTCAAAGTTGCCCATTTATAATACTTTGTGTCATATATATGAGATATTGTATGTGTATAATATGTAATAATTTTGCGTATCGCCTTCATTTATTTATTATTTTCTACTTACTTGCGAATGCAATTTCCAGTCCTTGTAGGCCTTTACAATGTAATCCATTTCCGCGTATTTTGTTGCTTTTGTTGTTGTTGTTGTTGTTTGGCTTTATGAAAGATCTGCGTGGAAAAACGTAAAGTATTCTAAGTATGTACAATAAATATTTCACTTCACTCTCACTTATCGCTGGTCGGTCGGTTGTTTTTTTATTGGAAATGTTGTTGATTTATTTTTCGACCATAAATCAATGGGTTTTTGTTTTTTTTTTTAATTTGGTCACGATCTTTAACGCTTTTATGATTAGATGAGGATATTCTTGTTGTTGTTGTTTTTGGCGCTGTTTTTATTTTTTTTCCAATTAGACTCAGTTTATTTTTTCTATGAATTCGAATTTTCTTCCGCCCTTGCAGTTAAAACTTATGTATGTTTAAATGTGACTCTTTATTACTACAGTAAAAGCTCTACTAACGAACTTTGCCAATCTTTTTGCTAAAAATTTTCGAAAAAAATGACCTACTTTGGGCAGTCGCTTTGACTAAAGGGGATCCAAAATTTTAATAAAAGAAGCAAATTTATTCAAAAATTAAATCTTGAGAACAATATACTTTCTATTTTTTTTTTGTTCCAATATGAAATACTTTTTAGATATTCATCTATTTTCAATTATGTTTGACATAGCATCTCATTAAGAGACCTTTCTTTGTAGTTTTCATTTAATTCTGTTACGCATTTTTGCTCTCAATTTCTGCAGGGTTAGGTTTTCGGCTGTTGCAGTTATGTGTGAGTGTAACTGTAACTGTATATATGTGTGTGCATGTGCACACATATAATGGTAACCAAGGCCAAAGATGGAACAAAAAAACCCAAAGAAATCGTTTTGTCTTTGCACTTGTGCAAATCTCCAGTGTGGCTTTTCAAGCGACTAGTGTGTGTGTGTGTGCGTGTGCGTGTGCGGATGTAGGTGTAATGTGTGCGTGTGTGTGTGTGAGTGAGTGAATTTGTTTTCCGTCTGCGACAACGTCAAGCGACAACGAGCGACAACAACGCTTGTACCTCATTTCGTGATCTTTTGCAGTTGACGCTGTGTTTTTATCTACAAAAATTATATATTTATTTATTATTATTTTAATTTTTTGTTGTTGTTGTTGCCGCTGTTAAGATTTTTTTGCGAGACAACGATCCGTTTGTTTGTCGCTTATGCAGCGCACAATGGAAATGTATACAATAAATACACATGTATGTCAATGCACATACATAATGGGCTTGCGTGTGTGTGTGCGTGTACGTGTGTGTGGGCGTAATATATAATTATTAATTGTACATTTGTTTTTGTTGCAGATGCTCTTGCTGCTGCTGCGTCGCTTGGTAACAACTGAAGTTTCAACTGAAACGGTTTATGCGCGCTTTGTATGTATGTATGTGTTTTGTTACTTATGCATGTAGTTGTATTTTCTGTTTTTTTTTTTTGGGCAGTCACTGGCACTCACAAATAAAACTGGCAGCAAAGACGGCGGCGACGACGGCGGCGACAACGCGAGCGGTGCTGGGGGAGGACCGGGGGTAGCTCAGATTTTCGCAGCGCGTACACACGACTAATACTAAACACTAATACTAACAACAACACACAGCCTGGCAGTGGGCAGCCAACCAGCTTCAAGTAACGCTCGATAACAACTGACTGACTGAACTCCAGCCCAGTGAGCTCCAACTGATGCGGCGACGGCGACGGCGACAGCGACAGCGACGATCGGCGTCAAAGCTTGTGAGCACGAACAAACGAAACCTAAACGCTCTCGCGCGTATGTTCTGGCGCTCTTTCACTCATTTGCACAGGGCGCCGTATTTTGCTGCCTGGAGCGAGCGGCAGAGAGAGAGAGACAGAGTGAGAAAGAGAGCAGCACTGCCTGCAATTCAAGAATTAGGCTACGTTATGCAGACATGCATACACATGTGTATTTAATTTGTTTATTTGTGTTCTCTTCGACGCCTACGCTCACGCAGCATGCCCAATACACATCTAAGCATACATACATATGTATGTATGTACGTATCACAGATTTCGTTTAAGTGATAAGTATTTGTTTTTGTTGTTATCATGTAATCAAAGAGAAATCCACTTGTCGCTGACACTTTCTGAGAATTTGTGTGAGTGGGGATTTAACACTCAAGCAACAGGTCGTCGCTTCATGCAAAAGAAATATGTACATATGTTGCCTGCCCTTCGTCTGGCAACGCCAGCTTCGTATAATTAGCATGCCGGCAACTCCCTAAGCATATATGTAGATATGAATACACTTTGCGAATAAACCAAGATATTTGTTCATAAATAAAATTCTAGGTAAAAAGATGTTTTTTTTTTTGGGTAAAATTCACAATTAAATTTTGAAATCGAAAATGAAAATATTAATGAATGTTATGCCAGATTATTATAGCCCCTTTCTCTGAGTGTAGCCAGGCAATTGTCTATTTACAAATGCATATTTAAGAAAAGCGTCAATGGAAATGTGCAGCTGTAAACAAAGAGTTGTGTCTGTTAGGGGTTTTTTTTTTTTGTATTTGATATGGGGAATTTTGTTTACCTAGACTAGAAATAGTCATCATTGTTGTTACTGATTTGTTGCTCTTTGATTTGTTTTCTATTCTTTTTGTTATCGAAGCGATAAGCGCCAACTGCTGTCGAACAAGGTGTCAATCCGTGTTGGATGTAGTACTGTTAGTTTGAAAACAATATCGATAACGACTATCTGTTAAACTAACCTACTAACGGTTAATGGCTGTGTGTGCGCAAAATGCGTCAGCTCTCAATGACTTTTGCTAAATAAAAATACATATACATACATATATAATTATAGGCATATCTACCTGTGTTGCCAGGTGCTCGTATCGCTAAATCATCTAGATTGCAGGTAGGCAAAATACCGTTATGATTCAATATCTTGCAAATAAAAGTGAAACTGTCATCTAGTCATTTAGTCGGCGAGTTTGGATCTGGGATTCGACGTCATTATTTTCAGCTTAAATCGAAACCGATTGATTATTTGTTTTATGCATAAAAAATATCGTGTTAATTGTGAAAACACGTACGACTTTTGTGTGAATTTTGCGCATCTGCCTTTTGTTGAGTGTGTGAGTAACTTATATTTATGGTTAATAGATAAGTTGGACAAAGGCCCAAAACGGAGGCGAGAAATGGGCCCAGCCGCATTATGGCTCAATTATTGAATTGCAACTAATTTGAAATATACACACGACGACCCACTGACGTTGCACAGTGTATTTTGAAAATTTGATTGGGACTCTAATGTAAAATGTGTGACAGCTGTGAAAAAAAAACAACAAACTGGTTATCATCCAAACAATTAGCCGGCCCACAAAGTCAAGGCCAAACAATTTAGGACTCGGCCCACATGTAATAGCAGCTGTTTATGGCTTTTGTGTGGCGCCAATAAATTCATTTTCACATTCTAATTTCATTAAGAGCGGAACATTTAATTAGCAGTTGAAGCCAGTGTGTGCGCACAAGTGTACATTTGAATTCAAATTCGCGCGCAGGTAAAATAGCAAGCAGCTTTTATATGCTGCTGACTTCTTTTTGTTGATCTGGCAACTAGCTTTCTGTCAGCAGCGCATTTGCTTTTATGGCTCTGGCAGCACTAATATTTTTTGTGGGCACACTCGCAAGGAAGAACAACAATTGAATGGTTGCATTTTTATAAATTCCCAACCAGAAATACTTCTCATACTCTTAACGGCAACATTAAGCAATTTGCTGCATTTTGCCTAGAACAAAAGCTTTTTGGTGATTTTTATATTAAATAAATTTTTAATATTTTCATGTCAGCTGATGCGCTCACCGGTTGCATGTCTTATTGGAATTATGTTGCTTACACAATGCGGTCACACTGACAGTTAAAACCGCAATTTCGCCCAGGTAAGACGCGTTGTCGTTGTCACCTGATTGCTCCCGCCCGTCTAAAGTGTTGTCGAAACGCCAAGAAAGCTACGAAATTTAAAGGCAACGCAACCGTTATGTGCGCGCGTGTGTGTTACTGCGCTGTGAAAGTAAAAAATTTTAATAAAATTTGATTAGCACCAGCAAAAGCAACAACAACAACAGCCAACAGAACGTGTGCTAATATAAGTGTGAGTGTGTGTGTGTGCCACTGTGCATGTGTCGGTGAGCTGCTAAGGAATTCCAAGAAGACCGCAAACAATAATAACAACAACAACAACAACAGCAAAAATAGAAATGTCACACAATAGACGAAGAGTGCGCACAATTGAGTACCTCACGCAAATGTCGACGGCGACGGCGCTGGCAGCGACAGCGGCAGCGGCGATATCGCCGCCAGCACAAGCAGCGGAATCACCCACAACAGTTCTCGCTCCGGCTGCGGAGCTAGCGACGACTCCGGATCCAGCAGTGGCTCCAGTGCCACCCATAAGATTGCGACGCGAGCATAACGTGGACGAGGATGTTGCAAGGTAAGCAGTTAACTCTGTTACAACTGTGATTTTCCCCGCCTGGCTGTCGTTGCCCGGCGTCTTGGAAAACCCAAAACATTTCTTGTCATCTTATAACACGCAAACACACACACACACACACGCACGCACACATACTTACACGAGATTGGAGCATGCATGTAACAGTGGGTGAATGCTCGCTCTCTTTCCCGCTCTCTTTGCCTCTGTCTCTTCTTGCACACATTTTGACTGCCGAAACGTAAACAACGTGTTGGCTGTTACGTTTTTGTTGTATTTGCGTTTTTTTTTTCATCATTTTATTACACCACCAATTTTATTTTTGTTGCAAAAAAATTTGCAAGGCGGCAATAAAGTTATAAAAATGACTCGAAACTCAATACGCGAGTTTATTTCTTTATTATTATTTTTGGCGAAAAAGAATCTACATTAAATGGCATTTATCATGCAAACACCAATACATGCATGTATGTATGTATGGGTGTATCGGCTCTCTGAAAATTGGCTCTTCCAAGATATTGCTGATAAGAATGTCCAAATGTCTGATAAGACAAAGCACACATATATGCATACATATATGCGCATATGCATATAACAGACATTCTTTACCTTTTCCGCTCCGCTTATTCATGCTTGAGACATTCTCTATCAACTCGATTGTATCCGCTTTAGGGAGAACTCACTGTTTTTGATTTTTTTGCGTGTCTGTCGCGTGGTCTGCGAATGTGAGCCATGTTTCCTATGAAAAATTCGCATGTCTTTTTCTTTCTTCGCTTTTGGCACGAAATAAATGTCAAACATAAATTTTGTGTAAATCGTGTGAGTGTTTGGGGAGTCGCCTATTGAAATTTAGTGAAATTAATTTGTGTCTCCCAGTCTCACTTGTTCTTCTTCTTCCTCTTCTTCGTCTTCGTATACCAGTTTGTTGCACTGATGAGGGCAAGCGCGGCGCGGGGGGCGCTGTAGGGTATCGATGTTAAAACGCGTTTAATACCTATGTGCACATGTGTGCGTGCGTACGTACACACCACACACACACACACACACACACACACATGCATACGTGCGCTTGCACATTCCGCTTTGCTAACCTCTTTCGTTATGCGTTTAGCTCAACTCAACTCAACGCAAAAGTCAATTCTGTTTTGAAATCGAATTCGCTTTCTTCTCAAGTTACAGTATTGTCTTCTATTTCTTCTTCTTCGTTGTCTTCCAATGGAATTCTTAATGGAATTTGTGCGGCCGTCTGTTTGTCTGTCTTGCGGTCTGTTAACTGTTGTTTGGCAGCGAACACGTAACAGCTCACGTAGCCAGGTGCCGTTGCTTTTCCCGCACGATCAACGAGGCCGCCGAATCTTTTGCACTTGAACTTCAAATATGCAGTAAAAGCTCTCTTGAGCGCAGACCAACATATCCAGAGCGAAAGGGCAGAGAGAGAGAGAGAGATATGTGAGTGAGAACAGAGCGAAGGAACAGATTGGGATGACTAAATTGCAGGCTCAAGAAGCTGCAGTCGAGTGTTCCCGCTCTCTCGCTCTCTTTCTCTCTCTTCAGCGTAAAGTCCTTTCCAATGCCTCAAATATCACATGGCCTTGCCAAAACACACACACACACACACACACTATGAGATCTGCACATTTCCGCAAACACACACACACACACACACAATATATAATAGAGCTGCAAATTTTCATTTTTCAAAATTTATTTTTATGTTTACAAATTCTTGTCTATAAATTTTTATTGAACTAGCAGAGAAGAGGAAGAGGAAGGCTTTTCATAAGTGTCGATTGATTTGTATACCGAAAACTCAGTGCATTAAAATAAGAGATTAATAAATAATTAATTAATTGAGTTAGTGAGGAAAAATAAATTATGAAAGATGCAAACATGAAAATCAGTTTAGATCTAGAAAGGGATTTTTAAGGTGCCAATTTCAGGTAGATATATTATTAAAATATTTACGAAATGCAATTTAAAAATTTTCCAAAAATATATATGACAATGTGGAAAAGACTATAATAAAATATTCTTCTTAGAAAATTGACAAAGAGTTGCAATATTTGCCTTTCAATAATACAAATTATTACCATAGTCAAGTATCCTGCATTTTAGACAAACTGAAATGCTCGCTTTGTTAACGATTACACCTGATTACACCTGATATACATAATTAATTAAGTTGGCGAAATGATAACGCGTTTTGGGACTGCCATAAAAAAAAGGTTGATGTAATAATTTGTTCATAAATAGTTTATATAGCTGACTGTGATGCAAATACATTTTATATTTTGCAGAGCATTAAATATTCTATAACTCTGTTGCCATGAGCACATTACACACATACGCATACAGCTGTGTGCGTGTGTGTGTGTGCGTGTGTGTGTGCGCAATATGTTTTGTCTTGTCGCAGGTTGAAACAGTTTCCAGACAAATTACTCATACGCCGTGTTATGGCCATGCTAGTCTATTGATTATTTATTTAGATGCTTATCTAATTTTATTGCTATCGGACAGTGGGCTGTCCAATAAGTTAACGTTCGTAACCACTGTGCGTATGCTTAATACTCACATTGAGTATACGCACGGCTGGCCGATTACTCGAACAGATTTTCAGTATTGGAAAGCACATCGGTTTCTTGTTATTGAGGAAACACAATTGTTTATGAGCTCCGATACACACATAATACTCATAATTCAATAATAATAATATAAATACGCTCGCCGCAAACGCAAACAAGTGGCAGAGTTCTAGAGGGAAGTGACCGACTAAGCGATACCTATGCTTATTGCATAGACATATTGTAGATCTGTGTATACTACATAGTCAGACAGGTTCTTGATGTTTTTATATCTGTACCCATATATATTCTTTATGGCATCGTATGTACATTTATCTGTCGCTTTTTTTACTCATATTCAATGCTTACAGGGTATTGCAGGAATCAACAATCAAGCAAAGTCAATCAATCGCTTCGATCTACCGTTTGTTCGATCTGCCGACGCCAACGTTTGCACTTACGTTCCACATGCGCTCTCCCAGCTGTGCTCTCTGCCACTCTCTCTCTCTGTCACTCTCTTGTGCTGTCACGCTGCCACCCACTAATTACACTCACTCGCTATCTATTTGGCCGCCGACTGACTCTCTCTCGCTCGCTCGCTCTCACTCTAACTCTCTCCTGCTGCTGTTCTCGCTGACAATTGGAATTGGATGAATCTTTATTACATTTGTTTTTGTGGGTTCGCTTGGCGATTAGTTTGTCGCGCTACGCTGTGTGTTGCGGTCGCTGCTCGCTGTGTATATGTATATGTATGTGTGCATATAGCGTGCGTGCGTGTGTGTGTGTGCGCGCTTGTATGTACTAAATACACAGTATTGTTTCTGCGACTACATGGGGTAAAAATTGTTGTTGTTAAAGTGCTAATAAATTGACGGTCTGCCGCCGCATTTCAATTCGCACGCCAATGGCCGCACATCAAGTGGTCGTCACCGCGCCTCACCTCGGCTTGAAAAATATCTCGGTTCGATTTTCCAACTGTGTTTACCTTGTGAAATTCAACTTTGTGCCAGCCCTTGCCGTCTACTTGCATATTTATTAGCTTAAGTTTCAAGTAAATTGCCATTAAACAAGACTCAACGTGATACGTATCGATCGGTTCTAGGGGGTGGGGAAAGGGGAAAGGGGCGTGGGGTGGGGTGGTCGTTCATGCGACGGGCACACTCATCGTCTCAAAGTTCCCTAGGGCTGTTATTACAAGTGCCCCCCAGTCTGTGTGTGTGTGTGTGCGTAACAGAGAAAAATATTGTCGCTTTCCCCTTTCTTGATTATGTTTGACGGTGTTTCCCCTCGCCTCTAGTTTTCTTCAAAGAAATCGTCATAATTTTTGTGAAATACATTAAAAATCAACATTAAGTCGCATTATCAAAAAGAGATTTTGTTTTTTTTTTTATCATTGTGCTCTGCGGCTGCAGTCGCTGCTCAACTGTGCGCTGCTGCACAAACTGTGAACGCAAATTAACCGCAAAATGCCGCGCAAAAAGTAAGTAAATTAAGAAGAAGAACAAATTATTTGCTTTGTCGAGCCGCCGGTTGAATACCCTTTGCAGCGAAGGTCGAGGTAGATAAAATTTTTGTGAATTTTGTAAATTTTGTAAATTTGTACAAAACACATATTATTAATAATATAATTTTTTTCAAGAATGATTTGTACAAAGTAAAAAAATACCTTAGAGCAAAATATGCTGAATTTTGTACGTAGCTTTCTGATATAGGGGCTCGATCCAGCCGGATTTTACTGACATATGTTTTAGACCGAGAAACTAGGCGGAAGGAACGGACGGAAAAAAATTAATTTTATCGAAATAATTATTTATATTTATTTAGACTATATATAGCTCTATGATATAGGAGTTTGATCTAGAGGGAAATATTACAAAATTTGACTGGGCTGAAGTAACAGACGAAAACAAGGAATAAGAGGGTATCCTTTCCTAAACATTGTACCCCCTATATATATGTATATTTATAAGTTGATTTATATATACAAAAGTTATGGGTTCCGCCTGGTATACTTTCCTTACAAAGTTATAGTATCCCTAACGCAAAGGGTATTAAACTGGGAAAATTTCACGTTTTGCATGATGAAACTTGGCCGCGAAATTGTGCTGTGTCGATTTGGTCGTCAATCAGACGTCAGGCGTTACATATGGCTGGGCATAAATCAGATCCGCAATGAAATTAAAGCATAATTATAGGCGTGACAAGTGACTGTCTGCTGCAGAACGTGCGCTAGATAAACAACCAGAAACACAGATAAGATAACGCTACAGTTCCGCCCACCTGCCCATCTCTGCGTCCGCAGTCGGGCCTAGTCGGAGCTTAAATAGGTTGTATTTATTTGCTTGGTTTATCGGCCAATTAGCGCAGCAATTAAATTAGAACAAACTCTTGGACTTTGATAATCAGCTGAAACTCTTCTCGAATCTCGCTCCCCCACCTCCTCCTCCGCCTCCTCCTATATTTTTAGAGTGGAATTTCGCGTTAAGCAAACACCGTCGCGTCCAATGCAAATGGCAAACGCACGCATCGGCACGCTGGAGGAGGATCTGCATCCGGACGATGAGCTGGCGGCACACTATGAAGCATTTGGCACCACGCCCCCGCGCACCCGTCTGAAGATCAAGAATCGCGACTGGGAACGCAAACAAAAGTTCAACATTGTCGATGCGTAAGTAGACAACTAACATGTTACCCGGCTTTGCTCGGACACAGAACTTTTCATTAATTTCAAATTAATTTTCCTCTCATTCTCCGTTTTTGGTGTATATATGTAAATTCCCAAACACGATCGGACGAAAATAAAACCCATTCTTTAATGGGTTCAATTTGTGAAAATTGAATTTTCTGAACGATATTTGAATATGATTTTCAGGCCGATCGGATGAAAAAATAAAAAGGAAAATAATGCAACGGGTTTCCAATCGTTTTCCACACATGCGAGCGAAATTTTTCGAATTCCTATTTCACAAAAGCTAATTGTGAAAAATATCGCTTCCTAGCTCTTAAGTATTGGGCTGTATGTTTATCATCAATCAGTCAGACATTCAATCAATCATTAAATCAGTCAATATTTCCAACGATTTCCAACCGTTTTGTAAACATGCACCCGAAAAAAATTCCGCTTCCTAGCTCTTAAAGACTATGTTGTATGTTTATCATCAATCAGCCATTCAATCAGTCAATCAATCAGTCATTCAATCAATAATTCCAACGCTTTCCAACCGTTTTCCACAAAAGCTAACAACTGTGATAAATTCCGCTTCCTAGCTTTTAAGCATTGGGCTATATGTTAGTCATCAATCAGTCATTCAATCAATCAGTCCATCAATCAATCAATCAGTCAATCAATCAATCAATATCATCAATGGTTTCCAACTGTTTTCCACACATCCTAGCTCTTAATGATCGGGCTGTATGCTAGTCATCAATCAGTCATTCAATCAGTCAATCAGTCAATCAATCAATCAATATCTCTAATGGCTTGCAACTGTTTTCTACATATCCTAGCTCTTAGTGGTTGGGCTGTATGCTAGTCATCAATCAGTCAATCAATCAATAAATCAAACAATATCTCCAAAGGTTTGCAACTGTTTTCCACATATCCTAGCTCCTAATGATCGGGCTGTATGCTAGTCATCAATCAGTCATTCAATCAGTCAATCAATCAATCAATCAATAATTCTAATGTGTACTCTTTGCAGATCCGTGGATGCGCCGGCGAGCGTTGGAGGCACGCCCAAGAAGGGCATGACGCGAATGGCGCGTTCCCGTGTGCTGAGGCGCAATACGATGGACTGCGCCCTGCTGAACGAGATGTTCGTCAACGACGAGGGGAAGCGGACGGACAAGCGACTGCAGTCGCTGCTGCGGGACTCCGAGCGGGAGATGAAGAACTCGCTGGCATCGACAACGATTGCGGCGCCGCGTGGCAACAGCTTCCACGAGGGCGGCGCCCATCCACTGGAGTCGCTGGACAAGATTATGCCGCTGAGCTCCGACGAGCCGCACATGATGCCGCTGCGCATTGCCTCCAAGGTGGTGGAGAGCTGCAATCGATATCGCTGCGTCTCGTCGCGGCCCATCGGCTGTCGGTCGTCGGCGCCGCCGCTGGCGTTTACGCCGCAGCTGCCGGCGCTGCGTGTGGATGGAAAGACGACGCCGGGGCTGACCAAGCGCAAGGACTTCCACGAGACGTTCTCCAATCTGATCAAGCTGGGCAGCGTGGACAGGCAGGATGGCAAGCTGTCGCAGGAGGAGCACACGTGGCAGACCGAGCTGAAGGATCTCATCTGGCTGGAGCTGCAGGCCTGGCAGGCCGATCGCACCGTCGAGCAGCAGGACAAATATCTATACGAGGCACGTCACGGCGTCTCCGATCTGCTTACCCAGATCATCAGCTACAAGTTCCAGCCGCGCTACAGACGGGAGCCCAGTCTCCTCAGCCTCGACAGCGGCATACACTCCGATGCCAATTCCAATGCCAGCTGTAAGTAGCCCTAGCCCCTTATTCCTAAAGTCCAACTGGAATTCATTTGCATCTCTTGCAGCTCCCTTGCCCAGCAAATTGTGCCAGGGCTGCATGTCCTTGTACTGCAAGGACTGCATGGAGCGACAGGAGCTGGCGCTGCGCGAGGTGGAGGATTTGCTAACACGCCTGGAGGCAGCCGAGGCCTTGTATCCCTCCTCCCAGGCCATGGGTGCACTGCATCCCATTTACAAATCCCAGAGCTTTGTCGGCCGCATCAAGGCCATGTGCCTCTGGTACAACATTACCAAGCAGAACAAGCTCAAGCTGAGTATTCTGGGCAGGATTCTGGCGCGGTAAGTGCACACATACGGACTGATTGACCACTGCTGGAGTAACTGATTGACTGCTTGGTCAAAGGAAAAATTGATAGTTAGACAGACAGATCAATCAGTTAGATTGATTTACTATTCGACTGACTGATTGGAAAATGGTTGATACACCAACTGAATGATTGATTGACTGCCGACTGACAAAACATACAGACAGACTTACTGATTGATTGATTGCTTGACTATCTGTTGGAGTAACTGACTGACTGCTTGACATATGATAAATAAATTGATAGGCAGAAGGATTGACTGATTGATTGATTTACTATTCGACGGATTGATTGAGAAAGGGCTGGCAGACCAACTTAATGATTGATCGTCACTGACAAACATACAGACAGACTGACTGACTGACTGACTGATTGATTGATTTATTGATTGCTTGACCACTGCTGGAATAACTGACTGACTGCTTGAAATATGACAAACAAATAGATAGGCAAATGGATGATTGATTGACTGGCGACTGACAAATATAAAGACTGACTAACTGATTGATTGATTGACCATCTGTTAAAATGACTAACTGACAGTTAGATAGATAAACGAATTGACTGATTGATTGATTTACTATTTACCCGACTGATTGAAAAGTGGCTGGCAGACACACGGAATGATTGATCGACTGACTGATTGACTGATCTGCTAGAATGATTGACTGACTGTCCAATCGGGACCGAGATGTATGTTACGGCAGCTCGGCGCTGGTTACAGGGTGTTTGCTAGTCTACTTCCGACTGAAATTGTGACAAACATTTATCCGTTATCCGTTCGACTCCTTGCAGGCTTCAGGATGAGAAATTCTCTTGGCCGGTGCAAACATCGTACATGGGCTCGGATAGCGGCAATTCGTCATCCGCCTCGGGCGTGGAAAACGATGACTCGGCGGTCAATTCGATGGACTCCTCGAAGCCGCCCAGCGTGGCGGGCAACGGGCAGGCGCCGGGCCGCCGGGGCTGCGGCACCGTGTCCTGTGCGCGGGTGCAATTCATGCTGAACGATTCGACCCATGTGCCCGGCGAGACCTCCAGCAGCAATGAGTAGGTCAACCCAAAGGACCAGTACATATAACTAAACAATTTGCCTTATTCCCCACTTAGATCCACTTCGACGGAGATTAGCCAGCTGTCCAACGAGCTGCCGGGCGGACACTTGCGCAAAGGCTCGATGCACGACATCAATATCTTCAGCGTGGAGCCGCTGGGCACGTCGAGCAACGACTGCAACGGGGAGCAGGTCTCGGGGCTGTATCGCAAGTTCATTGAGAATGTGCTCAAGTGTCGCGGCCTGGCCAAATCCTTGGCCTTTCTCCATCAGCTGCACACGGTCGCGTTGTACAAGGCGCACATTGCGCTGGAGAAGCCCGGTGCGGAGGATCTGGAGGACTTTGAGCTGGATGCGGAGATCATTGAGCAGGATGTGCCGCGCATGGATCCGCAGATCAGCCGCGAACAGGTCATCGAGCTGCGCACCTACGGCTACTGGAGCGAGGAGGCGCAGTCCATAAATCTGCCCTCGTACATTCCCACCTTTGTGTTCCTCAGCGGCATCCCGTTGCAGTTCATGCACGAGTTCCTGCGCATGCGCCTCGAGACACGGCCAGTGCGCCCCAATCCGCTCAGTCTCGAGCAGCTGATGAAGGAGCTGCGCGAAGGTCTTACCCTGGCCCTAACGCATCGCGAGCGCTATCAACGCCACATTACGACGGCGCTCGCCGAGAACGAGACGGAGCTGGGCAGCTACATCAACATCCTCAACCAGTACGATGCAACGGTGCGCAAGACCTTCGAGCTCTATCTGGATTACATCGATCAGCTGGTGCTTGTCGCCGTGCCGGAGACAAATCAGAAGTCTGTGCTCGAGAAGGAATGGATGTTCACCAAGCTGATCAGTCCCATGATCAAGGGCATGCACACGCTCGCCTCCCAGAAGTTCTGCGGCATCATCAGCAAGCTGCTGTGCAGCATCTCGCGCCGCCTGGTGCAGCGCTCCGAGGAGCTGGACGAACAGATCGCCAGCACGGCGCACAGCAACGACAGCGAGGAGCTCAAGTGGCAGCTGCTCACCATTTGTCGCGAGACCCAGGCGCTGCTCACCGTGGAGCGGGAGCGCTCGATCAAGGTGCTCTTCTTTGCGAAGACCTTTTGCCGGGACGTCGAGACGACGGACTTCCATCGGGAGCACTACGAGCACGATGTGGCCAATCAGCAGCACGACTTCATCTGCTCGGACGTGAAGGCGGCCTTCAAGCTGCTGCAGCAGGATGTGCTCGAGGTGCGCAACAAGCTGACGAACATCATCAAGGGCGTCCAGCTGCGCTGTTGCATGCGCAACATGCTCGAGCTGGACGAACAGGATCGGCTGGCGGTACTGTCGCGTACGCGCGAGATTCTGCATCAGGGCTACAAGTTCGGCTTCGAGTATCACAAGGATGTGATCCGGCTGTTCGAGCAGCGCATCATGGACCAGAAGGACAGCGGACACACGGTCGACCTGGCGCTGGGCATCATTGCCTTCGCCAAGATGTGGATGCATTTTGTGATGGAACGCTGCGAGCGCGGCCGGGGCATGCGTCCGCGCTGGGCCTCCCAGGGCCTGGAGTTCCTGATGCTCGCCTGCGATCTGCAGATCACACAGCATCTGGACGATCGCCAGTTCGAGGAGCTGAAACAGCAAATGGATCGCTGCATATCGCATGTGATCGGCATCACCTCCGAGCCGGAGAAGGTCGCCCGGAAAAAGGCATCGCCGCGCACACGGAAAACCTCCTCGCCGGCAACAAGTCGCTCCCGGACGCCGACGCGCACGCCCATGTCCGCCGGCGTTGTGGTCAATCCCAATACGCCGCCGCTGCAATCGCCGCAATACAACAAGCTGCTGCATCCGCAGTTCAGCCTGAAGGAGGAGCTGCTGCAGCACAGCTCGGCCAGCTACAGTTCCGTGGACAGCGCCGATTTTGCCGAGGCGCCGCACGGCGCCGGCATCGGCGAACTGCGTCTGCTGGTGCCGCAGACGCCGCCCATTGCCACAGCCACATCCCCAGCCGGCGGCAAGGGCAGCGTCGCCTCAACCCCGCTGGCCTCCCGGCATGAGCGCGTGCGCGACGCGGTCAACCGGCTGGATCTCGATCTGGAGGAGCATCTGCGCGAACGCCGGCTCATCGGGCAGGTGAAGGCGCTCAATTCGTGCGACAAGGTCCAGATCCGAGCACGAAGCGTCCACTTTCGCTGGCATCGCGGCATCAAGATCGGGCAGGGCCGCTTCGGCAAGGTCTACACGGCCGTCAACAACAATACGGGCGAGCTGATGGCCATGAAGGAGATCGCCATCCAGCCGGGCGAGACGCGCGCCCTCAAGAACGTCGCCGAGGAGCTCAAGATTTTGGAGGGCATCAAGCACAAGAATCTGGTGCGTTACTACGGCATCGAGGTGCATCGCGAGGAGCTGCTCATTTTCATGGAGCTCTGCTCGGAGGGCACACTCGAGTCTCTCGTCGAGCTCACCGGCGGCCTGCCCGAGGCTCTGGCGCGCCGATTTACCGCCCAGCTCCTGTCGGGCGTGGCCGAGCTGCACAAGCACGGCATCGTGCATCGGGACATCAAGACTGCCAACATATTCCTTGTCGACGGCAGCAACAGCCTCAAGCTCGGCGACTTTGGCTCCGCGGTCAAGATCCAGGCCCATACCACCGTGCCCGGCGAACTGCAGGGCTATGTCGGCACCCAGGCCTACATGGCGCCGGAGGTCTTCACCAAGACGAACAGCGACGGCCATGGACGAGCCGCCGATATCTGGTCCGTCGGCTGTGTTGTCGTCGAGATGGCCTCGGGCAAGGTGAGTCCACGCTTGATAACCTGATTGAGCAGATAAGTAGATAAGCTCCGACTCGCTGGCCCTCAAAACTATTACGAATGAGCAATCGCTAATTGGTCAAACAGTGCGGCAATTATGCGACTATTTTATCTAGCCTTGATTGATTGACTGACTGACTGATTGATAAAGCAGTTCGGGAATTATGTGACTTTTTCATCTAACATATTAGCGATAAATAGGAATACTATTTTTTACTGATGAATTGACAGACTGATTGACTTACAGATTGATGGACTATCTGCCAGTCAGACAGACGGACAGACTGATTGATCTAGCATTAATTGATTGACAGACTGACTGACTGATTGATAAAGTAATTCGAAAATTATGTGCTTTCTAGCATTCTAGCGATAAAAAGCAAAAATAACACTGATGAATTGACAAACTGATTGATTGATCGACAAACGACGGGTTGACTTATAAATTGACTGATTGATAAACGACGGACTCTCTGACAGGCAGACTGATTGACTGATTGATCAAATAGTTAGGCAATTATGCGACTATTTTATCTAGCATTGATTGATTGACCGACTGATTGACTGACTGATTGATAAAGCAGTTCGGGAATTATGTGACTTTTCCATCTAACATATTACCGATAAAAATGAATACTATTTTTCACTGACGAATTGACAGACTGATTGACTTACAGATTGATCGACTAGCAAATGACAAACAGGCAGGCAGATAAACGGACTAGCTAATTCACTGATTGGTTTATAGTTAAAATGTCTATATCACTAAGATTGTCAAAAGACAGACTGGCTGATTGATGGACTGTCAAAGGTCAGGCAGGCAGACTGACTGATTGATCGACAGATTAATAGATTGAATAAATGTTTGATATTCTTTTAAAATGATTGACTACTGAACAAATGATTGACTGATTGATTAACTGACTCTCTGATTGAAAAATGACAGACTGACTGATTAATGGACTGGCAATTGGCAGGCAGACTGACAGACAGATTGATTGACCCTCTATTAAAATGACTGACTGATTGACAAACAGCGTAACTGATTGATGGACTGGCAATTGGCAGGCAGACTGACAGACTGACTGATTGATAGATTAATTGATTGAGTAAATGTTTGACCTACGGCAAGCAACCTGACTGATTGATGGATTGAACTTCTATTGACTGACTAAAGAACAATTGACAAATGACTTTACAGCTTAAACTTATCAAGCCAGAAGTTTTTCCTTTTGCCAGGCAAAGCCTGGAAGTACGTTGCTAGTATCTTTATAAACTCTTTGATTTCCGTTTCGCAACAATGCAGCGCCCGTGGGCACAGTTCGATTCCAATTTCCAAATCATGTTCAAAGTGGGCATGGGCGAGAAGCCTCAGGCGCCGGAGAGTCTCTCGCAGGAGGGACACGAGTTCATCGACAGCTGCCTGCAGCACGATCCCAAGCAGCGTCTGTCGGCCATCGAGCTGCTCGAGCTCAACTTTTGCAAGGTAAGCGCCAAGATTATGCCATTATCTAATATGTATATCATTGATAAAACATTATCACTTGCAGTCTGGCCGCGATGAGGAGTGCAGCAGCGAGCAGCTGCAGGCTCAGATGCGCGGCTCCTTTCGACGCAACGTGGTGCAGATCTGATCCGGCAGTTAGCTAAAACCCAATATCTATGTTTCCCGTCGCGCGCACACACGCACACACATACATGTGTATGTGTGTGTAACTTGTGTCCTCGTTTTTTATGTTGGACAATAAATGTAGCCCAAAAAAAATTGGCCAACTTCGAATTAAACATGCAAATTTATTGAAATTTCAATACGCCTGACGCCGTAAGGGAATCAAGCGGATCCGGCGTAATCGCCGTAGGTTGTGTCCGTCGGGGGCCCAGCCACTGTGGTCAGCATGGATGGCATCGGTGGCGCATCCTCATTGGAACTGTCGCCGGGCGCACCATTTGGCGGAGTTGGCGCCGCTGTCGCAATGGTGGGCACCGATTGGGCCCGGATCAGCGGCACGGAGCACAGCAGCAAGGCCAGGCACAGGCTGAGCAGCAAATGCAAAACTGAAAAAAAATATTTTATATAAACAAATAGATAATCCTTTAATTCGGTTCAGGTTGGCGGCGACTTACGTTTCATATTGATTGTTTCGGTTAGACTGTTTTCACGCAGCTCGGAACGCGAGATATTTATTTGTTTTTTGCCATTTAATTAATTAAAAAAAAAAATAGTTTAATCAAGCGCTTATCTGCGGCAGCCTATCACAGCCGGAATAAGTCCAATTGTTGGATATGCGACGCTTCTTGGAATCCAACCATGACACATGCCCAGATTTTGGACTTTATTAGATATATAAATATATATATGTAGGTCAAGAAAGTAGTCAACAGCTTTGAATGCAATGTTTCGATTTATTTTTGTGATTTCTTTTCGCATGCATTAACTTGGAACGAAATCGAACCTAACGACACATATATATATATATATTGATCAGATAATAGCTAGGATAGGTTCAACGAATACATAAAGTACATATACATATGTATATGGCAACAATGAACACAGCAACATATATATATATATATATTTGTTATTTATATAAACCTTTCAATTCGGTTTTGCCCTTTAACATTTTCCATATAAGAATTTCTCTTGTGTATAACATAGTATATTTATATATATATATCATCAAGTGGATGCAACCATAGAACAGATACGGCTAAAATATATATATATATAGGTTTATCTAATATTCGTTTCGTTAATTTGATATGTTTTTGCCTTTTTTTTTTTTTTGGTAAATACTTTATATAAATTTATTGATATGTATTGTTACGTTTCAAGTCTATATACGTACAATGATTTTTAATTTGTTATTAAACAAAACTTCAACTTCAACAATATTTGTAGTATTTATCATAGGGAAAGCCCATTTTTCCAGCTCCCTCCAACAAGCGTATAGTTAGAATAATTAAGAGAGATATATTATTTTTTTTTTGATTGGAAACAGCAACAAAAGAGAAAAACATTTAATATGTTTATTATAGACTAGTCAATATAGTTTCAACATCAATTTCTAATAACATTTATCGTATAACGCAAAAACACAACGTTGAACAAAAAGTATTGCATACTTTTGAGCGTCGGCGCACAGTGGCGGCCAATTTGATAGGCATGCCTCGGAAATTCGTGTCGGACAGCCAAGCTAATAGAATAATATTGCATAATTAACCAACACATACATAGATATATATTATTTTTGTTCATTTAACAGCACTAACAATTGCGCATAAAATTGCTCTAAAACATTTAATTGACCAGAGTTTCTCTTTGTCATCTACTAATATAGCTTGGTTTAAAGCAAATGAGTTTCAACATGATTACGATTACCAGATGATTGACATCAGTTGTTCAAATCAATCAGTGTATCTGATTGAAATGTCTTGTACAACACTAAAAGTATTTCTCTAGGTGTTTTTCTTTTTTTTTTTGATGAACTAATGACGTCTTGTGGACGCTAGTTAACTACGGTTCACATAGGTATTTTGTATGCCCTTGCAGACGGAACTGTTTAGTCATAAATCAAAAATTTTGGACCTTATAAATCATATATAATATTGGGGAGAGATTCATGTATATAGAGTTCTAGACCCATGAGACCTTTTGATTATATAACTAGTTTAAAAAAAAATATATATATATAAAAAGTTGAATAATAAACTCAAGGATTAATATTATAATAGATCTGTGTGTGTTTTATCCCAGATCATGGCACGACAATAAAATCTCGGAATTGTTTAAAAAACAAAATTAAGAGAAAAGATAGAACGAAAAAAAGAAAATAAAAATCTCAAAGATCTATTCCATCTAGCCCGTAACTCCTATAAACCTAGATCGCAATTCTTGTCTGCAAGGGTATATATTATTCGGCTAACCGAAGATTTGCTCCTTTTTTTCAAGGTTTTCCTTTTCTGTCTATATAATTTGCTACTTCCTTCTGCTTTGCCATTTGCTGTCTATATAATTTTCTCTTTCTTTCAAGGTTTTCCTTTTTAGGAGGAGATCCTTTCCTATATAATTTGCTCCTCCTTTCACGGTCTTCCTATTCTTCTCATTTAGTTTTATAGTTAGGGATATCCTTTTGGATCTTTGTGGACAAATTGTTGCTAAGGTACATTTACTGATATGTTTGCTTTGTTGTGTTTCTTTACGCTTCCTTTTCCTTTTCTAGTTCTGGAGCAGGTCGCGCATTATGTCGAGCGAGTCCTGCAGCGACTTGGCATAGCGCGAGGCGCTCGTGTCCTCGCAGGCGTAGAAGGCCGACACGCAGAAGACAATCTGCTCGGGCTGCGGATTATAGGAGCAGCCATAGCCACGTGGTGTCACCGGACCGTAGCCCATGAAGCTGTCCGTGCTGCAGGCGACCTATTGAAAGGGGAACAGACGTGACAAGGATCAGTTGGGATCGGAGAAAGGTCTGCAGAGCTTTAACCTAGGTGGCTTACGTGTGGAGCTGGCGGTGCTTGTGGTGCTGTTGGTGCAAGAGTTAAGAGCATTAAGAGAAATGTGGTGCAAGGACAACAGATAAGTGAGAGGTGCTCAGTGCTTGGTGCGGACTAAGCGTGCAGAGCTGGTCAAGGCTCGGGGAATACCTGACTGGTGGAGAGCAGAAAGCATTGCGATATCTTGTAGGACTCGTCGGTGAAGAGCTCGTGCAGCTCGCCGGTAACCTCCACGGAGGCCTCGCGCAATCCCAACAGCGGTATATCGATGCCGTTGCCCAGAATATTCCTGACCATCACCTCCGTCTGGCGGGCGACGGCACAGCGGAAGAGCTCCCGCAAGTGCTCCTTCTGTCAAAGGATATCAAAAGGGTTACCGGACTTAGTTATTGTTATTGTCCTGAGTTTCTATGGAATACACACGCTATAAATGCTAAATGTGACCTTGCGTGCGTCCTCCTCGTCGTCCTCGCGATCGCTCTCCAGCGGCACATTGGCGCCTTCGCCCTGACACATGGCCTTGGCCCATTCCAGAGCCTCCGTGCTGGAGGCACGTATGCAGTCCACGCGGCCCTAAGGGTCAGCAGGGGATTAGCAAATGGAATAGGAATAATATAATTTGTGTGCTTACGTGCAGGAAGCGCCTGGTCGAAGCACTCTCGTAGGTTGCCACGAGGTGGCCGTAAAGTCTGCAAGAAATGAGTTTCGATTTAGGGATAATTATTCACTATTCCCCTTCAGGCCTTGCTGTTAAGCCTGGGCGCCTAGGAACCTGGCCTCGAACTAGATCCTAGATACTTAAGCTCAAACTAGAGCCCTGCTTTGAGTCAATCGATGCGTGCCTCGGATACTCAGACACTTATTTTGATCTAGCGAGTCAATACATAACTTGTTTCGGCTCGGACTGCTTGAGTTGGTCGACTCGACCTAAATACGATTTAATCGTAACAATAAGCTTGCTCCAAACTGGAATATTTTGGGTATACATTTTTATACATGATCCTATTATGCACTCGAACATGCTCGAGATCGAACATGCTCGAGATCGAACATGCTCGAGATCGAACATGCTCAATATCGAACATGCTCGAGCTCGAACTGCTTAAGTTGGTCGACTCGATCGAAATACGATTTAATGGGAATAAAAAGCTTGCTCCAAACTGGAATATTTTGGGTATACATTTTTGTACATGATCGTATTATGCACTCAAACATGCTCGAGATCGAACATGCTCGCGCTCGAACTGCTTAAGTTGGTCGACTCGACCTAAATAAAATTTAATCGTAACAATAAGCTTGCTCCAAACTGGAATATTTTGGGTATTCATTTTTATACATGATCGTATAATGCACTCGAACATGCTCGAGATCGAACATGCTCAATATCGAACATGCTCAATATCGAACATGCTCGAGATCGAACATGCTCGAGCTCGAACTGCTTAAGTTGGTCGACTCGACCGAATAACGATTTAATGGGAATAATAAGCCAAAAAGAATGTACTCGAACATGCTTGAGCTCGAACATGTTGCAGACTCGAACAGTGTTCGAGCTTGTTGAATCGTTATGCGAACACTGTTCGAGTCAGTCGACTAACGGTCAAAACCGATTGAGTATTCGAGTTGGTTGCAACTGAATTATCCGATCAGGGCTCAAGTTCGAGGCACATACTCACTTGTAGTGGGCCAGCTGGAGTGCGAGCTGTATGTAGACATCCGGGCTGACCTGGCAGGCCTTGACAAAGTTCTTGCCGTAGCCCTGGTAGCGATAGACATAGAAGTCCAGATTGTCGATGGCCTTGTCCACGCTGACGGCCGCCTGCGGAAAGCGCTGCTGCACCTGGCCGGGCACATGCCACTCGAGCCGCTCCGGCGGCGGCAAATGATGCTGCGGCAGGCCGTTGTCCTCGAACGGCTGCTCGACAATCGACTTGTAGATCTTCTCCAGCAGCTGCACCACGGCGATGCCCTCCGAGGTGGAGTGCTCGTAGCACAGGCCCCAGCTGCCGTCCGTGCAGATGATGAGCTGCAGGACGAAGGAAAAAAAAGGGGAATTAGCTGGAAGAGCAAGGGCGATTCTTCGCCGGCTGCCCACCTGCATGGTCTTGTCGAACCAGCGATTGGCGGAATTGAACTCGCTGCCGCCACCGTGGATCATTTCGTGTGCCATGTTCGTCTCGTCCCGATCCCCCGCCATGTGCATGCTGGGCGTGGCGCCCGTAAAGCCGCGTGCATTAAAGTTCCGGCCCAGCGGCTCGTCCAGGCAGAGCACAACGAGCGCCGTCTCGATCAGCTCCAGATTGCGCTGATTGCGTTCGTCGGACTGGAGAGCCTCACGATCCCGGGCCCACTGGGAGCGCGGCTCGGCGGTCAGCAGGCCGACGGGCGACGGCTTGGCGGGCAGGCAGGGCGCATCGCTGAGCACGTAAAGGATCTGGGAGGCGATCTCGCTCTCCGAGAGCTTGCCACGGTCGCTGGCCTGCAGCACGACGCAGTACATCTGATTGCGACAGATGACCACCACGTGGCGATCCTCGTCGCCGGGCCGCTCCCGCCCGGGCAAATACTGCGAGTCGCGCTCCACGCCCGGACGTCGACAGGAGCCGAGCAGGCGATAATACTGGGCCATGCACAGCGGTTGATTCTTTTCACGGGAGGCGGCACGCTCCAGCGGCAGCTGACCGCTGTCCAGCATCTCCTTGTGGGCGACCAGCCCGTCCAGCAGCCGGGCGGCAAAGTGCGCCACATCGTGCACGGTCCGGAAGCGACGCGGCGGAAAGACCATACCGGGATTCGAGTTGATCGGCAGCGGGATGCGCACATTCATGTACATGTCGTTGAGCCAGTAATAGTAGGCCTGCCGGAGACATAAAAAGCGCATTACACATTCAATTAGCCACAGACGAGAGATTGGGCGTGGCCCACTTGGAATTTTATTTTTTTTTTTTGGGTGGCGCCTTATCGGAAATTCCTCTGATAAGGCATCTGGGCAGATCGAAGATCTTTTGATAAGTTGTGAGTATAAATAATGCGCGGAGCAGCTCGATCAAGTCAGTTCAACAGTTTCATCTAACCTCGACGGATAGCTCAACGGATTCCTCAACCCAAAACCCATCCAAGATGAAAGGTGAGCCCGCTTCCTCTTCCGCTTCCTCTTCCTCTTCCATTACTCATTTCCACATCTTTCCAGTGTTCGCTCTGACTCTGCTCGGTTTGGCTGCTCTGGCGCAGGCGCGCATCGATTACAAGCTGCAGTGCACCCGGGACGAGGTGGGCATACGCTGGCCCAGCTACTACAGCAACTCCGAGTACTATGTCTGCCAGAGCGTCTACGGCAGCCAGCTGACCGTCCATTGTCCGGCCGGCCAGGTCTTCGCATTCGTGCTGCAGCAGTGTGCCGCCCCAGCTCTGTATGTGCCCGCACCGCCCATGGATGTGCTGCCGACGGCGGCGCCGATAACCACGCACCTGGTCGACGAGGCGCCGCCCGTGATGGCGCCCGTTGGCGCCGGCTTCGTCCAGCCCGTTCATGCCCATGAGCCCGTCCAGGAGCAGCAAATTGTCCATGCGCTGCCACTAGATCCCACACCGCCCACACCGCCCACGGAGCCACCGACGCCACCGACCGTGGCCGTCGAGGCGCCCAAGCCCGGCAAGAAACCGATCGCACCGCAGCCCCCGAAGGTTGCCGCGCCCAAGAAGCCCAGCACAGCGCCAGCCAAGGCCGCCGCCAAGAAGCCAACGGCTCCGGTTCCGCCCAAGGCGGCCAAGAAGCCAACGCCGCCCACCAAGGCACAGAAGAAGCAGCCAACGGCCTAGGAGTGGCGCCAGTTCCAGTTCCAGTTCCAGTTCCGGAGAATCAACAGCTTAAATTAATGTTCAACAAGCGGAATTTCATTCAAAACTCTAAATAACACCCAAATAAATATCTTTACTGCAATCGCGTCGAGCTCCAAAAATATCTATTTCTCCATAATAACATGTGTATACAAAAAAAACACACACACACACACACTTGAACACACACACATGCACACACACACATTTGTCAATCAGTCAATCAATCAATTAGCTAATTGACCTTGTTGCCGCATGCCGAACACTTTTAATTGATTAATAATTGTAACCAGAAATTGTCAGGTGAAAAAGTTACAGTTGAGCATGCACGACTAGCAGATACCCTGGGGAGTAGCCGAAAAAGTTCTAGTATAGCATGCACGACTAGCAGATACCTCGGATAGATGCTAGTCGAATACTTGGATTTTTTTCTACTAAAATTCAAACTTTTAATTGATTAATAATTAATAACAATTGTAACCAGAAATTGTCAGGTGAAAAAGAATATTCTTGTTGAGCATGCACGACTAGCAGATACCCTGGGGAGTACCTCGGATAGCTGCTAGCCGAACCTGAAGATTTTCTACTAAAATTAAAACTTGATAATTAAGTGTGACTAGAAATAGCCAAGTATTCAGTAGGTAAACATATTTCAGGCATGCGCGACTAGCAGATACCCTGGGGAGTAGCCGAAAAAGTTCTACTTAGTTAAGCATGCACGACTAACAGATACCTCGGATAGATGCTAATCGAATACTTGGATTTTTTTCTACTAAAATTAAAACTATTAATTGATTAATAATTGTAACCAGAAATTGTCAGGTGAAAAAGTTTCAGTTGAGCATGCACGACTCGAAGATACCCTGGGGAGTACCTTGGATAGATGCTAGTGCCAGCTGAAGATTTTCTACTAAAATTAAAACTTGATAATTAAATGTAACTAGAAATAGACAAGTATTCAGTAGGTTAATCATATTTTAGACATGCGCGACTAGCAGATACCCTGGGGAGTAGCTGAGTACGGAGATTTTCTACTAAAAATTCAAACTTTTAATTGATTAATAATTGTAACTAGAAATTGTCAGGTGAAAAAGGTTCAGTTGAGCATGCACGACTAGCAGATACCCTGGGGAGTAGCCGAAAAAGTTATAGTATAGCATGCACGACTAGCAGATACCTCGGATAGATGCTAGTCGAATACTTGGATTTTTTTTTACTAAAATCCAAACTTTTAATTGATTAATAATTGTAACCAGAAATTGTCAGGTGAAAAAGTTCCAGTTGAGCATGCACGACTCGAAGATACCCTGGGGAGTACCTCGGATAGATGCTAGTCGCACCTGGAGATTTTCTACTAAAATTAAAACTTGATAATTAAGTGTGACTAGAAATAGCCAAGTATTCAGTAGGTAAACATATTTCAGGCATGCGCGACTAGCAGATACCCTGGGGAGTAGCTGAGTACGCAGATTTTCTACTAAAAATTCAAACTTTTAATTGATTAATAATTGTAACTAGAAATTGTCAGGTGAAAAAATTCTGATTAAGCATGCACGACTAGCAGATACCCTGGGTAGTAGCCGAATACTTAGAGATTTTCTACTAAAATTGAAACTTGATAATTAAGTGTAAACAGAAATAGACAAGTATTCAGTAGGTAAACATATTTCAGGCATGCGTGACTAGCAGATACCCTGGGGAGTAGCTGAGTACGGAGATTTTCTACTCAAAATTCAAACTTTTAATTGATTAATAATTGTAACTAGAAATTGTCAGGTGAAAAAATTCTGGTTAAGCATGCACGACTAGCAGATACCCTGGGTAGTAGCTAAAAAGTTCTAGTAAAGCATGCACGACTAGCAGATACCTCGGGAATACCCAAATGCTTGCTACTAAAATTAAAACTTTTAATCATAAGAAATTGCCAAGAATTCAGCAGGTGAAAAATTGCATGTTGAGCATGCACGACTAGCAGATACCTCGGGAATACCCAAATTTTTGGAGATTTTCTATTAAAATTAAAACTATTAATTGACTAATAATTGTAACTAGAAATTGATAAGTTCTCGGCAGATGAAAAAATTCTAGCTAGGTATGCACGACTAGCAGATACCCTGGAAGTATACCCGAATACATGGAGATTTCTGCTAAAATTAAAATTTGAATTTAGTTATAATTTGTAACTAGAAATTTTATTTCAGCATGCATGACTAGCAGCTATTTCGGGAGTGCCTCGATTGCTTTGGAGATATTCTACTTAAATTGCATTCCATTTGTTATCTCGTATTTTTTAAATGTCACAGGCAGAACAGGTGCACGTGTGAGCGGCTGTGAGATACCCTGTAACATACATTCTCAAGCAGCGCATTTTGTTCACTCGATTAGCTTAGAAAATAAAGAATAAATAAAGAATTGAGAACTTAATTCAAATGGAGTCACATTTGTGCTTTTAATCTTTGGCATTTGAGACAATTTTTTATTGAAATTTAGAAATACTTTATTTGAAAATTTATATCTTTCACTAACTTATATTTTCGAAACGTGTGAAAATCTGAAAGGCCTGCTTTTTTTCTAGTTATGGGCACTTAAAGTTGAAAAATTGTTAAAAAATATTTTCAAATTTGATCAAAACTCGAAAAATTACTATATACTGAATGGAGACATA
Source organism: Drosophila borealis (assembly GCA_035045885.1). Taxonomy (NCBI): domain Eukaryota; kingdom Metazoa; phylum Arthropoda; class Insecta; order Diptera; family Drosophilidae; genus Drosophila; species Drosophila borealis. The sequence goes on along the minus strand of JAWNOR010000194.1, from coordinate 599,198 downwards.
CTCGATAAAAGCCTTTTGAAAAATGATTGACTGAAAGAAAAAGGTGCTTGTTTAAAATGCGAGTCTAAAAATCGATCTGACTTGATTAAATCTAGTAAAAGTTAAAAAATTGTTTAAAAAAAATGGCTTGAGAATCGATCGAAATGCAAATCGAATAACTTGTTAATTTTTAACCCAATTTGTGGCAGACTCAAAGCACACGATCCTTGTGAAAGATCGCACGGAATCGAGCCTAAAAGTATTTCCGTGCACTTTGTATTTCCGCAGAAAGACAGAGCCGAGCAGCTATCGCCCCGCATGTTGGTTGGTTTATGAATAAAGTCTTTTTTTTTGGGGGGTGGCAGATACGGAATGTTATTGGCAGCTCGCTGATGATAAATTTCAGCGGAAACAATGCTGATATGAAGCCAACTCCCAGAAGATTGGGGCGAATAGAAGCTATGCTAATTGGCCGGGCAAAAGGGGGAGGAGCTGGAAGATTGGGGAAAGGGGAAATACAGTTCCGATTATTCAATAATTAGCGAGCGAGCGAGTGAAGTCTTTTTGCGGCGCGTTATCTAAGTACATATGCCAAAGATTACCCTGGTTACACAGAGAATTGAATTGTGATTCTGACAAGTATTAATCTAGAGGCGGCAGCTGATTAAGAAATGCCTCCACCGAGCCATAAAAGGCCGTGCCACGGGCCACCTTCAGCAGTGAGCGCCACAACAAGCCCTCAGCGAGACGTCGATCAGCAGCAGCAGAAATATGAGAGCCGGTAAGCAGCTCCTGGTTGCCAGTCGCGCCTGGAGAGGATCTCACGTTGTTTTTTTTTGTTTTTCAGTTTTAATCGCAGTCGCAATCGCCGGACTGTTGGCCATCAGCGTCCGGGCCCAGGAGAGTTGCCCCACGCCCAACTACACGACAGATATCGTTCCCGTCTGCCAGTCGAATACGCGCATCAAGCTGCCCAGCTATGCGGATCCGACATCCTACTATTCCTGCACCACGGGCAAGCCTGTCTTAACCAAATGCGTAGCGCCAACGGGCTACTTCAGCTATGTGCTCCAGGAGTGCTCGACCTGCGCCAATTACATACCGGCCGTCGAGTGCAGCCAGCTTAAGCTGGATCTTAAGTGTGAGCCCATTAGCGGATCCGGCGTGACCACAGCGGCTCCGACCACGGTCACAACGGCGGCCCCGACCACGGTCACAACGGCGGCCCCGTCAGGCGATTCATCAACGGCGGCCCCGACCACGGTCACAACGGCGGCTCCGACCACGGTCACAACGGCGGCTCCGACAGGCGATTCATCGACGGCGGCTCCGACCACGGTCAAGAGCACAACTGTGACGGCTGCGCCCACAACGGTGACAACTGGGGCCTCGGACACGACGCTTGCTCCGGCTGCCAGCACCACGGTGGACGGCAACGAGCCAGACGGCAGCACAATTTCGATACCGAATCCACCGTCACCAAACGATCCCAATGTGCCCGCACCGCCCACTCCGGAGCCCACGGTCGGCACCATCGTCCCCGGGCCACCAACTATTGAAAACTGAGCATATACAATATATATAAACCATATTTAAACCATTATCCACGTGCACCTGTATTAATCTATGCTTAGGTGCATTTGCTTTTGGAAATTGAATAAACTTTTCACACCCTGCAATGATTGACATACATACATACACACTCTGCAAATATTACCCGGCCAGGGTTCAAAAATATTTCAATTCGTTTTTCTTACGCTTTACTTTTAATCATTCTAAAACGGAGGAGGCCTTGTTTTTTTTTTTTAGGAGTAAATAATGTCCGATAACAGAGATTCCAAATCGGAAAATCATTTTTTTGTAAGTAGAAAATAATATTTGAATTTTTTCTAAAGGAAGTTTAGCCGGAAAATCTTACAAGAGCTAACGACTGAGACAAAATTCAGCGTCCTATCTCTTACGGTTTGGGCTGTACGTTCGTCATCAATCAGTCAATCAGACAAGTATTTAGAAAAGTTCAGCAAGACCAGCTCACCCAATTATCCTCGGCCTCGCGCTTGTCCATCAGATACTGATGCAGTCGGGGTCCCAGACCCTGCGACACTAGCCATCAATCATTCAATCAGTCAATCAGTCAAGTATTCAGAGAAGTGCAGCAAGACCAGCTCACCCAATTATCCTCGGACTCGCGCATGTCCAACAGGTACTGATGCGACACTAGTCGTCAATCAATCAGTCAGTCAATCAGTCAGTCAATCAGTCAGTCAATCAGACAAGTATTTAGAGAAGTGCAGCTAAACGCTCACCCAATTATCCTCGGCCTCGCGCTTGTCCAACAGGTACTGATGTGACACTAGTCACCAATCAATCAGTCAGTCAGTCAATCAGTCAGTTAATCAGAAAAGTATTCAGAGAAGTGCAGCAAAACGCTCACCCAATTATCCTCGGCCTCGCGCTTGTCCAGCAGGTACTGATGAAGTCGGGGTCCCACACCCTGCGACACTTGTCATCAATCAATCAGTTAGTCAGTCAATCAGTCAGTCAATCAGTCAGTCGATCAGAGAAGTACTCAGAGAAGTGCAGCTCACCCAATTATCATCTGCTTCGCGCTTGTCCAACAGGTACTGATGTGATCAATCAGTCAGTCAATCAGTCAGTCAGTCAATCCGACAAGTATTCAGAAAAGTGCAAAAGTGCTCGGCTTCGCGCTTGTCCAGCAGGTACTGATGCAGTCGGGGTCCCAGTCGACACTAGTCATCAGTCAGTCAGTCAGTCAGTCAATCAGTCAATCAGTCAAGTATTCAGATAAATGCAGCACACCCAATTATCCTCGGCCTCGCGCTCGTCGAGCAGGTACTGATACAGTCGGGGTCCCAGACCCTGCGACACTAGCCATCAATCAGTCAGTCAGTCAGTCAGTCAATCAGTCAAGTATTCAGAAAAATTCAGCAAAACGCTCACCCAATTATCCTCGGCCTCGCGCTTGTCCAGCAGGTACTGATGCAGTCGGGGTCCCAGACCCTGCGGCGACAGGAATTGCTTGATGATTCCCTTAGTCCGTTCCAGCTGCGCCGGCGTTGTGATGGGCTCCAGGGCGAGCAGATAGTCGGCCATGGTCTGTTCTAGCGGTGGGACAGGTACCTTCGGCAGGGTCTGAAAACCAGAAAGGGTTCACTTGTATTATTTTATTTTCTATTTTGGGAACTTCTGTCAAATTGTATTTGGCTTCAGCTTCCCCACTTGCGCTCTTGCTCATTTATATGCAGGACATTATGGCAGTTAAAGTACAAAAGTCCCTGCTCTAGCCGGGCACAAAATTGTATGCCCCAGGGACCCAAATTTCAAATCACAAAAAAAGGAAAAAAAATAAAATGCGTAGAGTATAGGAACAGGGGCAAGAGCAGGGGGGGGGGGGGGGTGTGGGATTGGCATGAATCTGACATTGGGGCGTGCTGCATTAACTTCCCCCAACTTGGCAGGCGAGCTGCTTGGCATTTCTTTAGCATTCACTTTGGCCTGTCACGGACAACTTGAATTGAGAGCTCCGGCTCTTGAGATTTCCCAGTGGCCCAACACAATTTCATTTCGTGCGGCATTTGCTGTCGATTTGCGTAGCGGAGCAGCTGAGTTATCGATATCGATTATTCCGAATTTCGAATTTCGATAGTCACAAAGAACTTTTTACAGCAACTTTCTGAGCATTTATCTATCACAATTTACGTGAATCTTCTTTAAAATTATTCAATTTGCGAAACTTCTCTATTCTCAAGATTCTTAAATCCTGGCAGAGGGTATCTACAGCGGAGTAGCTGAGTTATCGATATCGATTATTCCGAATTTGTCGATAGACAAAAGGAGCTCCTTGCAGCAACTGTCTGAGAATGTACCTAACTGTCGCAATTCACTTAAATCTGCTTTAAAGTCTCATAAATCTTGGCAGAGGGTATCTAAAGCGGAGCAAATCAGATATCGATATCGATTATTCCGAATTTTTCGATAGACAGAAGGAGCTCTTTACAGCAACTGTCTGAGAATGTATCTAACTATCATAATTTACGTAGATCTGCTTCAAAGTCTCTATATTCAAGTGTCTTGGGTTTCTTAAATCCTGGCAGAGGGTGTGTGAAGCGGAGCAAATCAGTTATCGATATCGATTATTCCGAATATTTCGATAGACAAAAGGAGCTCTTTACAGCAACTGTCTGAGAATGTATCTATCTATGACAACTCACGTAAATCTGCTTTAAAGTCTATAAAATACTGGCAGAGGGTATCTACAGCGGAGCAAATCAGTTATCGATATCGATTATTCCGAATTTTTCGATAGACAAAAGGAGCTCTTTACAGCAACTGTCTGAGAAGTTATCTAACTGTCGCAATCCACTTAAATCTCTTTCATATTCTATGCTTCATAATTATTCAATTTGCGAAACTTTTCGCTGTATTAAAGTGTCTTGGAATTCATAAATCCTGGTAGAGGGTATGACAATAATGTCACAAAATTTGTAACACATCAGGACAGAGATCGTAAAATACAGGGTATGTTCATATATTCCACTCCCTCTAATTCAGATCTGACCAACACATCATATAACTCCCATTAGAGCTCTAAATTGGACACAAATTTTATGCGTAATAAATATTTTTTAATCTTAACAGAACTCGAACGGATATTAAAATTGAAAAGGTTCCTGAAAAGATCTTCCATTGGAATGGATGACAATATCCCAAACATACTCGAAAATTAATAGAAAACTCCGAATAATGTCTTATATCTCCCTCTGGAACTATCGAAATAACTTTCGAAATGATTTTCATTGAAGTCGAACGAATTCTAGACTATAAGAAAATTCCTTTCAACAAATAAGTTTCCGCAACAAGATAATCTCAAACTTTACGATATCGGACAGCTTGTGAGATTATTTTTCGGATGTTAGGGTATTAAATCTTCTGTATCTTTTTGCCAATTTGTGTTTTGTTAAAGTGTGCAGCAACTTTTCCATCTGTCATTTGACTCTGACAGCAGCCGGAGGCCTGGTCCGCCCCGCCCTCCCACGGCGAGGCCTTACATATTTGGATGTCTATCTGTATTTTTGGGGGTTGCTCTCTTGTGCTTTTACAGGTGACAGTGGGTGGGGGTGGAGGGAGGAAGGTGGGGGGCAATGTTTGTTTATGGAAGGACTGTGGGCTGGTTGTCGGATTGTCTGGCTGCCTGGCTGTCTGGTCTTTGGTTCCGGTTGCCCCAGAGGACGGTTGCCATACAAAAGCGCTCGTTATTTGCATTTGTAATTATAACAAACAGGATTAGTCTGTCTTCAAGCGTGTGTGTGTGTCTGTCTGTGTGTGTGTGTGCTCCTGTATTTGTATTTGAATTTGAATTAGTCTAGTAGCAAGTTTGTCGAGCCGTTGTACAAATATTTGACGCTGCCTGCAAAGAAATTTGAAATTGTTAAATCGCATTTGACTCACATCAGGGAATCCAAATTCGTCCACAGACTCTGCCGAGGAGAGCCACTTCTTGGGTATGGACAATATCGAGTCTCTCCATCCTGCAAAAATCAAAACATAACAAATATTAATAACAAGAGAAATAAAGAATTTCAAATAAGAACAAGGAAGAATCTCTAGTCGGGAGGTACCGACTAGGGGATACCCTGAACCCTCTTCTACCAAAATAAAAATAATAAAAATAAATAAAAAAAACAAAAAAAATTAGTTCCCTCGGTAGAGTTCGAACCCTACTCAAGAGCCACACCAATAACTAACAAAAATCGGTTTAAAATAGAATGCAATGCAGACGCGCATGAGTGTGTGTGTGTACATGTATACAGCAAGTCTTGCGCTTTGCACCTTTTCTTTAATAACTTTTGTGTTTCTTAACCGAACTGGATGAAATTTTTAACACTAGATCTTATCGTGCTATAGAATATTTGTATATTCTCAAAAAACAAAATTGTATTAAATTGTGACTTAAATTGGTGGGCAATACAAGTTTGTTCATTATCTTGCTTTATAGCTAAGTGTATGTAAATGAAAGATACTTGGTATATATATATATATATATAGCCATTTTCAATGGGTTAGGGGTGTAAAAAGAATACTTATAATACGAGCTAGCACGCCTGAAATAGGCGTAAAATGTTCAATCTTTTCTTCTGCTTGGAAGATCTTGCGCTGTTTTCTGCTCCGATTGATAAAGAACACGCAAAATATGCAAAAATTTTAATAACATGGAATGCCCCCAATGCCACCAATCACAAAGGCACAAAGGTATTGTTATTAAAATTGAAAACAAAAATATAATTCCGTGACTAATGAAAATGACGCATTAATCTAAGATCCGATATCGGAATGCTTGATAAAAACCAGGTAGTTCATCAATGTCAGAAGGTTCAAGTGCCATCGTCTGGGAAAAAAGTGGCTTCCAGAAAAAAGTGTTATCGCATAGTCTGACAGTAGGGCAGCATAATAAGGCTTATCGCACTTCTCGTTTGTCAGCCTGTCGTTTCAGCCAAGAGCGTACCAAATATCAGGTAAGATTCGGCCAATGCCGAGAATTGGACGAAATCAATTTGGCAGCATGGAAACTTCAGACAACTATCCATCTATTTACCCTATCTATCCAAACTCTATCCATCTATCTATCTATATATCTATCTATCTATCTACTCACTCTACCCTAACTATCCAAACTCTATCCATCTATCTATCTATATATCTATCTATCTATCTACTCAATCTACCCTAACTATCCAAACTCTATCCATATACCTACCCTATCCATTTATCTGCCGTATCTATCCAAACTCTATCCATCTATCTATCCATATATCTATCCAACTATCTGCCATTTCTATCCATTTATCTATCCATCTATCTATCGTATCTATCCATCCATCTACCCTATCTATCCAAACTCTATCCATCCATCTATCCATCATCTACCCTATCTATCCATCTATCTACACTAACTATCCAAACTCTATCCATCTATCTATCTATATATCTATCTATCTATCTACTCAATCTACCCTAACTATCCAAACTCTATCCATCTATCTATCCAAAATCTATCCATCTATTTATCCAATCTATCCCAACTTTATCCATATATCTAACTAATCTTTAAAAACTTTATCCATCTATCTACCCAATCGATCCAAACTCTATCCATCTATCTACCCTATCTATCCAAACTCCATCCATCTATCTACCCTATCTATCCAAACTATATCCATCTATCTATCCATATATCTATCCATCTTTCCACCCTTTTTATCCAAACTCTATCCAAGCTCTATCCATCTATCTACCCTTACTATCCAAACTTTATCCATTTATCTATCCATCTATCTATCCCGCTATTTATCCCAACTATCCAACACACATTGAAGAGCTCCTTCCAACAAATCCAACTAGTTTTGTGTATTGTGTTTAAGATTCGAAAGCTCATCAGGAATTTATTTGCTTCCGCCATGCAGGAATGCAATAAATTTGGCCAGAAAACTGAAACTACTTGAAGGAGGAGACCAACATTTCCTTCGGTCCCTTTTTTGTGGGTGGGTGGGTGTCCTTTAAAGTTTTTACTGGCCCGAGTCTGTAAGCCGAGCCGAGTGTGTAAGCACTTCCGGTTGCCCAGAGAGACGGCAATTTCCGTTATTGGCCTTTTGGCCAGATAAGTGAGGCTCTGGACTTGCGAAGCGTATCACACGCATCCGCGAGGCAGAAAATAAAACGTCAACTAATTCTAAATGGTGTGTTGTGAGGAGGGGAGGGGAGCGGGGTGCAGTGCCACACTTCCGTCGGGGGGATTGTTCCGGGTCTACTTATGGCAATCATAATGTTATTAATAAAAATGGTTTTACGACAATCATGATAAAAGCAAAACGGGCTAACAGCCCTCCCCCTCCTTCCACAAATTTAATGCAATTTATTATCCTTTTTTCATTATCTGGCCAAAGATGGCATACTCCTAGTTGGACGGGGAGGAGGGGGAGGAAGGGGAAGGGGGACTACAACTAGCTACAGTTGTTCGTCCATTGTGGTTGCCGCCAACAATGAAGTCACGTGGCACCAATTTGAGCATCCGCTCCATTGTTGCTGTTCCCCCCCTTTCTAATACCCTGTGAAAATGTATAAATAGGGTATGCTGGTTTTGAGCAGCGATATGGAACAGGCAGCAAAATAAAAATATATAAATATAAAATATATTTATTCTTGCCTGAGGAGTCAATATAGCCATGCCTTCTATTCCCATTTCCAAAAAATATCGATATAAATCGATTTGTAAATAATCTTTTTTCTTAGATATATCTTAGAAGATTGTAAGAGATGGATAACCAGTGAAAATGAATGAAAGCCAGCATATAATAAATATTTATTCTAGTCTGGGAAGTCAATATAGAAATGTCATCTGTTTCCACATGAATTATATCGATATGAATCGATTGTGAAAAAATGGTTTTTTCTTGAGCATCTTTTAGAAGATCATAAGAGCTGGATATTCAGTTAAAATGGAAGAACAGGGTATGGAAGGGGGTGGAAGGAAGCATACATATAAAATTATTTATTCTTGCCTGGGGAGACCCCATTTCCATAAAATCAATATAAATCGATTGTGAAAAAAGGGTATATTCTTATGTAGATTTTAGAATATTGTGAGAGCTGGATATGTAGGGTATGCTGGGTATGTAGGTAAGCTAACTGGGAATAGTATTTGCAGGCTAAGAATAAAGATCGTATAATAAAAACCGAAGCTATTCAAGAGCGCATTTTCCATAGAGTAAGGATGGGGGAATGAAGAAGCAGAAGGGGGTATTTTATTGTTGTTGTATTCTTTGCAGCTGGGCCTAGGGTATCCTTCTAGTCGAGCACTGAGCACGCTGAGCACTGTGAGCTCTCCTTCTAGCTCTGGCTGGTGTCACGCTTGTCTTTGCAGGAATAACATTAACCACAACCTGTTCGACTTGGCCGACTGGTCGACTGTCGCCTGGCCCTCGTGGATGGGCCACGCAGCAGTCGCCAGGCCCAACGAGACTTTGAATGGGGCAACCTGCTCCGCAGTTGGCTGTAAATGATAATAAATTTCGTTAGGCAGCGTTGGCTGGCTATGGAAAATTCAAATTAAGTAATTAAGCATGCGGTTGGGCGCCACACCAAGTGCGGACTGTGAAGCTACTTTAATCTTTCGCTTTGAACTGCAACAAAATCGACTCAAAACTGGCAACCTAAGAGCTAATAGCCTGGCTCTATAAATAAGGTACGACTAGCAGATACCCTGGCCCCAAGAGAGAAGTTGCCATCGGAAGATTTTTAGCTTCATTTTGTGAAAGATGCTTAAATTGAAAGATTGGTGCTTAGGGTCCGATCTAATCGAACTTTTCAGAGCGTAAATAGGGCAATAACTGTGTGTTAATATCAAAGCGCATAAACTCTAAAAAAAGAGCTACAAGTCGAGCTACAATAAATAATATACGACTAGCAGATACCCTGGCCCCAAGAGATATACCCTGGCCTCATTGCAAGCTTTTTAGCTTTCTTCGGTGCTTAGAGTCCGATCAAATCGAACGTCTTAACTCGAGAGAAGAGCAAAAATATAGAATATACGACTAGCAGATACCCTGTCCCAAAGGAGTAGTTGCCATTAGAAGCATTTTAGCTCTCTACTGTAAAAGATGCTTGAATCGAAACATCGGTGCTTAGAGTCCGATCAAATCGAACGTTTTAACTCGAGAAAAGAGCAAAAAAACAGAATATACGACTAGCAGATACCCTGTCCCAAAGGAGTAGTTGCCATGGGAAGCATTTTAGCTCTCATCTGTGAAAGATGCTTGAATTGAAACATCGGTGCTTAGAGTCCGATCAAAACTTTTCAGAGCCAAATGGCAACAAATGCGTGTAAATATGAAATACCTCGAGAGATGAGATAGGAGATGACATTCGGGGTTGCTGCTAGCTGGAATTCTATTCAGGACGAACCCGGCGCAATGCATTCGCATCGCATTCAATTATGTGCTCTGACATGGAACACGTTTCCAATTGATTGATTGATTGATTGATTGATGCTCGGATTTTTGATTAGACAGACGGGCGGCTAATCAGATATTCATGCGCCATTACGGCACACGAGGCGCAGTTCCGTTTCCATTTCCATTTCCATTTCCGACTCCAAGGATGAAGTTCCCGCCCCCTCCCCCCCTCCCCCACTCCCCCAGCCGCCTGCTTATTGATGAATCCGTCAGCTTCAATTTGTCGATTATTTTGTCTGCTCATGATTCGATTTTGCTGTTGCCAAAAGTTTTGTGGTCCTAACTCGATTTGCATTTATGATGCATTAGCTAGTTATGATCATGCTTATAGAAGGGAAGAGGAATGGGGGAAGGGAAGGGAAGGGGGCGATTCGCACCCTAACACCAACAAAAATGATGGAGCTTATTGGGCCGCACGCCTCCCGTTTAACAGTCGGCAATAAAACGCTTCAATAAACCAGCTCAGGCTCATTATTAACGCAGCAAAAATCACGCTTGAATTCCCAAACCCAAACTCCGATGCGGGGGGGAATGCGGGCCGTTCTCGGACGACAGGCAACTGCTGCCGCCTGTCAGAGGCGGCGATAAAAATGTAATCCCAATGAAAAATAATGTTTCTCCGTGTTGGCAGGATTCCAATTTAGCCACAGTACAACCCCAAAGACAAGAACTCATTACGGGCGAAGCTGGGAGGGGGGGAGATGAGTTGGAGGGGGAGTTGGGTTGGTTCCATTGGCGGATCAATGTAAGAAAAAAACGAAATCAGCATGCAGTTAGCACTGAGGATCTTTATCTAGCTTGTGAATCCTTCGAATTCCTGCATTTCCTCCCAACTCCAGCTGAAACCGAAGCAAATGAAGCGGAACAATTTAAAAAGGCAAAACAAATCCGTGACCTCCTCCCCCCAACCCCGCGCGTGACACCAGCAGCACCAGCTGTGACCCCAGCAGGAGCAGGGTGAATAAATAACTGACTGAATGAATGACTGAATGAGTGAATGAATGACTGACTGACTGACTGAGTGAATGAATGAATGAGTTGTTGCCGCTTTGTTCGCTTTGGCTGCTCGTGAAAGGGCTTCATTTATATTTTTGAGGGTGTTTCACCAGCTCCAGCCTCCCGCTCCTGCTCCTTGTCCCCCTCCCTCCTCCCCCTCCCACTCCCACTCCTGCTCCCTTTCCCGCTCCTGTTCCTTCTGGCACGCACGCAACAATTGAGCCGTAAATCCTTTACGGTCTTAGCGCTGCTGTTTTACGCCGCTTTCAATACATTTTTTTTTTGTTGGGCCTTTCGCTGCGCTTTTGTGTGTTTAAATACCCTTTCGAAGGGTATTCGAATTTTGTCATACCATATGTAATGCATGGGGAAGGAGACAACTTTGAGCCTATTAGGTATATATGAAACTGGTCAATTTTAATAGGTGAGTCTGTTTCCAGAGAAACTAATCTTAAAATCTTAAAGTTTGTGTCGGAATAAGATCAAAATATTATAGAGCTGCCATTGGAACTATCAGTTAGATATCTTAACTAAGCTAAACATTTACTAATTCTACAATGTGCCTCAAATGTTAGTCAAATCTTATCAATATCGGACTACTATATTATATAGCTCAAATAGAAGAAGACGGTTAAAATAAAAAAATTTTTTATGGAAAATGTCTTGTTTTTTCAGGAATCTTCCCCAAGCGTATATATTACGAGCCTTAATGTTAATCTTCTCAATATCGGACCACTATATCAAAAAGTTTAATAGGAGAAATCGATTTATATGGAAATATATTTCCTTTCTAAAGGTATCTTCATCAAGCTTATATATACCGAGTCTTGATTCGAATTCAAAATAAGTTTTCATATGAAAAAAATGTCTAATTTTTTAAGATATCTTCCTAAAGCTTAATCTTAATCTTATCAATATCGGAACTCTTATCATATCGCTTAATAGGAGAAATCGATTTAAAAACAAGTTTTTATGTGGAAATATATTTTCTTTCCAAAGGTATCTTCATCAAGCTTATATATTACGAGTCTTGATTCGATTTAAAAAGTTTTTATAATTATGTAAAAATATCTTGTATTTCCAGGCATCTTCTCCAGGATTATCTAATACGAGCCTTGATGTTAGCTTAACAGGAGAAGTCGGTTTAAAAACAGATTTTTATATGGAAAAATGTGTTGTTTTTTAAGATATATTCATCAAGACTTGCTGTATTCATTTCGAGCCTTGATGTGAATCTTATCAATATCTGACTACTATAGCATATAGCTCAATAGAAGTCGAAAAACTGAATTGTTTTTCAAGGTATATTCTCCCGGATTAGCTATTACGAACCTTAATAATAATCTCATCAATATCGGACTAATATATCATATAGCTTAAATAGGCAAAGTTGCTTTAAAAATGTATATGAAAAAATGTCTTATTTATAAAGATATATTCACCAAGCTTTTATATTACCATTAGGAGATTATATTACCTCAAGAGGAGAAGTCGGTTTAAAAACAAATTTTTATATCGATAAATGTCTTGTTTTTCCAGGATTACATATTACGAGCATTTATATTCTCCTCGCATATCTTTAGACACAATTTGACAAGGGCATTCAACTTTCGGTGTTTCGAAAAAATTCGTTCTTGTTTAGATTGTTTTGAACCCCATCCACCTGAACTTGGATCAGGGTATACGAAAGGACTTTGCACACACTTTTGTGCGGCAAACTGAAATGAGCTGGCGCATTATTTTCATTTTTAATTGTTCGAATTGAAACAAGCGGAAAGCGCAAATTGCTTGCGTATTGTTTGCGGCCTTTCTGCAGCTCATATTGACTCGTTATTTGCCCGCAAATTGTGAACACAAAGGCGAGCATGGACAATAGATACACAGATACTTCAATACATGTCCTTGCCACGCCTCCTGCCGGCCCCCGCCCCCCTCCTGGGCAGCTAAAGTTACATTTGGGGCTGAGCTTGATGCGTGGCAGAGTCTCGTTACGGGCAAAGTTGCTAATGGAAATTGCGAAAAGAAAATCCATTTTCCACACACGGCAACAACGTCCACAATTTTTGGCCCCAGGGCACGCACACAATTTCCTCTCGACCTGCTTCCCCTCCCGCCCCCGTCCCCGTCCCCTTCCTGAACAACCACCAAACAACCAAACAACCACCCCGAGCTAGCAAAACTTTGCTCCTTCCACCTTTTGGCTTCAAGCCCAACAAGTTGAAGCTTTCCATGCAACTGAGAATTATTTTTGTTTCTTTTTAGTTAATTTGTTTTAATAATGTACCAAAAATATCTGAGAATTTATAATAACAAACAAACCAAAAATTAATAAGTTATAAAAAAAAACAATTAGCAGCATTTCTTTCAGTAACTTTCATCAGCAGACTTTGCGAACGACTGGTCACACTTTTTAGCACCTTAACTTGTTGAGAATTGTAAGCAAAAACTTGTTAATAACTCGCTTTTGCGCTCTCTTCTTTCTTTATTTTTTCAGAGAAGTTTACTTAACACAGTTGAGTCCATTCCACCCGTAATTATCCGAAGTCTATCCCAATTTTAAACCAGGAAGTGCAAACATCAATAATTGTCTCTATACAGATTCAATTCTTTCTTGATGAATTGAATATTGTGGCGACCAGATACATGAGCCATACTCGTCGTACCAAAGATATATATATATAAGTAAACTAAGGAATGTTCCTATAGATCTACGCTTCAAGAGCCCATGCTGTGATTGTGAAATAATAGAGCTACATAAATGTTGTAGTTTACATTTAATGATTCTCTCAAAAGCTTTAGGTATGGCGGATAATTTGGAAATATCTCTGTAGTTTTTGACATCGGATTTACTCCCTTCATTATGGAGAGGGATAAAATATATATATAGTTTTCAGACAGTACAAAAAGATTTGAGATAGGTTTACTTAGTGCTGCAGCACAGTACCTGAGCACACAAGCGGGAACAGCATCAGGGCGCGGTGAGTTACCGGCTTGATTGTGTTAAGGTCGCTGAGAAGCGAACTTTCTATTAATAATAAGATTTAAGATGCTTGAAAAAAGTTTGCGAACAGATGGGCAGATGGTCTGAATCAATATTCGCGTTCTCATCTGAAAAATACCGCACAATTTCCAAACGCCTTGACTCGACAGCCGCACCAACAATTCAAATTGAACGCCAAAAGAGTTATTCAAATTGCAACACATAATCAGAGCACAGAAAACAATGTAATCGCATTTGCAACGCTAATTATATAATTCAATAAAGACGCGCGTAAATGTTTGTGTAAATGTATACAGAAATTCTTGAAAATTGAGCTAGCTGCAGCTAGCACGTGTCAATAAGCACACATTATCCTCAATAACTTTTGTGTTTCTTAACCAATCTTGATGAAATTTTCAACAGTAGATCTTATTGTGCTATAGAACATTTGTATATTCTCAAACAGTCAATTGCATTTAAATTGTGGCCTTAATTGGTGGGCAATCCAAATACTTGATGTTGATCAAGAATATATCTACTTTATGGGGTCGGAGATGCTTCCTTCTGCCTGTTACATACATTTGCACAACTAAATTATACCCTTTTTACTCATTTTTAATATGTACAGGGTACAAAAATAAACCGAGAAGGCAAACAGATTTAATAAATATTTTTAAATATAGATGTAAAAATCCAAACGGAGCACACAAAAGAAAAAAACACGTCTGTTCGCTTGAAAGAGTAGAACGAATGTTCAATTAGTTGATTAATATAATGAAAGACTTTTCGTTTTTTTTTTCATGGTTAACAATTATATTTCAATAGTATTTGTTTTGTTTGTTGTTGTATGCGTGTATTTTGCTCTTTAATATGCATTATATCATTATCCATTCGATACTTTTCAATTACAATAATTTATTTTGCGTATTCATAGTATTCGTTAGCTGTTCATTCCATTCAAAACTCTTTAGCCATGATTTTTGGGTTGAAGTTGGGAATTCATTTGGGTTTTTCTTTAAATGTATGTATATCCCGTGTGGGATTCATCGAAGGGAGACATGAAGTTTTACCCGTCAATCATAGCTTATCTAGGTCTATGATACCATATTAATGCAAGGATATAGATTTGTATATATCGGAACACCGAGGGTTAGTTTAGAATGAATGCCTATAACTTTATAGTTAAAGTCCGATTTTAGTTAAGGATTTTATCATTTTAGGTTTTGGATAGACTTTGAAATAGAACAGCAACGTTTCAGAACTGGGCTAGGTAGAATAGTTGGGGGTTTTTTTTTGCATTTGCATTTGCTTCTGTATGACGTAATTCATTGATTTTCTATTATAATTATATAATATTACAAGTACTAGTTTAACACAAACGTCTATAACATTAGCTGAAACAAATTGTGACAAATTTCAATTTAATCTAGCACATTTTCGTACTTAAATATATATATATATATATGTATATGTATGTGTATATGTATGTGTGTATATACGTACTTTGATCAGAACTTAGTGTTATACAGTAGACTATACAAAACTGAACTGTGGCGGCATTTCTTGAGGGCTTTCGAATACAATTTCCTATAAATATAACTGATATTCACTAAACGATCAAAATGTATAACAAATATTATCAACCATTTAGGGATTTACCATAGTTACCATATTTGATAATGTTTCTTAGTTTTCCAAATGAAAATAATAATCAAATATTAATTTGCATGTAATTGTAATTATAATAAGTATAATATGCTATTGAACATTTAACACTTTAAATACATATTTTTTTGTTGAAATATTTGAAATTATCTTTTTTTACTTTGCATATTTCTCCATTATATTTATGCGCATATTAATATTTATATTTTACATTATTTTTGTTGTTTTTCTTTATTTTATTTATTTTGTTTTGTATAAATACATATTTATATATTATATTTTTTAGCAAGATTATTTTTTATTTTTACAATACATACAGATATATTTGTTATATTTGTTTTTTTTTTCATTTCTCTTTTGCTTATTTTTATAAAATTTCGTATTACACATTTCCGGCACTGTTGCGTCTTCTGTAAGCTTTACTTGAAGATCCTCGAAAACTTCACAACACTGTTACCGAATGCGACTCTACTGTTTAGAGTAAAAGAGCAAGCGATAGTGTTGCACAGTTCCCACGGACTCTCCAGTCAGTTACTAACCCTCTTTATTAAATTTTAAAATTCATATTATACTCGTTTTCTATATAATTCAATTCTGGAAGTTTCTTCTTCTTCTAATGGCAACTTGCATAAATCGTGTTCAATTTTGTTTTTATAATAACCGAAATTTGAAGAACATGTTGGAATTGAAATACAAGACCATTTTTGTTAGAAGAATTGAGTAACATATTGTTATACAGATTTATTTACGCCTAGATTTTGTTTACAGTTTCAAAGTATTTGGTATATTGCTTTTAGAAAAGTCCATTAAATATACAATGTTTAATTTTTTTATTCTGATATATTTATTATATTCATTTTTGTTGTTGTTTATTTTGGTTCATTTGAAACAGATCGCAGCAATATCTTTCAGATTCCGCTCCAATGTGCTTTAAATGAAATGATTAAATTATCCTTTGATCCTTTGAGTGAGTATTTTTTGTGAACATGGATCATAATCATATATATATAAACTATATATCTGTTAATTCTTTTTAAATTTGTTTTGCTATATATATATATTATATAGTTTTGCATTTAGATTCTGTTCGCACGGTCTGTACGTTGTTGTTTTTTTTAATTGATACATTTGATGGGAGATTTTTTCATGAGTTTTATTCATTATGTAGTTATACATATTGCTAAAGCGCGTTAATATGTAGAACTCTTACAATCTATGTTAATTATGTATATGCGTATATTAAATACAAATTATAATAGACTTTTTAGGTAATTGATCAAATGACGCTGTGCAATCAAACAATATTAATTTTATATTAAAAATCTTAGCCGAAACTTTAAAACTTTGCTTAACTAATTGCTTTGAAAATCAGTGCATTTGCTAGACACACAGATAAGTGTGTGTGTGTATGTATGTATGTGTGTACACTCAAAAAAATTTGTCTACCACAACTGTAGAAAATCGCCAAAAAATATTTTGTGAATATTTTTGTTTAATTATCAATTTTTTTTAAATCAAGAAAATTGACTTTTCGAAACAATAAATGTTACTGAAATTAAGAAAATATTTAATTTATTTTTTGGCTGCTTTCTAAAATGTAGAAATACATTATTTTCAGTGTATGTTGTGTATGAGAGACGCTTAAGAATTCCCCAAGAAGAATTTCTCATTCAGAATCCCTCAGAATAACCCATTGTACACTCAAAAAAATTTGTTTACCACAACTTTAGAAAATCGCCAAAAAATATTTTGTGAATATTTTTGTTTAATGATCAATTTTTTTAAATCAAGAAAATTTACTTGTGAAAGCAAGAAATGTTACTGAAATTAAGAAAAAATATTTAATTTATTTTTTGGCTGCGTTCTAAAATGTAGAACTAAATAATTTTCAGAGTATGTTGTGTATGAGAGAGTAAAGAAACTAATTGCTGCTTTTAAAAATAACCTATTTTACACTGAAAATATTGGCTTACCACAACTTTAGAAAATCGCCAAAAAATATTTTGCGAAAATTTTTGTTTAATGATCAATTTTTTTAAATCAAGAAAATTTACTTTTGAAAGCAAGTAATGTTACTGAAATTAAGAAAATATTTAATTTATTTTTTGGCTGCTTTCTAAAATGTAGAAATACATTATTTTCAGTGTATGTTGTATATGAGAGAGTATAAAAACTAGACGCTGCTTTTAAGATGCCTCAAAATAACCTATTTTACACTGAAAAAAATTTGTTTACCGCCATAAAATATTTTGTGAAAATTTATATTTAATGATCATTTTCTCCAATCAAGAATATTTCCTTTTCAAAACAAGAACTAAATAATTTTCAGTGTATGTTGTATATGAGAGAGTATAAAAACTAGTCGCTGCTTTTAAAAATGCCTCAAAATAACCCATTTTACACTTACAGAAATTGTTTTCCACAACTTTAGAAAATTAAATATTTTATGCAAATTTTTGTTTAGTTATATAGTTTTCCAAGCAAGTAAACTTGCTTTAAATAACAAGAAATTTTACTGAAATTAAAAAAAAAATATTTTTTTTTTCTTGGCTAGTTTCTTTGTGGAAATCCATTATTTTCAGTGTATGTTGTATATAAACTAGTCGCAAGTTTTTTTTAGAATTCCTCAGAATAACCCATAGATAATGTTGTAACTGTATAAATATATATACTTGTAGATTAGATAACCTTGCTATTAATTTGAAAATGGCCGTGTCACTGATATGTTTACGGATATAGAATGTTCAAGTGTTTTTTTGTTTGTTTTTTTTTTGTCTATATAATAAGTAGTTTAACTCGCCAAATACAGATTAAAAACCTATTTTAATTGTAATATATATGTATGTATATATATTTATGTGTGATAACACGTTACGCAAACACATAATAATAATTATCTGCATAGTTAGCAAATCGGTTTGTTATGTATACAAAAATTCAGTTTACTTAAGGCTCTATATTTAGACCAAGCTAAAAGTAGTTGGGTGTATAATATATATATATATATAGTATATATAGGAGCAATAAACTGCTCTCCAAAAAGTGCGGCAATCGAAATGAATTGAAGTATACATATATATATGTATATATATATCAATTGTTAGTATAGCTACGTTTAGATAATGCATCTCGCTTTGGAGACACAAGGTACACACATTTATGCTATGCTATCCTCGAACTTCAAATGCTAAGCGGGTATATACTCTCCACGGAGAGAGAGGATCTGCCCTCGCACAGAGTCGACAAGCAAATAATAATAATTGATTGGTAGGTAAATATGAAACATCTAATATTTTCAAAGTTTACGGCCTAAAATATCGATATGTTACGATAAGTTATATAATTATGATTCTACATGTATGTATATAGCAATAGTTAATATCACTTTTGGTAATTTTAACAGGCGAGCCATCGAGACTCTGATATGTATCGTTACCTTGGTTGTGTCTTATGTTAAAAATTCATTTCAAACGAAAACATTAATCGCAAAATAATGTGGCACTAACCGAACGGACGCCACTGTATGCGCACAGTTCCGTCGCAATGACAACCGAAAAGGTTTTAGGTTTTTTATTCGATTTTGTGCAACTTGTGATATGTCTGCGATATGGCTGCCATTGCCTGGTTAACCACGACGGACCCGCAGCACAGTGAAGCCTGGTCGGCAGCGCCGCTTACCAGCTAATATATAGTATATATGTATATCTAACTGATATCTGTTAAGGAGCAGGCGTTGCTCCCAATTACGACTATGCTTTGGTTTCTCTAGCTTCCGTACCGAGTAGAGGTTCATATAGTGCGTATTTGCATTTAACTCAACTGGCGATCGTGTATAATACATAATTTGCATGCCTTATGCATTTTATAGTGTACGTACCACTTGCTATATATATATATAAATAGATATATATATATGGGTAATATATCATGGGGGGTCTAACAAACGAACATCAATTTGAAAGGAAAATGTGAATAGAACGATTTTCGACAACAGTTTAAAATCCTTGTCTGAAGGGATTTGCAGCAGGTGCTGCTGGAGCTCGGCTTGGCGGCTGCTGGAAAGGATTCGCGACGCGCGGCTGGGCATAGCTGCCGCCCTGCTCCTGGTAGCCCGGCTGATAGCCCTGATCCTGCTGATAGCCATCCGCCACCGGCTGCTGCTGTTGCGCCTGATACTCGTACTGCTGCTGATCGTCCAGGCTGGTCTCCTGCTCCGGCTGATATTGCTGGCCGTACTCGAGATGATTCTTGAGCTCGCCGTCGACGGGTTTTTGGTCGTGCATGACATAGGTCTGGTATTCCTTGTTCGGCGGATCCTGCATCAGGATGTTCGCCTCGTTCTCGAACGGCTTAAAGTCATAGATATTGCGCAGCTTGCGGAGCACCGGAACATAGGCGAGATTCGAGAAGGCGATGAGAAAGTTCAGCGAAGTGAAGCCAATTGCCTCCACAATGCCGCCGGCAATGATGGGACCCACGGCATACGCAATCGAATACGAGATGTCCGCAATCGCATAAATGCTCCCATAGACGGACACATAACGCACGTCCACCAGATAGCCCAGCGTGGGCAACAGGGCGGTGTCTATCAACGCAATGCCAAAGCAGATCACGCAAATGGGCAGCATCAGCATCTTGTAGCCGCTGCAGAAGGGTATCACGAAGCAGGAGAGACCCTCCAAGGCGAGGCCGCCGGCTGCCATTAGCCATTGATGTTGCGGATATTTGCGGGCCATTTTCACAGTGATTATGACGCCCAGCACGTGCGGAAAGAAGGCGGGCAGCCAGACCATGCCGATTTTCCAGTTTTCCGTTGTCATCGTGTCCTCCATCCACAGCGAGATGGTCGGCTCGAGGAAGGCGAGCGCCACATTCGACATGGTCAGGGCGCCGGCACAGACGGCTATGTACGGGTCCATGAGCAGGCGCCAGATGGGTATCACCTGATTCTGGACCTCTTTGCTCATCTTGATCTGCTCCTTGAACGGCTTCATTACCAGCAACAGCATCAGGCCATCCAGCAGGCAGACGAGAGCGAGTATCAGAAAGGGAACCTCCTTGCCGGCAAATTGATAGAGCGCACCGCCAAAAGGTGGCGCCACCAGGCAACCGAAACTGATAAAAGCCAGAGCAATGCCCAGCGCCTGGGAGCGTTCATTCTCCTCCGTAAAACGATCCGCAATCATGGCCAGACCCGAAGTGTCCGCAAACGCGGAGCCGGCGCCCTGAAGCGAGCGCGCAAAGAACAGGACACTGTAGCTGGTGCCGCAGGCGAAGACGGCCGTCGAGAAGAACATAATGGTCAGTCCAATCATCATGGGTATATCGTAGCCGATCTTGTCGATCAGTCCGCCCGAGAACGGATTCACCATCAGCTGCACAATCGCCTTGGAGGCGAACAGTATGCCCGTCGCCGAGTCCTGGCCATGATGATCATGATGCACCGGAATTATCCGGCCCGTAATATTATCGCGCAGCGGCGGCGGCGTCGGACCATCATCAAAGCTGCCAATTTCGCGCAAATAATCGGGTATAATCGGCACAATCACCATATACAACATGTTGTCCAGCAGCAGGGCAATCGATACAATAACGAGGATGAGACGACGCTGATTCACCGGCTCCCTGATCTTCTCCCACACAATCTCCTTCACCTCGCCCACCTCCAGGTTGATCAGCGGTATTTGGAACGAGGCCATTTTGTTTTGGCTGCCTGATTTTCGTATACCTGATTTTCTTTTATTTTCTTACTCTCTCTGTTTTTTTTCTCTCTTCTCTTTTTCCTTTTCTTTTTCTTTTGTTCTTCGTTTTATTGTTGCTTTTTGGCGCTGTTTAATTGCATTTCCGCTGCCGGAAATCGCGCGACCGGAAATCGAGCAGCAATATGGCCGCTTCCGTTTCCGTTTGCCTTTGAAGGTTGCTCAACACTGTTCCTTGTTGCAGTTGCACTTGCTGCTGATCTTTACATGATTTCGTGTTGTTGTTGTTGTTGTTGGCATTCCAGAGAACAACCTTTAACGACACAGAAACAAGATTTCGTTAGTTTTTTTCTTTCATATTTTCTTTCTTAGAGTCTCGCACAGTATTTGTTTAATTTGTTGGCATAATATTTTTCATATATTTTTGTAATTTGCTTTTATGATTGAAATGTTGTTTCTGTGTTGCAAAAAGGTTGCCTGCTGGTGAACAAAAATGTGTATTGTTAGGATTAGTTTGCACAATTTCGACACACATATTTTACACAAGACAAGTTGATCAATTTTCTTTTCTTTTCTTTTTGTTTTTGTTGCACAGCAATTGACACATTTCAATCATAAAACAAATATGTACCAAAAATATATATTCTAGAATTCAAATATTTAATATTCATTTACAATAAATATACACAAAAGCAATTATCTTAATTGGATTGTGCACAAAATGCTCAGGCCAAGTGTCCTGCACCCTTAAATATATTCAGGCTTTAATAATCACACGGTGGAGGGGGGGGGGGGTTGTTTTGAGGAGAGTCCTCGCAAGTCGCGTGGCCACACTCGAGTCCTGTAATTACATGCAATCATTGCTTTGTCCCACACAAAAAAAAAACCCACACAACGTTTCAGCACAGCGAAGCAGCTCTCGAATAACACGCGAGCCACAATAACTGAATAATAAAGAACATAAAGCACAGCCCAAAACCGAGCTGAACTTTAGCTAGAGAATTTTGGGTATACCCTTTGTATGTTACACCTTGAAAGCATATAAAGTAAATACAGCTTAAACTATAAATTCAATATGTTAAGTTAGATTCCTGCACTTTGGCTTACTCAGACATTATATGTCATATAAATTATATGTCATATAAATTATATTTCATAAAGTTCAGACTTCGAATAGAAAGCGTAGTTAATCAAGAATATATTTTGTACAAATTGCGGGATTGGGGTAGGAAAAGGCACAGCTACTCTAAAAAGTGTGTGTATATAAAATGTTTAAAAGAAATAATTATTAATTTATTTTTTTTTATTTAATAATTTTTATTTTGCGCTGGAATCGATCAATGCCTGCGATTAAATAAGGAAAGAATATATAATTGCCAGTATGTAACTTTATTTTTATTTATAAACGAAGAGAAAGGAAATATTTAAATAATTTGCCTTGTCCAGGATATCTTCTAGTTGGGCACTCACAACTAGATTACTCTAACTTTTTTTTTAACTACATAAAAGAGTGGGTCACGTTTTTTTATAATATTCCAATTTCAACTGAGTTAAGACTTGATCCACTCACTTAGCTGAGGTTTGAACCAGCAACCTCATTGTGCGCTCACCCAACTAACTGGGACACGGGTGAAAATTAACATTAATCTATGTATTAAATACGGATTAAAATGAAAATTGTAAATTTGAAAAGTTAGATCCTTGCTCCAAGTTCGTATATCCTGCAAATTGCATAAAGTTCGAACTATAGAAACCGAAATTAAGCAAATATGAATTTTTTTATCCAGTCTAGTTCTGCAGTTTATATAATTATACTAATTTAGATTGACTGCACCCACAATTTCTTTATCTTTGTTGCACTTTGAAACAATTTTAGAATTAGTTTAGTTTTTTTTTTTTTATGGATTTTATCTGGGTCTGGTGTCGGGCACAACTGTCTGCTCTCCCAGGCCCGGGCTATCAATGCTGATCTAATTTCAACATTTATCTACCTTGCAGCTCGACGGGCTGCCACCCCAAATAGACAAAAACATAAAAACGTTACGTGTGCAGGGTATAAAAGTACCCCCCCTCCCCCTCCCCCATCCTTCGGTTGTCTGATGGGGCCTTTGGTATATGCGAGACGCTGGAATAACATTTCGTTTTATCATTAAATTTTCATGACCACGTTCGTGTGTTCTGTTGTGTTGCGTTGAGTTTTTGCCCCAGCCGCCTGTCTTGAGGCGGTCGGGTGAGGAAAAGGAAGGGGGGGGGGGGCTGCTCTGATCGGGGGCGGCATTGCCAGCCCTTAAGCTTGCACATGAGTCAATTATCGTCTCTGTGTGTGAAGCGTGTTGCCCTGTTATTATACCCTTGCTCAGGGTATTATAATTTTGTCATGAAATGTGTAACGCATAGAAGGAGACATCTGCGAACCCATAAAGTATATATATATATTCTTGATCAGTATCAACACCCGAGTCGATATATCTGTTCGTCTGTCTGTTTCTATGCGAACTAGTCTCTCAGTTTTAAAGCTATCTTTATGAAACTTTGCAGAAGTTTTTCTTTCTGTTGCACGCCGAACATATGTCGGAACTAAATGGATCAGACCACTATATCATATAGCTGCCATAGGAACGATAGGTCGAAACTGAGATTCTTATATGAAAAAGTTTTTTGTTTATTGAGATATTTTGACCAAACTCGGCATTTAATCGTTTTACTATCTCCCTTATATATAGGCAAAATCCTATCGACATCGGACAACTATATCATATAGCTGCCATAGGAACGATTGGTCGAATAGAAGGTTCTTGTATGGAAAACTTTTTTGTTTTTCAAGATATCTTGACGAAACTCGGCATTTATTCGTTTTACTATGTTCCATACATTTATGCAAAATCTTATTTACATCGGACCACTATATCATATAGCTGCCATAGGAACGATTGGTCGAATAGTCGGTTTTTGTATGGAAAACTTTTTTGTTTTTCAAGATATCTTAACCATACTCTGCATTATCTATTTTCTTTTATTTCCTTCTTAGATACGGGCAAAGGACTTGAGTATATTGAAAAGGTTGGGTTTGCAAGGGTATTTAGTCTTCGGCGTGCCGAAGATAGCCCTTCTTTCTCGTTTTGCATTGAACGACTTTAATTTTGGTTATTTTTTGTGCCAGCGGCCCACAACTACAACAACAACAACAAACAGGCAGCAGCAGAGCCCGGCCCAGGTGGGTCGTTGTACTTGACCCTGGGGTTGGGCTGCACGCGGAGCTTTTATCAAAGCCAGGGGTTGGCTCTGGCGCTGGTCGAGTCAAGTGCAGAAACGTGTGTGTGTGGCCATAATAAGGAGCGAGAGCAGGCCGCTAGCCCGGCGGCAGGAGGATTATTAAAGGCCATGTTGAACATCAAACACCGCCAATTTATATTTACGCCTTTATAATTTTATTGATTTTTCCGCGCTGACTGGCAAAACTCTGCCCAGCTGACGCATTTCCCACTGTAAAAACATTTTGTGCTTTATTTTATTATTTTATGTTAGCCAACATGAAATTTCAGTTGTGCGGCCTTTTGTCGAGGGGCTCTTTGCTCATTATCCCGGGTCTCGCTTTATTCGCTTTCCTTTTCATATTTGCGCAACAGCCTCCCGAGCTGCCTTCCCCCCTGCCCCAATTGGCCAGTCAGCCAGGGTATTCATCTTTTATGCATGAGGTCTGCATCTGTTTCGATTATTAAACATTCACAGGATGTGTTTTCCATTTGGAGCATTCGCAGAAATAAAAGCTGAGCAGCTCACCTGTGGCAAATTCAATCTATGCGCCGACAACTCGATAAAGCCCCAAAGTGCACTTTTCCCAGTCTCCGTCTGCAAATGTAATTTGCGCTGCCTGGCGGAAAAGCCAGCTGCGAAAAATATACATATTGCTTTACGGTTAGTTTTTCCCTAACTAAGTTTTAAGTGCAAGCAGCTTTAAATGTTCAGCTGGTTCACCTTGAAATATTAGCCGGGCTGATCGACGACTTTTGCCGCTTTTCCAGCTTTTCCTGGGAACTTCACAGCAGTTCGCCATTAAAAGAAAATTAACAGACAGCTTGAGCTCGCGCTGTGCAGTTAGTTCCCCCTCTCCCCCTCCCCACAAGCAGTGGGAGGGCGTGCCCGTCCGATAAGGTAATCAGCGTAAAATACAATTTCATATTTCTAAAGGTGAACGTAAAATATTCGCAAATCCTACAAAGCAGACTGTTCTGGCTTAAGGTTTTCATTTCTCAGCCTTGCTGTTCAAATTAAATATGCCATAATAACGTTTGCCAACACTAACGTGCTGTGTTGCGTGTTGAAAAGTAGTCTAACAATATTTTAAAAATAGGTTACACATTCCATATCTCTGTTGAAATCGGCGTAAAAATAGTGTACAATAAATACGTTTTCCAACACGGAATATTGTGTATAGTGTTGGAAAGCAGTATCCAAAAATATTTTGACAATAAATTTAACATTTTGTTCTCTATTAAACTGTATAAAAATTGTATACAATAAACACGTTTTCGAACACGGAATATTGTGTATAGTGTTGGAAAGCAGTATCCAAAAATATTTTGACAATAAATTTAACATTTTGTTCTCTATTAAACTGTATAAAAATGGTATACAATAAACACTTTTCGAACACGGAATATTGTTCTTAATGTATGCATACAAATACAAATAAATACGTTTTTCAACACTAACATACTGTTTAGTGTTGGAAAGCAGTATCCAAAAATATAATGACAATAAACATTTGGTTTTCTATTAAACTATACAAATACGGTAAACAATAAATACGTTTGCCAACACGGGATATTGTGTTTAGTGTTGGGAACCGATATCCAAAAATATTTGGAAAATAAATTAAACATTTTTCACTTTATCAAATTGTTTAAATACGGTAAACAACAAATACGTTTGCCTACAATAACAAATTATGTTTAATGTTGGGAAGCAAACATATTTTGAAATAGAATAAAAATGTTGTAAAAATATGATGTATATTAAATACGTTTGCCAATACCAAATATAGTGTTTAGTAATGACAAACAGTATACAAAAATATATAAGATAAAATAGGTTCAACATATTTGTTTCTCAATCACATTGTTAAAATAAGCAGACAATAAATGCATTTACCAACCCTAAGTGTTGGGGGACAGTGTTCAAAAGCGGCATAGGAAAAACCAATCATAATATTTATGATAAGCCGACTTTCTCATGTCAGCCGACAAAAAAGGCAGTGCTAATCCTTACAAGTGTGCTATTGTACACACACACACACACGCACACACACACACACACACCGGGGGCAAGCTCTCAGCCCCCTTTGGACGAGCTCTCTGCAAGTGTTGTAAGCTGCTTTGCTCAAGTACCGAGACGGGGCAAGGGTTGTCGCTGTGGCAATTATCAGAGTTTGCGATTGTGTGTGTCTGTCTGTGTTCGCTGAGGCGTGCGCATATTTATGGCGGCCAGTGTCTAGCAAAATGTGTGTTGCCTTATTTCGGGCGCATTCATTGATTAATCGCATGTGAAGCAGATGTGTGCGTGTAATTTGTGGCTGTGTTCGATTAATTAACTACCTGGCC
Organism: Drosophila borealis; assembly: GCA_035045885.1. Taxonomy (NCBI): domain Eukaryota; kingdom Metazoa; phylum Arthropoda; class Insecta; order Diptera; family Drosophilidae; genus Drosophila; species Drosophila borealis. The sequence continues at coordinate 572,251 of JAWNOR010000194.1, read as the reverse complement.
AACTGTGGCCCCGCCCCCCCAACTTGATCGATTTGCCAACGCCCTTTGGCTTTAGCCTTAACCCTCTTTTGTCACTCAAGCGCTTCTTTTGTCATCCCCCCGCCCGTCGTCTTCTTTCGTTTGTGTTTTGTGTTTCAAGTTTAATTGTCTTGTCTTCGGCTTTGGCCCTATCGATTTCACATTGCATTACCAACAATTGGGTTAGCCAAATTGCCTTTGCGAGCCAGTCGAAAATATTTTAATTGCAAAACTTTTAAAGAGCCCGAAGCCGTCAAAATTCATGCACAAAACGTGTCTAGATAAATGGCTATTCCCAGCTGTGCTCCCTCTGCTGTTGTTTCCCAGCCTAAAATGGCTTTTATCAATTCCCCAGAGAAGATGCGCAGTTGCCACTTAGCTCGAAGCCAGCACAGATCCGGCTCCGACTTAGGGTCGGACTGGTGCCAGGCGTTGGGCTACGCAACATTATTCTCGCCTCCATAATCGTAAATATAAAGCATGTACATTACACCCAAGTTGGTTGGAGAAAATGGAGAAATTTTAATGTACCCTTCACAAAGGCTATTTCGATTTTGTCACGAAATGTGCAACGCATACAAATTGACCTATTTTCAATCAAAAGCTAGATAAGTTCTTGGAGAGTATCAACAGATAAGCTATACATATTCTTGGAGAGTTTCTAAAGATAAGCTATATATTATTCTTGGAGAGTAGCTAAAGATGAGCTAGATATATGGAGAGTTTCTAAAGATAGGCTATATATATTCTTGGAGAGTAGCGAAAGATAAGCTAGATATATTCTTGAAGAGTAGCTAAAGATAAGCTATATATTATTCTTGGAGAGTAACAAAAGATGAGCTATATACATATATTCTTGAAGAGTAGCTAAAGATGTGCTAGATATATTCTTGGAGAGTTTCTTAAGATAAGCTAGATATATTCTTGGAGAGTAGCTAAAGATGAGCTAGATATATTCCTGGAGAGTTTCTCAAGATAAGCTATATATATTCTTGGAGAACAGTTAAAGATAAGCTATATATATTCTTGGAGAGAAGCTAAAGATAAGCTATATATATTCCTGGAGAGTATCTATATATGGGGCGTCTCTCAGTTCTATGTATGACTTTCCAACCCAACTGTTTTATGAATTTTATTTTATCAATGGAACGTTATCTATCTTTCTATCTATCTATCTATCTATCTATCTATCTATCTTTCTATCTTTCTATCTATCTATCTATCTATCTATCTATCTATGTATCTATCTTTCTATCTATCTATCTATCTATCTATCTATCTATCTATCTATCTATCTATCCATCTATCAATAGAAACCATCTATCAATAACAAAGTGTTTGCAAAATTGATATCCTAATCAAGCTTAAGATATCTTAAACGGAAATCAAACCATTATGACCTTTACCTAGTTGACCTTTAAAGCTTTGCTCTAGGACTAGTAACTATAGTTGAGCATTACATTTTTTTTTTCATTTTTCTTTAGGGTATTCAATCTTCGACAATCGGAAGATAATTGCTAGTTCTTCCTTTCCTCCTAATGGCACCACGAGGCGTATGCGTGGCCTCTTTAGCTGCACGCACGATAAATCAAAACATTAACTGGGCGTGGCTAGCAGCGTATACAACCTCTCCTCGTTCCTTCCCCCCCCCCCTCCCCGTATCCGTTTTTTTCTAGGATATGTGCCTCGGACAGCTTTGCTTACAAATTGATTTGCTCGTAAATAAGGTCTATTGCTTTTCTTGCTTCGCCGACAAATAAATTACCTTTATGTTCGGCATTTGCTGAACTACATTCATATTGTGCTCTAGATAGTTTTAGTCTAGTTAATTTATTTGGGACGTTGATTAATGGCATTTCTTGCCAAAAATAGTTTGGCTCCTTATCACACGGCAAGCTTTAAGCAAAGCCAAAAGAAAAAATGTGAACATTTGTTCGCGCCGAAAATGCCTTCCAATCAACAACACAATCAGCGACCGGTTGACAACTTTTACGACTGTTGATGCGGCTGCTGACACAAGCACGACTTTCTATCCTCCCATCGAGTACATTTTATACCCACTAAAAAGGGCTGAGTAGGGCATATTGTTTCCTGTGCGAATTTGTGTGTAGCAAGAGTGTAGCAAGGCAACTCCGGGCCAGCAAGTCTTTCCATATTCTCGATTAGAACGTCGGACTGAGTCGATGTTCGTCTGGGCTTGGGTACAGGGTATCTGCCAGCTGAGAAGGGCATATTGTTTCTTGTGCGAATTTGTGTAGCAAGAGGGAGGAGGCAACTCCAGGCCTGTAATGCAGGGACTTAGTCCATGTTCGTCTGTCCATCTGCAGCTAGAGCACGTTCTTGCAGGGTATCTGCTAGCCGTTCCCTCGCCCGAGCTGATGGCAACCCTCGAGCTGCTGCTGGTTGCGGTCTCCGGCCTGGTCTGGCCGGGCGGGTCGTTCGTTTTATCAGGCAGCATCTAGACAAATGCGTTACTTGTTTCTCGTTTGGCTTATTACGAGCTACCTTCCTTTGGCGGCCTTCGTCAGGCTTTGTCTCAGCGTCGCTGTCGTTCCCTGCCAACCCCTGCGAATATATATATATATACATATATATATATATATATATGTGTAGTCCTTCCGTCCCCCTTTTTTGTTTTGACAAGCAACCGCGATGAACACATCAGCGTTACAAACGCGTCTACAAGGGCAAACAAGGCAAACAATCTAATGACGAGGCATTTCTCGCCCTCTCCTTACACACACACACACACACACATACATATCTGTGTGTTTATCTTTGTGTTTGTGTGGCAAATTTATATTTATTGGCTTCATTATGCAGCAGCCACAGCAGCAGCAGCAGCAGCCGGGCAAATTCTTTGCTCAGGTGTCTGTCTTCTTCATAAAGTTGAGTTAGATATTTCAGCTTTTAATGATTTAACGAGAAACCACGCACACACACACACACACACACACACGCACACGCACACAAATTTAATTAGCTTTTGCAATCTTATTATGTAGTTTTCTTTAGGAACGCGCAATTAATTATTTTAAAAAAATATATATTTAATTGATATTAAATATACAATTTGTTTTCATGGATTAAATAATTGGGATAAATTATTTGCGGAAGAATTATTATCATAGAAGAAAAACTGGATACCCTTAAAAATATAAATGTCAATTTTTCTGTTTAAGCCATAGTCACATATTTTAAAATATTTTTAATTGATTTTGAATTTTATTTATATGTATGTATTTTTCAAAATTTATAAATTAAGAAGAAATGTTTTAAGAAACTACTTGATTGATAATTAATACCAATTTAAATAATTAAGATAAACTTTTCAGAGAAACTTTTTGCTAGAAGAAAAACTAGACTCCAAATAAAAAATATGAATGTCAAATTGTGTGTTTAAATTATAATCCGTTGCTTTAAAATATTTCTAATTGTTTTCAAATATCATTTATATTTAGTTTTCAAAATTAATAAATTAAGATTAATTGTTTTAAGAAAACCACTTGAAAAAGAAAAACTCAAATTATTCTGTCAACTAAAAGCTGAAAATATCAATTTTTCTAATCCAATTTTTATTTTATTTAAAAATTAATCACAAATTTAAATATTTCAAAATATTTCAAATCGCTTCAGTTCTCGTCGCTTCTCTTCTACAAAAACTACTTTCGATATTTGTAAAATAATATAATACAATTACTTTCCAGTGTCTACAAAACTTTCAATTTTAGAAACAATCAATAAGTTTCGCTGCGAAGTTATTTCGAATATCTGTGTAGACGGCACTTAAAAATTATATTAAAAATAAATGGTATTTATTAAAATTCCCAACTTGTTATAATAATTAATAACAAATTGATGGAAAATTTTATGCATTATTTGTCCTTTGTTCTTTAACAAAAAATGGATAAAAAATGGACAAATGAAAATAAAACTCTTAAAATAATACAAATAATATTAATCGAAAATTGCAATTTTGTTTTTAATTTGATTTCCCAAATAATATTCTCAGATATTCAATGGAGACGTAGAGAATAAAACTCTTAAAACAATAAAAAAAATATTAATCCAAAGTTTTTTTTTAATTTGATTTCCCAAAAAATATTCTCAGATATTCACTTGAGACATAGAAAAAAACTCTTAAAATAATAAAATTTATATTAATCGAAAGTTGTTTTTTTTTAATTTGATTTCCCAAATAATATTCTCGGATATTCACTTGAGACGTAGAAAAAAAAAACTCTTAAAACAATACAAAAAATATGAATCAAAAGTTTTTGTTTTAATTGGATTTCCCATATAATATTCTCGGCTATAGATTACATAAGAGCAAGAAGCGCGCACGCTTCTCGCCGCTGACACGTTAAAAGTCCAACTGTAAATGTTCCATTTCCATTTCGTACCACCGTCAAAAACGAAACGAAACGAAACGAACTGTACATGTGGGCCATAAAGCAAATGTGTGTCTATCCACACCTTGGGAACTGTAGCAAGTGTGTAAATGAGAGTGTGTGCGTGTGTGTGTGTGTGTGCGTGTGTGTGAGGACGAAACACTTGTGTTTGTATATGAGAAGTTTGTTGAATTTAAATTAAATGCGAATATCCTCAGCGATTGTCAGGTTATGTAAGACTTGGACTTATAGAATATTCAGTGTGATTTATGCTGGACACAAATTTTTTTGTGGGGGGCTGCTCACCTGTATCGGTGCCAGGTGTGATATTGCTGAGGCGGTGGGTGAGAAAGCCGCGCAAATTGGAGACAACGCGCTGCGGCGAATTTGGCCCGCTGCCAATCGAGAAGCTACGCAATTTGGAGAACAGGGCCGCCGACTCCGCGCCTCCAATGCCCGCGGCGCCGCTGCTGTTGCCCTCGTTGGACGCCACGTTTCAGGCGGGGACTAGATGCTCGTCTTGACCAGGAAGGCGCTCGCCGTATTATGTAAAACTAAACAACGGACACACGGAGCAGGAGAAGGAGGAGGAGGATGAAGCCACCGACCGAACACAGAAGTACACCACGAACACGCCCGTAAGCCCGTTTTTGCCCGCTTGAGAAGTCGTTTTTTATTTTAATAAGTTATTTAATTTTTTTCGTTAATTTTTCTTTTTTTTTTTAGCAATTTGGAGTTTTGTTTTCTCGGCCGACGACAACGACAGCAATTGGCAGCGTGCGTTGTGTCGTCCGGGCAGGAGCAAAGGTAACTTCTGTCTGTCAGCTCGCGCTGCTCGCGTCGCGCTGCTGCCGTATACCGTTATTATTTTTTCGTTGGTATTCAGCCTGGAATTTGCAGCTCTGCCGTGCGCCTTCCAGCCGCGCAGGACATCACGCATGCGCCTCCATTTCCCAGCCAACCAATTGGCTGACTGACTGACTGCCCCCCTCCCCCTCCGTTTGCCCCTCTGCCCCTGGCGTGGCTTTTGCCCATGGACAATTACTCTCGCCCAGTTGAGCACATTTGAATAAAATTCTATTCGCGCTGCGTCGTCGTCGTCGTCGTCGTTGCCTTTGGCTCGCTTTTTGTTTTGTGCCCACGCAGAAGAAAATCAATTTGCACCTGTCTAGGCATTTTTCTTTATATATATTATTGTTACTGCTGCTCCTTCTTTCTCTTTTTCTCATGTGTCGTAGCATACTTTTTGGCGCTTATAATATTTTCTTTTTTTAATATTTTTTTAAAGTTAATTTGTTTATATTGTATCAGAGAGAGAAGTCAAGAAAATCAATTTGCACCTGTCTAGGCATTTTTTCTATATATATTTCTTTGTGCATATTTTTGTTTCTTCTTCCTCTTCTTTTTTCATGTGTCGTAGCATACTTTTTTGCGCTTATATATTTTTAGTTAATTTTTTTATAGTGTATCAAAACTAGAATATATTTCTATGACAATAAAGATTAATTAAGCAATTTTCACCTATTTATATAATTTCTTTATAAAGTTTATCATTTTGCCTATTTTTGTTACTGCTTCTTCTTATTTTCATGTGTCGTAGCATACTTTTTGGCGCTTATATAAGAAACCGTTTGTCGAATTCGCAGTTTCCTTCAATTTCCACAAGTAAATAAACTAAAAATCGCCTCGCCCTAAATTATGTCGAGTCCTGATTAATATCTGCGGTCAGAGGTCAACTGCACTGCAGCTGCAATAGATGTCAATCGCAGCCGAACCCACATCACCCCTCCCCCTGGACTTCCACAAGTGGGCCTTTCTTTTGTGAGAATGTCGCACAAATTTGGCAATTTCTTTGTCATTTATCACTTGCGGGCACGTTCTTAGCAATTTATCAAGATTTAGCTTGTGCTCCCGACCTCAAATGCCACAGCTCTGTTTGTGCTCTGATTTGCCAAATAGAATTCATTTCACCCAAATTAACCAGAATGTGCTACACTCGGAGATCTCAAGGAGATCGGAGGACATATTCACGCATTGAATGCAAATTTAGTTACACTCAGAGAAAATCATAGAAATATTGTAACAAATTTCAAGTAGAAACATTGCCCTGAAAAATATCTCTACTTTAGATCTTAAGCTTAAATCAGCTCTATAGCCATAGAACATACTCATATTAAATGAAAATTTAGTTACACTCAGAGAAAATTTCAAGAATATTGTAGAAAATTTCAAGTGGAAAAGTTGCACTGAAAAAAAAATATCTCTACTTTAGATCTTAAGTTAAAATCAATTCTATAGCCAAAGAACATACTCAGATTAAATGAAAATAAAGTTACACTCAGAGAAAATTTCAAGAATATTGTAGAAAATTTCAAGTGAAAACATTGTCCTGAAAACGAATTTCTTCTTTCAGACACTTTTGTTAGTCCATTTAGTTTGTTACTCAATTTAATATAATTTGTACTTGAATTGAAAAGTTTCACGCTTTTTTGAAGCATGCAAATTCTTCTTATACTTTATTTATTTCTTTAATAATTTGAATCGTATGTTAAATTAGTTGGTAAATAAAAAATGAACTGAAATTCGAATCGTAACTTATTTTTGTCAATTAAAAAAATGAATTGAAGAGAATCCAGAAACAAACTTAAATAACTTGGGCCCCAAAAATGGCCCATATTTAAACATATGTGATATATGTCAATTTTGGGTAAGGAAAAACTGGCCGGACGGGCAAATAAAACACTTTCAATTTTGTCGAAGATGCTTTTAGAAAATTATGTACTATTCTAATAAGGCTTGTAGCAATTAATTTTCATAATTTGATGTATTGAACGAGTAAGAGGTTCTAGTCGGGAGCTGCCGACTAGGGAATACCCTGCACCCTCTTCTTCCGACAGGCGATTGGTATAAAATGAAAGATACTTGATACACATACATATATACTATTCTAGAAGCTGCATGTCAAGTTTGCTGACTCTAGCTCATATTATTTGCCGAAATTACCCAAAAAACAGAATTTCGATATCGATTTTTATCGATTACTTGGAAACGGGGCAAGTTATCGAATATCGGAAACAAACTCCATCTGCGCATGGACTAGGAGGACCTACTAAAATTTCAAGTCTCTAGCTCTTATAGGTTTCGAGATCCTGGCGTTCATACATACGGACAACAGACGGACGGTCAGACGGACGGACGGACGGACGGACAGACGGACGGTCAGACGGACGGACAGACAGACGGACGGACGGATGGACATGGCTAGATCGACTCGGCTGTTGATGCTGATCAAGAATATATATAGCTACTTTATGGGGTCGGAGATGCTTCCTTCTGCCTGTTACATACATTTGCACAAAAACAATATACCCTTTAATCCATTTTCAATGGGTTCAGGGTATAAAAAGTTGTACTTCGAGTCGTAAGCTTGGCTTTTTTGTTGGTTTCGCATAACTTATTTTCAGCTTAGTACAATAACGAATAACTTATTAAAGAGACATATTATTGGTTTGTTAGGCAAAGAACAAAAAGTAATTTGTAGAAGAAAAAACGGAATGAATTCTGCCCCATTATGCAATTATTATATATTATTCATGAACTGGCCACAACTCGAATAAAAGTCCAGCCAAGGGTAAGGAACATATCGAATGCACGACTTGTATTTCGAATTATTTATGTAAATGACAAGTACATAGAAAGAGTTAAGACCGAGAGAGACTTTTGCCAAAACAGAATTGTGCTCAAAAGTGGAGCTGCATTAACAACATCAAAATTTTGGCCACGCAAAAGCAATTGCGTGTGCCGAAAACCAGCCAAAACTATTTCCCCGAGAAAATGTGGAAAATATAGGAAAAACTTGCAATCTGACAGACGATCGATAAGGAGGCAGGCGAAAGGAGGCGGAAGGAGGCCCGCTGGGCGCAAGGTAAATCAAGGTGTGCCTCGGCAGGTGTGCGTGTGCTGTTTGAGCCGCGACTTAAATCTAAAGCACATAGCCCGACTCTACTATACATGGCCGTACATAAAGCCAAAATTATATGGCACAAACGTCGTCGCACGTCGGGCTAACGTACTTGCTCCGAAAGTGGTTGGAAACACGGTTATTTTGCCCGCGGCCAAGACGCGTGGGCTAGGGCGTGGGCGTGGGCGGGGGAGTGGGCGTGGACGTGGATGTGGGCGTGGGAGGCAGCATTGCCAAAAGCAGCCACAGAAAAAAAAACACAAACACACAAAATGTGCACAAGACACGCAACCAAACAACAACAACAACAACAAAAGAACCTCCTTAACTGCCCGCCAAAGACCAAAGGCAAGCTATATATAACTCCAGCTCGAAGCTGTAAAATACAAGGGGAAAGGAAGGTTTTTGCACTCAAAGGAAATACGTTCTAGATGATATTAGAAATATACGAAAAAAATATTAGAAAGAAGACCAAGGAAACACTGCATTTCGCTCTGTACTTCAAATATTACCTTCAATTTCTTTTTCAATATTCCTAAAGTAAAATAGAATCAAGCAAAATTGTTTTTTCGAAATAAAGAAATCGTCATGTGGTAAAAAGTGTCCCTTGCGTTTGGCTCTTTTGCTCGACATTTGTATTTAACATTATGTTAAAAACGTAACGGAATGCTAAAAACTTAACAGTATGATGTTAAAAACTTAACATTTCTAGAAGAGCAGCATGCAGCATTTAAAAAAGTCTCTCAACTTTGGCTCTTTTGTTTGACATTTTTATTTTACATACATTATGGTAAAAACTTAACATAATGTTAAAAACTTAACTTCGTCTTAAAAACGTAATTGTCTCCCAATTCTAATTTTTCTGCGCGACATTTTTCTGTTACATAATGTTAAAAACGTAACATTCAGTTATAACCGTAACATCATGTTAGAAACTTAACATTTTTGGAAGAGCTGCGTACTTAATCTAAAAAATGACTCCTTATTTTGGCTCTGTTGCTCGACGTTTTTAATTTACATATTACTAAAAACTTAACATCATGTTAAAAACCTAACAGCGCGTTAAAAACTTAACATTTCTGCAAGGGTTGCGCACAGATTTCAATTTCAAACCAAGGGCAAACAGAAAATGATTTTCCCAAATTAAGAAATCGTCATAAAGTAAAAAATGTCTCTTACTTTTGGCTCTTTAGCTGGACATTTGTATTTTACATAATTTTAAAAGCTTAACAGCATGCTAAAAACTTAACAGCATGTAGCATAGAAATATCTTTGGCTCTGGCAGCTTTGCCGATCGATTTGGCTAGCACTTAAATTTTAACATTATGTTTAACACTTAACAGCATGTTAAAAACTTAACATTCGTGGAAAAGCTGCATACAGAATTTAATTGTAATTTCTAATTTTAGTTGATTTTCTCTGAGTGTAAATGGAAATATCTCTGACTTTGGCAGCTTTTGTCGATCGATTTGCACAGCACTTAAATTTAATTCAATTTGAATTTAGAGCTAATTATTTGGCTCTAAAGATTCTGTGCGGCAATTACCCAAATGGAAATGGGCTGGGATGACAGTTGATGAGCCACGCGCAGATACATTCGTGTAATTAATCTGTTAGTTGAATGTGAGAAATGTGACACTTTTTATAAAACAAGTCAACGCAGACCTGAGCAATAAAACCGTCAGGACATCAGCGCGAAGCTTAGGTCTGTTTGCTGCCTCGACAATTCTCGGATATCAAACAAACATTTGGGCGAATACACTGCGATATAATTCTCATTTGCATACCACAATGTTTATTTTCAATTATGAATTTATTTTATGGCAGTTGGCAGCCACAGCGCACTGCCAAAGCCAAGCCGAAGTTAATATACTCTCCATAAATATTTTAACTATTGCAGGGAATGAAATGAAGTCTGACTAGCCTGAACTGTGAATTTTCGTTCGTAATGAAATTCGGAGCTTATGGTCCGATCTTTTTGAGAATCTTTATTTGAGAGCTTTAATAAAAAAAAGTGTCATGAGATATCACGATCAAAATCTATATATATATTAGGCGAGAAATAACATGTCAAAACGGAGATCTTGAGATCCTATAACCTGGGAGATAAAACCTGTCTAAATAGGGTATATATTATAGAAATTCTAGCAGATATATAGAGGAGAGCAGATATATTAACTTTGATAATTTAAAGTCTCTAGCTTTGTTAATTAGATATATATATATATATATAGATATTATATATATATATATATAGATTTATAGATTTATTTACATTTATTCATATTATTCATATTCACATTATTATGAGTATTCCGTATGAGCTGCATACGCCATGAGCTAGCCAATACTCCCTTTATTGGGATATATTTTGTTATTTTTTTTTTGGCAAGTACGCCTTTTCGTAATTAGATGGACGGGTTCAGGGCATCTGTTCGAACGTTGCCGAACCGTAAAACAGACTACACGACCATCAACCCCCGCAAAGTGCCCCCCCTCCCCCACACACACCCCCTGCCAGAACACACCACAACCACCACCAGTAAAAACAACAAAAGCAACACTTGTAAAATATCACGTTGTGAAACTGCCTTGGGCCTTGGGCTTGGAACTGGGACTGGGACTGGGCTGATGTGGGGCCAAGGTAAAAAAACGCCTTCGCCTGCTCGTTATGCCTACAATCTATCGATTTTTATACACACATGTGTGTGTGTGTGTGTGTGTGTGTGTGCCGATTGCCTGGGTTTAAAAATATAACATTCACCCACACCTTGGTCGACGGGCTTAATTGGATTGCTCCGGCTTTGATCCAAACCTGAAACTGAAGCTGAAACGTGTCTCGTGCCGCAAAGTTTACTCTAAATTATAATTTCCATAAAATATTTCTGCTTTATCCTGTTGCTGTTGCTGTTGATCCTGTCCCGGGTGTCGTCTCCTGATATTGACAGCCGGATAGACAGCGGGTGGTCGTTGCCAGGAATCTCGCTGAGACCCCTGACCCCTGACCCCCCTGAGCGCCCCTGAGCGCCCCCCCAGAGTGCAACATTTGATAGCACCAGCAGCACAACTGTGCGCTGCAGTTGATTCCAAATGGGTTGACTTGATTCCGACTTCACTTAGATGCGCAAAAACGACAGGTACTCTAAAATGGGCACTCAAAGTAGAATGTTTATCTCAAATTTCGCACACTTCACTGAATTTCACGCTGCTGAAGGCCTGAAAAGTAAGGTGTTTTCGAGCTATAAGCTGTTTAGATTTCTATTTATGCACATTCTGTTAATCTCAAGTCGAACTGGCTCAAAATATAATTGTATAAAAATATAATATGTATAAAATATTTAAAATGTGTATTTCTCATACCCTGGAACCAATTGAAAATGGGTTTACAGACTTTTTTTGTGCAGGTGTACGAGACATATCCAACACCTTGTTCTCGAAAACAAAGCCATAGATTTGATATTTAAATATCGAAATGTATTGGAAAGGAAATACATTAAACAAAATTGTTTCATTTATTCACATTTTGATAAAAACTCGAACCTCGAGAAAATAAAGTGAATATTTAAAAATGGAAAGGTCACCCAAAACCAGCAATAAATTTTAAATATATATATTCTCGTATATCATACCTATCGCAGCATATCGATAAATATCGATTTATGTTAGCATAAATCGAAAATCATGAAAGCTGATGCATTAAATTTGTTAAGCAAATTATCATTGAGTACACATATATACAGATATACACAAATATATATACTATCGTATATCATACCTATCGCAACCCATCGATAAATATCGATAACTTTTAGCATTATTCGAAAATCATGAGAAAATTGATGCATCACAGCAAGTTATCATTGAGTGCAGATACATATATACAGATATACACATATATACAGATAAACACAAATATATATATTCTCGTATATCATACCTATCGCAGCATATCGATAAATATCGATTTCTGTTAGCTTAAATCGAAAATCATGAGAGCTGATGCATTAAATTTGTTAAACAAATTATCATTAAGTACACATATATACAGATACACCTAAATGTATATATTCTCGTATATCATACCTATCGCAACCCATCGATAAATATCGATATCTTTTAGCATTATTCGAAAATCATGAGAGAATTGACGCATCAAAGCAAATTATCATTAAGTACACATATATACAGATATACCTAAATATATATATTCTCGTATATCATACCTATCGCAGCATATCGATAAATATCGATATCGTTTAGCATTATTCGAAAATCATGAGAGAATTGATGCATCACAGCAAGTTATCATTGAGTACAGATATACATATAGTTCAATAAAATAATAAATATAGACATAGGCTCAACCTTGTACGGAATCACCATTTATTTCTTTGTGATTTTCAGCCACGATTTATCTATAATTAGGTTTTCTTAATGCCTAACTTTTGGGCAAATCTCCCCCCATGTTATCAATGTTGAGGATGCCCGTGTCGTTGGCACCTGCAGCAGATAGAAGAAGATTACGCAAGAGTAACACGAGCTGTGGTTCGTTAGCATTCGTTGCCTTGACAGGGGACAGGGGACAGGGGACAGAGGTGAAGGGTTAGACGGCAATTTGCTCTGGACTGGAATTGAGTTCCATCGGCGTAGTTCACATTTAGCCAAGCAAGAACAGTCAGTATATCAGGTTACAATTAATTGATTAAAGCTACAGAACCCAACGGGCAATAAGCATTAATATTAATTGTCGCATTAGCTTACATTTATACTAACATTTTTATGTATCAAATAGAATAGTCTAAGCTGTATGAATATACGGAAAAGGCAAAAGAGAATATCTAATGCAATTTTACAACACTTAAATGTCAATGAGCAGCTCTTAATGCGTAAAATGTGGACGATACTGGGAATACAGTATTATATCTAATGCAATTTTACAACACTTAAAAGTCAATGAGCAGCTCCTAATGCGTAAAATATGGTTGCCTGGATATAGATTATATATAAGGAATATAAGAAATATACAAGCTGTAGTGTTATGAAAATAGGGAAAAGGCAAAAGAGATTATCTAATGCAATTTTACAACACTTAAATGTCAATGAGCAGCTCCTAATGCGTAAAATGTGTTTGCCTGGATATAGATTATGTATAAGGAATATAGGAAATATACAAGCTGTAGTATTATGAAAGTAGGGAAGAAGCCAACGAGAACATCTAATGCAATTTTGCAACACATAAAGTCAATGAACAGCTCTTAATGCGTAAAATGTGATTGCCTGGATATGGATTATGTATAAGGAATATAGGAAATATACAAGCTGGGGTGTTATGAAAGTAGGGAAAGAGCAAAAGAGAATATCTAATGCAATTTTACAACACTCAAATGTCAATGAGAACCTTCTAATGTGTAAAATGTGGTCGCCTGGATATAGATTATGTATAACGAATATAGGAAATATACAAGCTGAAGTGTTATGAAAGTAGGGAAAGAGCAAAAGAGAATATCTAATGCAATTTTACAACTCTTAAATGTCAATGAGCAGCTCTTAATACGAAAAATGTCACTTGGATATAGACTATGTATAAGGAATATAGTAAATATACAAGCTGTAATGTTATGAAAGTAGGGAAAAGGCAAAAGAGATTATCTAATGCAATTTTACAACACTTAAATGTCGATGGGCAGCTCGTAATGCATAAAATGTGGACGATGCTGGGAAAACAGTATTATAATAGAATCAGAGCAAACAGAATAATATCAATAAAATTAAAATAAATAAATTAAGCTGACGTCCGGCCAACAGCCAACCAAAGTGTCGAGCATGTCAGAGAGAGAGCAAGTGGAGGAAAGAGAGACAACAAGCCAGCCGAGTGCGAGAGTGTGAGGGAGATGCAGAGAGATTAAAATCAAATAAGACAAAGCGGACGAGCAATGGCAGGCCGGAAACGGAACAACAAATATCTATTGAGAAACTTCTGCATATACACATGAGTGAGTGTGCGAGTGTGTGTGAGTGAGTGTGTGTGTGTGTCACACGAGTGGTGGAATTTTTAAGGCGCCCGCCGGGAACAACGCCACCAAAATGGCCGCCGAAAGTGTTGAAGTGTGTAAGCGAGCGTAGAGCGGAGGGGGGGGAGGGGAGAGGGGGAAGAACGAAGCGGCGAAAATCGACCGCAAATCGCAGCAGGAGCGAGCGGGAGGCGAGGTAAAGGGTATGCATATATAAAAAGAAACACTGCGATCAATAAGTTTTCGTACAAGTATTTTTGTCATGGCGACGACGACGTCGCCGACGATGACGCAGACAAAGCTGGCAAATTAATTGCGATTTGTCGTTGCCAACTACACACATGTACGTGTGCGTGGGTGTGCGAGTGCGTGTGTGTGTGCGAGTGTGTGTGTGTGTGTAGGTGCCTGTGTGACAGCGCGACAAACACTTTGTTAAATGAAACATGTGAACACGCAAAATGCGTGTCACCCTGTGCTTATCTCTTTGCACTTGCATTTATGTAGCTGTGCATGTGTGTGTGCATGTGTGTGTGCGTGTGTGTGTGTGGCGCTGTCGTATCGAAAAATGCAACTTTTGACATTTCGATGACCTTACCTAAGTTAACAACAAAACCAACAACTAACTGAAAATGTGTGTAACCCAAATACTCAACTACAGCATGGTGTTCCATTTTCCATTTTGTTCCGTTTTTTTTTTTTGGGGCTCTCTCTCTCTCTCTCCGAGCCCTTCTCTGGCGCCGACGGAGCGAGCGAGCAACTTTCTCGTTTCAGCTGCTGCTGCTGGCGCCTCCGACTGCGCAGCCTGTCATTTCATTCAAACATGGCCGCGTGGGTGTGGCCTTGTCACCAATACTCAAGCAACTACACACACACACACACACACACACACACACACATAAGTTGACGAGCTGATATGTAGGCGGAGCTGTCTTTAATAATCGTTGGCCTGTCAGAATGAATCGCCTTCCAGACGTAGGATATGATGCCAGCACGCTTCCAGTTTCCAGCTTCTCGGCACTTTCCAGCTGTTCATCAGCTGTTCAAAGCGGGGAAACTGTGGTGAAAGCTCCGCGGGAACATTTGTAATGCACACAAAACATTTGCTTAGTTTTCTTTTTTCTCCTTTAGAGCACTTTTAGTATTTGTTGTAAATGCAATTCCAATTTCTTTTTGTAAGCCAGCTTTTTTCTTTGCGAGACTTTTGCTGGAAAATGCAATTTTCTGAAGCCTAAACTTTTGCAAGCTTAGCATTAATTTAGAGAAATTTGTATATCTTTCACAAATATATTAAATATGTTTTTTACACAGTTTTTAGCCTTAGTATAAGGAAAAAAATAAATTAAAATTAGTTGAGTTTAAGAAAGTTTTAAATTCACCTTTTAAATTTAATTAATGTCACATAATTATGTCAATTTTTATATTTATTTTAAAATTTATATTTCTTTTAAAAATATATATTTTTAACACATTTTTGACTAAATAAGCTGACAAATAGTTGATTTGAAAAATGAGTTTAAGAATGCTTTTAGCCTTCCTTTTAAATTTAATTAATGTATGTCACATAATTATGTCAATTTTTATATTTATTTTAAAATTTTTATTTCTTTCGAAAATATATGTTTTTAACACATTTTTTGCTAAATAAGCTGATAAATAGTTGATTTGAAAAATGCTTTTATCCGTCCTTTTAGATTTAATTAATGCTGTGACATATCATGTCCATTTATTGGGTTGGAAACGCTTCCCTAATGCATATTAATTGCGCATTCGCAGCATTTGCCAGACATGTGAATAATTTATGCGGATTTTTAAAAAAAAAAATAAAAAAATGAATAATTTAGGTCTGGCAGCTGAGATGCTCCAGAGCCAAAACAATTGATGTGGGCTGAAAGCCGAGAAATGACGTCAGCAACGAACTTGAACCGAACCGAAGTTGGGGAGATTGTGAATTTTTGGAAGTTGGCCTGAACTTTGACCTATGCCTGAGTTAATATCTGAGTGCTTTATGCGGTAGATCGGCTTTAGGGCCAATTTAAGAGCTCCGCATTTACTTGTCACTTTGATTAAAGGTCATTTGGCTTGCTGTTGTCAGACCACCTGCCTGTCTACCAGGTAGATTTATCATTTTTGCAACATGTCAATTTGTCATTCAGCCGACTGACAGCCAGCCCTACATACATCAATTCATCTATGTATGTGTACACAGGAGCCGCAACGATGTAATCAGTGAAACAATCAGTCAAAGGGCGCTGTGCGCATTTCTCATTGCCAATTGATTAATAAGGAATGATTTATATTCGTGAATCTTGTGTCTGAACACAATAAATATACACTTATATAGGGTCGGATTGTTCAGTTTAGCCGACCCACTCGCAAAACTTACTTCACTCGCACTCTGTTTGCAAAGGGAGAAAGATGTAATTGGATTTTTGAAGAGTTAGTTTGTTAGTTTTCCTCTTTTTTTCGGCAAGTGAATTAATGGCGAACTTCTTTAAAGCTTGCGTTTAGAATATTTTTGACAAATCGAAGAGAAGCCATGTCTCAAAATAGATATCAATATTATGAAAATTGGAGGGAATGTCGAAATAATATGTTAAGTTCGTACTGCGAACGGCAAACAAAATACATATATGTATACATATATATAAACTATCATAAATGTAAAATAAAAAAAACAAAAAGTCAAACAAGGAAATTAGTTGAGTTACCGAGTTATGGGCGTGGGAAACTTTGACCTATTTGATAAGGAATATTTGAGAGTAGCATTTTTAGGTGAATTTCGACCGAAAATATGATGATGAGGCCAAATCGGATGAGATTTGACCGAGTTATGGGAGTGGGAAATTTTAACCTATATCTATATGGGATATTTGGGGGGGGGTAACAATCCCTACTTAGCGCGCACTTTCATCACATAACAACAGTGAAAATATCTGATTCCTTATTCTTACGGTTTCTGCTGTGCCTTGATCACCAATCAGTCAGTCAGCCAGTCCGTCAGTCAGTCATTCAGTCAGTCGGGACAAACAGTTTTATATATAGAGAAACAAATCTATTTGTAGTTACGTACTCACCTGTAAATTCAGTCGCTCGATGATTTTATCGTCATCAGTCAGATGGGTTTTATATAAACATATTACTGGAAAAACAAAAACGGAAAAACATATGTTTAAACATTACTTGAATTTGTGAGAATCGCGTAGTGGAGCAATATTTATAAGATATTTAAAAAGTTTTTACTTTTATGTTTAATATAATACGACAAAGTTACGATTATAATACGCACCAGTTTCTTAATGGCCTTCTCCAAAACCGTAGCCACCGTCTCCTCCAATTTTCAAAATCGGATGCGATTTGACCGAGTTACGGGGGTGGGAAGTTTCGACCTATGTCTATATAGGATATTTGAGGATATCATTTTGACATGAATATTGACCCACAATAGCGTTACCAGATTTTGATGTGAAATTGATCTAGACGCTAAACCATGAAGAAAGAGCCAAACCTCGTGAAAATCGGATGAGATTTAACGGAGTTACGGGGGTGGGAAGTTTTGACCTATGTCTATATAGGTTATTTGAGGGCAACATTTTGACATGAGTATGGACCCAGAATAGTGTTGCCAGATTTTGATGTGAAATTGATCTAGACGCTAAACCATGAAGAAGGAGCCAAACCTCGTGAAAATCGGATGAGATTTAACGGAGTTACGGGGGAAGGAAGTTTTGACCTATGTCTATATAGGTTATTTGAGGGTAACATTTTGACATGAGTATGGACCCAGAATAGTGTTGCCAGATTTTGATGCCAAATTGATCTAGATGCAAAACCATGAAGAAAGAGCCAAACCTCGTGAAAATCTGATGAGATTTGACCGAGTTACGGGGGTGGGAAGTTTCGACCTATGTCTATATAGGTTATTTGATGGTAACATTTTGACATGAGTATGGACCCAGAATAGTGTTGCCAGATTTTGATGTGAAATTGATCTAGACGCTAAACCATGAAGAAGGAGCCAAACCTCGTGAAAATCGGATGAGATTTAACGGAGTTACGGGGTGGGAAGTTTTGACCTATGTCTATATAGGATATTTGAGGGTTACATTTTGACATGAATTTTGACCCAGAATAGTGTTACCAGATTTTGATGCCAAATTGATCTAGATGCAAAACCATGAAGAAAGAGCCAAACCTCGTGAAAATCGGATGAGATTTGACCGAGTTACGGGGGTGGGAAGTTTCGACCTATGTCTATATAGGTTATTTGATGGTAACATTTTGACATGAGTATGGACCCAGAATAGTGTTGCCAGATTTTGATGCCAAATTGATCTAGATACAAAACCATGAAGAAAGAGCCAAACCTCGTGAAAATCGGATGAGATTTAACGGAGTTACGATGGAGGGATGTTTTGACCTATGTCTATATAGGTTATTTGAGGGTAACATTTTGACATGAGTATGGACCCAGAATAGTGTTGCCAGATTTTGATGCCAAATTGATCTAGATGCAAACCCATGAAGAAAGAGCCAAACCTCGTGAAAATCGGATGAGATTTAACGGAGTTACGGGGGTGGGAAGTTTTGACCTATGTCTATATAGGTTATTTGAGGGTAACATTTTGACATGAGTATGGACCCAGAATAGTGTTGCCAGATTTTGATGTGAAATTGATCTAGACGCTAAACCATGAAGAAGGAGCCAAACCTCGTGAAAATCGGATGAGATTTAACGGAGTTACGGGGTGGGAAGTTTTGACCTATGTCTATATAGGATATTTGAGGGTTACATTTTGACATGAGTATAGTGTTACCAGATTTTGATGCCAAATTGATCTAGATGCAAAACCATGAAGAAAAAGCCAAACCTCGTGAAAATCGGATGATATTTAACGGAGTTACGGGGGAGGGAAGTTTTGACCTATGTCTATATAGGTTATTTGAGGGCAACATTTTGACATGAGTATGGACCCAGAATAGTGTTGCCAGATTTTGATGTGAAATTGATCTAGACGCTAAACCATGAAGAAGGAGCCAAACCTCGTGAAAATCGGATGAGATTTAACGGAGTTACGGGGGAAGGAAGTTTTGACCTATGTCTATATAGGTTATTTGAGGGTAACATTTTGACATGAGTATGGACCCAGAATAGTGTTGCCAGATTTTGATGCCAAATTGATCTAGATGCAAAACCATGAAGAAAGAGCCAAACCTCGTGAAAATCTGATGAGATTTGACCGAGTTACGGGGGTGGGAAGTTTCGACCTATGTCTATATAGGTTATTTGATGGTAACATTTTGACATGAGTATGGACCCAGAATAGTGTTGCCAGATTTTGATGTGAAATTGATCTAGACGCTAAACCATGAAGAAGGAGCCAAACCTCGTGAAAATCGGATGAGATTTAACGGAGTTACGGGGTGGGAAGTTTTGACCTATGTCTATATAGGATATTTGAGGGTTACATTTTGACATGAATTTTGACCCAGAATAGTGTTACCAGATTTTGATGCCAAATTGATCTAGATGCAAAACCATGAAGAAAGAGCCAAACCTCGTGAAAATCGGATGAGATTTGACCGAGTTACGGGGGTGGGAAGTTTCGACCTATGTCTATATAGGTTATTTGATGGTAACATTTTGACATGAGTATGGACCCAGAATAGTGTTGCCAGATTTTGATGCCAAATTGATCTAGATACAAAACCATGAAGAAAGAGCCAAACCTCGTGAAAATCGGATGAGATTTAACGGAGTTACGATGGAGGGATGTTTTGACCTATGTCTATATAGGTTATTTGAGGGTAACATTTTGACATGAGTATGGACCCAGAATAGTGTTGCCAGATTTTGATGCCAAATTGATCTAGATGCAAACCCATGAAGAAAGAGCCAAACCTCGTGAAAATCGGATGAGATTTAACGGAGTTACGGGGGTGGGAAGTTTTGACCTATGTCTATATAGGTTATTTGAGGGTAACATTTTGACATGAGTATGGACCCAGAATAGTGTTGCCAGATTTTGATGTGAAATTGATCTAGACGCTAAACCATGAAGAAGGAGCCAAACCTCGTGAAAATCGGATGAGATTTAACGGAGTTACGGGGGAGGGAAATTTTGACCAATGTCTAGGATATTTGAGGGTTACATATTGACATGAATTTTGACCCAGAATAGTGTTGCCAGATTTTGATGCCAAATTGATCTAGATGCAAAACCATGAAGAAAGAGCCAAACCTCGTGAAAATCGGATGAGATTTAACGGAGTTACGGGGGAGGGAAGTTTTGACCTATGTCTATATAGGTTATTTGAGGGTTACATTTTGACATGAATTTTGACCCAGAATAGTGTTACCAGATTTTGATGCCAAATTGATCTAGATGCAAAACCATGAAGAAAGAGCCAAACCTCGTGAAAATCGGATGAGGTTTAACGGAGTTACGGGGGTGGGAAGTTTTGACCTATGTCTATATAGGATATTTGAGGGTTACATTTTGACATGAATTTTGACCCAGAATAGAGTTACCAGATTTTGATGCCAAATTGATCTAGATGCAAAACCATGAAGAAAGAGCCAAACCTCGTGAAAATCGGATGAGATTTAACGGAGTTACGGGGGTGGGAAGTTTCGACCTATGTCTATATAGGATATTTGAGGGTTAAATTTTGACATGAATTTTGACCCAGAATAGTGTTACCAGATTTTGATGCCAAATTGATCTAGATGCAAAACCATGAAGAAAAAGCCAAACCTCGTGAAAATCGGATGAGATTTAACGGAGTTACGGGGGACGGAAGTTTTGACCTATGTCTATATAGGTTATTTGAGGGTAACATTTTGACATGAGTATGGACCCAGAATAGTGTTGCCAGATTTTGATGTCAAATTGATCTAGACGCTAAACCATGAAGAAGGAGCCAAACCTCGTGAAAATCGGATGAGATTTAACGGAGTTACGGGGGTGGGAAGTTTTGACCTATGTCTATATAGGATATTTGAGGGTTACATTTTGACATGAATTTTGACCCAGAATAGTGTTACCAGATTTTGATGCCAAATTGATCTAGATGCAAAACCATGAAGAAAGAGCCAAACCTCGTGAAAATCGGATGAGATTTAACGGAGTTACGGGGGAGGGAAATTTTGACCAATGTCTAGGATATTTGAGGGTTACATATTGACATGAATTTTGACCCAGAATAGTGTTACCAGATGTTGAAGCCAAATTGATCTAGATGCAAAACCATGAAGAAAGAGCCAAACCTCGTGACAATCGGATGAGATTTAACGGAGTTACGGGGGAGGGAAGTTTTGACCTATGTCTATATAGGTTATTTGAGGGTAACATTTTGACATGAGTATGGACCCAGAATAGTGTTGCCAGATTTTGATGCCAAATTGATCTAGATGCAAAACCATGAAGAAAGAGCCAAACCTCGTGAAAATCGGATGAGATTTGACCGAGTTACGGGGGTGGGAAGTTTCGACCTATGTCTATATAGGATATTTGAGGATATCATTTTGACATGAATTTTGACCCAGAATAGTGTTGCCAGATTTTGATGCCAAATTGATCTAGATGCAAAACCATGAAGAAAGAGCCAAGCCTCGTGAAAATCGGATGATATTTAACGGAGTTACGGGGGAGGGAAGTTTTGACCTATGTCTATATAGGATATTTGAGGATATCATTTTGACATGAATATTGACCCAGAATAGTGTTACCAGATTTTGATGCCAAATTGATCTAGATGCAAAACCATGAAGAAAGAGCCAAACCTCGTGAAAATCGGATGAGATTTAACGGAGTTACGGGAGTGGGAAGTTTTGACCTATGTCTATATAGGATATTTGAGGGTTAGATTTTGACATGAATTTTGACCCAGAATAGTGTTACCAGATTTTGATGCCAAATTGATCTAGATGCAAAACCATGAAGAAAGAGCCAAACCTCGTGAAAATCGGATGAGATTTAACGGAGTTACGGGGGTGGGAAGTTTTGACCTATGTCTATATAGGATATTTGAGGGTTACATTTTGACATGAATTTTGACCCAGAATAGAGTTACCAGATTTTGATGCCAAATTGATCTAGATGCAAAACCATGAAGAAAGAGCCAAACCTCGTGAAAATCGGATGAGATTTAACGGAGTTACGGGGGTGGAAAGTTTCGACCTATGTCTTTATAGGATATTTGAGGGTTAAATTTTGACATGAATTTTGACCAAGAATAGTGTTACCAGATTTTGATGCCAAATTGATCTAGATGCAAAACCATGAAGAAAAAGCCAAACCTCGTGAAAATCTGATGATATTTAACGGAGTTACGGGGGAGGGAAGTTTTGACCTATGTCTATATAGGTTATTTGAGGGTAACATTTTGACATGAGTATGGACCCAGAATAGTGTTGCCAGATTTTGATGTGAAATTGATCTAGACGCTAAACCATGAAGAAGGAGCCAAACCTCGTGAAAATCGGATGAGATTTAACGGAGTTACGGGGGTGGGAAGTTTTGACCTATGTCTATATAGGATATTTGAGGGTAACATTTTGACATGAATTTTGACCCAGAATAGTGTTACCAGATTTTGATGCCAAATTGATCTAGATGCAAAACCATGAAGAAAGAGCCAAACCTCGTGAAAATCGGATGAGATTTGACCGAGTTACGGGGGTGGGAAGTTTCGACCTATGTCTATATAGGTTATTTGATGGTAACATTTTGACATGAGTATGGACCCAGAATAGTGTTGCCAGATTTTGATGCCAAATTGATCTAGATGCAAAACCATGAAGAAAGAGCCAAGCCTCGTGAAAATCGGATGATATTTAACGGAGTTACGGGGGAGGGAAGTTTTGACCTATGTCTATATAGGATATTTGAGGATATCATTTTGACATGAATATTGACCCAGAATAGTGTTACCAGATTTTGATGCCAAATTGATCTAGATGCAAAACCATGAAGAAAGAGCCAAACCTCGTGAAAATCGGATGAGATTTAACGGAGTTACGGGAGTGGGAAGTTTTGACCTATGTCTATATAGGATATTTGAGGGTTAGATTTTGACATGAATTTTGACCCAGAATAGTGTTACCAGATTTTGATGCCAAATTGATCTAGATGCAAAACCATGAAGAAAGAGCCAAACCTCGTGAAAATCGGATGAGATTTAACGGAGTTACGGGGGTGGGAAGTTTTGACCTATGTCTATATAGGATATTTGAGGGTTACATTTTGACATGAATTTTGACCCAGAATAGAGTTACCAGATTTTGATGCCAAATTGATCTAGATGCAAAACCATGAAGAAAGAGCCAAACCTCGTGAAAATCGGATGAGATTTAACGGAGTTACGGGAGTGGGAAGTTTTGACCTATGTCTATATAGGATATTTGAGGGTTAGATTTTGACATGAATTTTGACCAAGAATAGTGTTACCAGATTTTGATGCCAAATTGATCTAGATGCAAAACCATGAAGAAAGAGCCAAACCTCGTGAAAATCGGATGAGATTTAACGGAGTTACGGGGGTGGGAAGTTTTGACCTATGTCTATATAGGATATTTGAGGGTTACATTTTGACATGAATTTTGACCCAGAATAGAGTTACCAGATTTTGATGCCAAATTGATCTAGATGCAAAACCATGAAGAAAGAGCCAAACCTCGTGAAAATCGGATGAGATTTAACGGAGTTACGGGGGTGGGAAGTTTTGACCTATGTCTATATAGGATATTTGAGGGTAACATTTTGACATGAATTTTGACCCAGAATAGTGTTACCAGATTTTGATGCCAAATTGATCTAGATGCAAAACCATGAAGAAAGAGCCAAACCTCGTGAAAATCGGATGAGATTTGACCGAGTTACGGGGGTGGGAAGTTTCGACCTATGTCTATATAGGTTATTTGATGGTAACATTTTGACATGAGTATGGACCCAGAATAGTGTTACCAGATTTTGATGCCAAATTGATCTAGATGCAAAACCATGAAGAAAGAGCCAAACCTCGTGAAAATCGGATGAGATTTGACCGAGTTACGGGGGTGGGAAGTTTCGACCTATGTCTATATAGGTTATTTGATGGTAACATTTTGACATGAGTATGGACCCAGAATAGTGTTACCAGATTTTGATGCCAAATTGATCTAGATGCAAAACCATGAAGAAAAAGCCAAACCTCGTGAAAATCTGATGATATTTAACGGAGTTACGGGGGAGGGAAGTTTTGACCTATGTCTATATAGGTTATTTGAGGGTAACATTTTGACATGAGTATGGACCCAAAATAGTGTTACCAGATTTTGATGCCAAATTGATCTAGATGCAAAACCATGAAGAAAGAGCCAAACCTCGTGAAAATCGGATGAGATTTAACGGAGTTACGGGGGTGGGAAGTTTTGACCTATGTCTATATAGGATATTTGAGGGTTACATTTTGACATGAATTTTGACCCAGAATAGTGTTACCAGATTTTGATGCCAAATTGATCTACATGCAAAACCATGAAGAAAGAGCCAAACCTCGTGAAAATCGGATGAGATTTAACGGAGTTACGGGGGAGGGAAGTTTTGACCTATGTCTATATAGGTTATTTGAGGGTAACATTTTGACATGAGTATGGACCCAGAATAGTGTTGCCAGATTTTGATGCCAAATTAATCTAGATACAAAACCATGAAGAAAAAGCCAAACCTCGTGAAAATCGGATGAGATTTAACGGGGTTACGATGGAGGGATGTTTTGACCTATGTCTATATAGGTTATTTGAGGGTAACATTTTGACATGAGTATGGACCCAGAATAGTGTTGCCAGATTTTGATGCCAAATTGATCTAGATGCAAAACCATGAAGAAAGAGCCAAACCTCGTGAAAATCGGATGAGATTTAACGGAGTTACGGGGGTGGGAAGTTTTGACCTATGTCTATATAGGTTATTTGAGGGTAACATTTTGACATGAGTATGGACCCAGAATAGTGTTGCCAGATTTTGATGCCAAATTGATCTAGATGCAAAACCATGAAGAAGGAGCCAAACCTCGTGAAAATCGGATGAGATTTAACGGAGTTACGGGGGAGGGAAATTTT
Organism: Drosophila borealis; assembly: GCA_035045885.1. Classification (NCBI taxonomy): domain Eukaryota; kingdom Metazoa; phylum Arthropoda; class Insecta; order Diptera; family Drosophilidae; genus Drosophila; species Drosophila borealis. The sequence goes on along the minus strand of JAWNOR010000194.1, from coordinate 546,769 downwards.
GACCAATGTCTAGGATATTTGAGGGTTACATATTGACATGAATTTTGACCCAGAATAGTGTTGCCAGATTTTGATGCCAAATTGATCTAGATGCAAAACCATGAAGAAAGAGCCAAACCTCGTGAAAATCGGATGAGATTTGACCGAGTTACGGGGGTGGGAAGTTTCGACCTATGTCTATATAGGTTATTTGAGGGTAACATTTTGACATGAGTATGGACCCAGAATAGTGTTACCAGATTTTGATGCCAAATTGATCTAGATGCAAAACCATGAAGAAAGAGCCAAACCTCGTGAAAATCGGATGAGATTTAAGGGAGTTACGGGGGAGGGAAAATCGGATGAGATTTGACCGAGTTACGGGGGTGGGAAGTTCCGACCTATGTCTATATAGGATATTTGAGGATATCATTTTGACATGAACATTGACCCAGAATAGTGTTACCAGATTTTGATGACAAATTGATCCAGATGCAAAACCATGAAGAAAGAGCCAAACCTCGTGAAAATCGGATGAGATTTAACGGAGTTACGGGGGAGGGAAGTTTTGACCTATGTCTATATAGGTTATTTGAGGGTTACATTTTGACATGAATTTTGACCCAGAATAGTGTTACCAGATTTTGATGCCAAATTGATCTAGATGCAAAACCATGAAGAAAGAGCCAAACCTCGTGAAAATCGGATGAGGTTTAACGGAGTTACGGGGGTGGGAAGTTTTGACCTATGTCTATATAGGATATTTGAGGGTTACATTTTGACATGAATTTTGACCCAGAATAGAGTTACCAGATTTTGATGCCAAATTGATCTAGATGCAAAACCATGAAGAAAAAGCCAAACCTCGTGAAAATCGGATGAGATTTAACGGAGTTACGGGGGACGGAAGTTTTGACCTATGTCTATATAGGTTATTTGAGGGTAACATTTTGACATGAGTATGGACCCAGAATAGTGTTGCCAGATTTTGATGTCAAATTGATCTAGACGCTAAACCATGAAGAAGGAGCCAAACCTCGCGAAAATCGGATGAGGTTTAACGGAGTTACGGGGGTGGGAAGTTTTGACCTATGTCTATATAGGATATTTGAGGGTTACATTTTGACATGAATTTTGACCCAGAATAGAGTTACCAGATTTTGATGCCAAATTGATCTAGATGCAAAACCATGAAGAAAGAGCCAAACCTCGTGAAAATTTGATGAGATTTAACGGAGTTACGGGGGAGGGAAATTTTGACCTATGTCTATATAGGTTATTTGAGGGTAACATTTTGACATGAGTATGGACCCAGAATAGTGTTGCCAGATTTTGATGCCAAATTGATCTAGATGCAAAACCATGAAGAAAGAGCCAAACCTCGTGAATTTCGGATGAGATTTAAGGGAGTTACGGGGGAGGGAAGTTTTGACCTATGTCTATATAGGATATTTGAGAGTTACGTTTTGTCATGAATTTTGACCAGAAATAGTGTTGCCAGATTTTGATGCCAAATTGATCTAGATGCAAAACCATGAGATTTTATGGAGTTACGGGGGTTGGGCTGTGCGTTGATCACCAATCAGACAGTCAGGCAGTCAGTCAGGCGGTCAGTCAGTCAGTTATTCAATCAGTCAGGACAAAAAGTTATATATATATATATATATATAGATACAAATCTATTTGTAATTACGCACACACCTGTAAATTCACTCGCTCGATTATTTAATAATCATCAATCAGTAGGCGGGAGACATCACTGAAAGACTAGAAAATCAGAGATTATGTTTAAACTTTACTTGAATTAGTGAGAATCGCATAGGAGAACAATATTTATCACATATTTAAATGCATACATATATGTAGATATTCAAATGCAAACAAAGCAACATACATACGATTGAAATAGTTACTACTCTTCTTTTAAATATAAAAAGACATAGTTATGTTTATAATACGTACCAATTTTTCAATGGCCTGCGCCAAAGCCATAGCGGCCATCTTCTCCAATTTTCAAGCCGCCGCCTCCTCCTTTGCTCAAACTTCCGCCTCCTCTATAGTTGAAGCCATCTCCTCCAATATTAAAGCAGCATCCTCCTCTTTTGCTTAAGTTGCTCCTCCTCATTTAAGGCCGCCTCCTCCTTAGTTGAAGCCGCCTCCTCCTATTAAAGCAGCCGCCGCCTCTACTTGAAGTGAAACCTACGAGACTTACTTGAATTCATGAGAATCGAGTAGAAGGGACTTAGTTAAGAATACGTTTTTTTTAGTAAAATTTGGTCTCGCATATACACATACAAAATATATGCATACATTCTTTTACATATTTAAAGGCATACATATATACATACATACATACATACATAATACATACCTACATACATACATACATACATACATACATACATACATACATACATACATACATACAGACATGCATACATACAAACATACAACCATACAACTTACATACATAAATACATACATACATGCATACATACATACATACATACATACAAACATACACACATGCATACATACATACATACAAACATACATTCATACATACATACATACATACATACATAGTTACATACATACATACATGCATACATACATACATACATACATACATACGTACATACATACATACATACATACGTACATACATACATACATACATACATACATACATACATACATACATACATACATACATACATACATACATACATACATACATACATACATGCATACATACATACATACATACATACATACATGCATACATACATACATACATACATACATACATACATACATTCATTCATACATGCATACATACATACATACATACATACATACATACATTCATTCATACATACATACACAAAATTGCCAGATTTGGATGCCAAATTGATCTAGAGGCAAAACCTTATGAATATCGGAAGAGATTTGATTTGGGGTTGAGAAACTTTGACCTATGTCTATATAGAATATAGAATGCCATATTGATCTAGATATTGAAGAATAATGTTTCCGGATTTCTATTTTTTTTTGCCAAAAATGTAAATGCAAAATCGACGAACGTATTCACAACTTTGATAACCTTGTTGTTGCGGCAATGAAATCCGAATCGGCGAATAATTTTATGAATAAGAAGGCGAGCGAGCATTTAAAATTTAAAAAACAATTTTGAATCGTGTTGTCGGTTATTTGAGGAGAGCAGCACGACTTTGTATTTATGCTGCTTAAAGTTGTACAAATTGAAATGGAAATGAAATGTTGCAATTGTTTATCATTTGCACAATCGAGACGAAAAATTGAGATGAATAGACGTCAACAAATAATGCTGGCAATTATCAAGTATAATTGCGAAAGATTTGTTAGCCCAGAAACAGCTGGTATCTTGCCTCTGTGTGTGGCAAGTTGTATTGTGGCAAGTTTTTGCTTTGTTTCAATTTGATGGGCCTTCTCAAGGCCATTCAAAACTTTCTTCGGCCCGCAGACTAATTGGGGCAAAGCAAACATGACCAAAATTCGTTATGCCGATGCCAACATTGATGATCAACACTTCACTTCGCCAGCTCCGCGGAGTGCAACTCTTGAGCGCAGCGCGACGCAGCGACAAGTTGTTTGCATTGCGGCAATATGATTTCTAACAAAAATTTATTGAAGTACTTTTCTCTTTTATCGGGGCCTTCGCTTCATCTATATATACATATTTCTTTTTTAAATACCCTTGCAGTGGGCATTATAGTTTTGTCGTGAAATGTGTAACGCATAGAGGGAGACATATCCGACCCGATAATGTTTATATATATTCTTGATCAGTATCAACAGCCGAGTCGATATATCTGTCCGTCTGTCCGACTAGTCTCTCAGTTTAAATGCTTTCCTTGTGAAACTTTGCAGAAGTCCCTCTTTCTGTTGCACGCAGTACATATGCCGGCAGCAGCTGGATCGGACCAATATATCATATAGCTGCCATAGGAACGATCGGTCGAAAAGTAGGTTCTTGTATGAAAAACTTTTTTGTTTTTCAAGATATCTTGACCAAACTCGCCATTTATTAGTTTTACTATACTCCACATATATTTGCAAAATCCTATCAACATCGGACAACTATATCACATAGCTGCCATAGGAACGATCGGTCGAAAATTAAGTTGTTGTATGGAAAACTTTTTTGTTTTTCAAAATATTTTGACCAAACTCGCCATTTTTAAGTTTCAGTATGTTCCAAACATTTATGCAAAATCCTTTTAACATCGGGCAGCTTTATCATATAGCTGCCATAGGAACGATCGGTCGAAAATTAAGTTGTTGTATGGAAAACTTTTTTGTTTTTCAAAATATCTTGACCAAACACGCCATTTATAAGTTTCACTATGTTCCATACATTTATGCAAAATCATATCAACATCGGACAACTATATCATATGGCTGCCATAGGAATGAGCGGTCGAAAGTAGGTTCTTGCTTGGAAAACATTTTTGTTTTTCAAGATATCTTAACTATTTTCCCATATTTCCTGCTTAGATACGGGCAAAGCACTATTGGCATTATGAAAAAGTTGCGTCTGCAAGGGTATCAAAACTTCGACGTGCCGAAGATAGGCCTTCTTTCTCTCGTTTTCATTGTTTATTTTGTAGTTTTTACTTTTATTTGTAAACGAAAGGAAAATGAAGCAACTGAATTGAACAATTTATATTTTGTTAAGCTCCAAATTGGAGCAGCGCTTGTCATCAGCCGGGCCTCGTGCGCTCTTTAAACGAATCTCTCCACAGACGTGTGGGCCATCCAAGTTGATTGATTGTAGCAGCTGCCGCTGCTGCTGCTGCTGCCTCAGCTTTGATTGGCAATCGAAGGTGTTAGATAACAATTACAAGCGCAACAGACACGCACTGCCTAATTATCGTTTATCAGACATACATATACGCCATATCTTCCAGCTGTACACAAAAGCAATGTTCGCATTGCCATTGACATAACTCGTCCAACCAACTATCTGCCGTGCCACATAAATAATTTTTTCGATTGTCAGCCCAACCAAAGTCCGCAAATGTGGTTCACACGGAAATCGGGCCGCTTTTGGATAAAGCAAAGTCAGCTTCAAATTTAGGAAGGGCACTCCGGAATTTTACTTGACAATTTCCGAATACGAATCTTACATGACATCGATTATACGATATATTTAAATAACAAAAATTATAATTTTTATCATGCTTAAGTTTCAGCAATAGAATCTTAATGTCTGCAAGCTTGAAAATAGATTTAGTATAGACAAAATTGTGGGAATTGGGAATTGGTAATTTGAAATAAAAAAAGGGAATTTACGAGGAACTTCGCATTTTGTCATGTTTGCATATGATTATGATAAATAGACTGAAAGAAACGAAATGGACTGAAATCTATTTTAAAGGTGGGTTTTAGACAAGTTGGCTATCGACAAAAATATTGTGCAAAATGCAATGTGAAGGTCAGTGTTATTTGAATTCTAAGAAGAATTTGAATTCAATTTTGATTGATTTTTGAGAGAAAAGCTAAATAGAGTGGAATCTATTATAAGGACCTGACCTCTCTCTCTGAAGCTCGTCCAATGACCCGGCTGATATTATTACTATACTTAAACTTTCTCCATTCGACAAGGCTGGCTTCTATATTCACCCTACCTGTGGTGATATAGCCAAAATTGTTGGCCGATTTTTGGCCAAAACTAATAAAATATACATATATACAAAAAATGAGTTTTAGGCAAAGATTTTAGATTTATAATCAAACTACAAGAAAATCATGCCAAATACCGTTAAGCTTGGAATATTTTTAGGTTTTTGCTAAGAGTTAGGGTAGATTGATTTCTGAGAACATTGAACAGATTGAATTATATTCAATTTTCCGATTAGATAATATACTTAATTTATTATATTCTAGTAGTTGGGCAACTTTTACTTACCTGCGCACATCTAGGGAACTGCCGAGCAGGTGTGGACCGGAACATGGCAGCCAAAGGCAAAGTTTCGGCCATTTCATTAATTTATTTATTTGACACCAAAATCGAAGGCGTCGCCCAGATGCCCATCAAAACCAATCAAAAGTTGGCCAAACTAATTGACAGCCCAAACAAAAAGCAGAAATAGAAACAAGTAAAAGGTTCTAGTCGGATGCTGCCGACTAGGGGATACCCTGCAACCTCTTCTTCCAACAGCCGATTGGCATAAAATGAAAGATACTTGATATATATTTATACTATTCTAGAAGCTACATGTCAGCTTTGGTGACTCTAGCTCATATTATTTAACAAAATTGATCAAAAAACAGGATTTCGATATCTATTTTAATCGATTACTTGGAAACGGGACAAGTTATCGAATATCGGAAACAAACTCGATCTGCGCGTGGACTAGGAGGACCTACAGCTAAAATTTCAAGTCTCTAGCTCTTATAGGTTACGAGATCCGTGCGTTCATACATACGGACGGACGGACGGACTGACGGACGGACTGACAGACGGACATGGCTAAATCGACTCGGCTGTTGATGCTGATCGAGAATATATATGCTTTATGGGGTCGGAGATGCTTCCTTCTGCCTGTTACATACATTTGCAAAAAAACAATATACCCTGCTTACCCATTTTCAATGGGTGCAGGGTATAAATAAGAAAAGTTGGGATTTTGTTTTTACTGTTCGCTGTGTTCTGTCGAAATGCTCATCGCAGAAGCTGTTTATTTGGTGTAAGGCTCAAGCCACTTCCACTCCTCCCAGACGACGCAATCCTGCTGCGGCTCCATGAAGGCATAGTTGTCGGGACACTGGATATAGTCGGCCTTCTCCTTGCCCTCGGCGCAGACCCAGTAATGGGTCGGATCGGAGATGTCACGGAATTTGCGAGCATGATTCTCGACAATGGCGCAATTGGGCTCCGCATAGATGTCCTGGCCGTTGTAGGCAGTCGCAAGGGTCACAAAGATGCCCAGCAGCAGGCAGCTGAAGATCGTGGCTGCAATTAGAAAAGAATTAGATTTTTTCAATAATTTTTTCGCCCCATTTTCTTCTTCTTCTAACCTTGATGCATTTTGTTGAGTGACTAAATGGAAATGTTGCAATTGTCCCGCGATTCGAGCATATTTATAGTGTTCCGTAACCGGATTCTGGGCCTGGCTTGGCTGCTTATCAGTTGTGTCCAAATTGCACGCTCCACAAGCAAAAGCACTTTCTGCAAATTAGTTGCCTTTTTTCCCGACTCTATTTTCGGAGCTCATCAAAGATAGAAGACGTCTTGCAGATGGCTTGTGCAATCTGCCCCCATTTACCCGCCTCTCAACCCGCTCTCCCAGCTTTCCAATAATTGGATTTACTCAAAGCGTAGCCACTTAATCGATAATGAGCTGCCCCTGCCCCTCACCCTGCCCCTCACCCTACCTGTGCCTCGTCATCTTCGTCATCGTCTTTAACGAAATGCTCAAAACTGAGCCGCAGCATTTAACAAATTTCAAACAATTCCGACTATACACAACCCCAATTAACTGGCCCACAGGCTGTCGCTGGCTGCCCAACAAGTGTTGCCAAATGTCGCCAGCTAAATTTAATGGCCAACAAAATAGCTATAAATAGCTGAACAAAATTACCAAGCTTGTATAAGTACTTAAAGTCTGGCTTATCCATTCAAGCATCCAGAAGCTTCTGTTTTAAAATGCTTGAAATATGTTTTGAAATAGCTAAAAGCTAGCTAAGTTAGCCTAAAAATGGCCAGAATTGCCGCCACTTTCAATATATTCAGCTAGAAAATAGCTGCAATGCCAACACTACAGCCAAGTCATTTTCTAATATTTCTCTCTCTATCTCTATCGCTCTCTCTCTCTCTATCTGTCTCTATTTCTCTATCTCTCTTCTTCAAGCATTTAGAAGCTTCTGTTTTCAAATGGTTTAATTATGTTTTGAAATAGCTAAAAGCTAGCTAAGTTAGCCTAAAAATGGCCAGAGTTGCACTTGGAAATTTCAATAGCTTTCGTAAATAGCTCTATTTAGCTATAAAATGCCAACACTACAGCCAAGTCATTTTCTAATATTTATCCCTCTCTCTCTCTCTCTCTCTCTCTCTCTATCTGTCTCTATTTCTCTCTCTTCTTCAAGCATTTAGAAGCTTCTGTTTTAACATGTTTAAAATATGTTTTGAAATAGCTAAAAGCTAGCTAAGTTAGCCTAATAATGGCCAGAATTGCCGTCACTTTCAATAGCTTCTGTAAGTAGCTATATTCAGCTAGAAAATAGCTGCAATGCCAATAAGTCAAGTCAAGTCATTTTCCAATATTGCACTTGCAAGTTCCAATAGCTTCCGGAAATAGCTTTATTTAGCTAGAAAATATCTGCATTGTCTCAGCGTCTCTCTCTCTCCCACTCTCTCTCTCTCTCTGTCTCTCTCTCGTTCTTTCAACCATCCGGAAGATTCTGTTTTTATGCTTTTGGCACCATTTCACTGATTTCATTAAAATATGCATCAAATATTATTTAAATAGCTTAAAAATAGCTAAGCCAGTTTAAAAACGGCCTGAATTGCACTTGGGAATTTTAATATCTTCCAGAATTAGCTATATTTAGCTAGAAAACAGCTACATTGCCAGCACTCCCGCCAAGTCATTGTCTCAGCGTCTCTCTCTCTTTCTTCCTCTCCCTCTCTCTTTCTCTCCCTCCCTCTCTTTCTCCCCTCTCTCCCTCTCTCTCACTCTCTCCCCCCCCCTCTCTGTCTCTCTCTTTTTCGCGCTGTCTTTGTCTTGGTGGGGAGCATCATCAATTTGAGTAGGCAACCAATTCCCGCCATGGGCACCTGCTGCTTGGCGACACCTGCCCCCCCCCCCCGCCCCCCATCGACCTACCCCTCAGCTTGCCCTCCAGACGGCCGCAGAGTTCAATGCGGAAACTGTAATTACTTTTTAAGCATTTTGTAATAGATTTTTTGGCTTTTTTGTCTTTTCGTTTTTTGGCTTTTTTTGTTGTCATCAATGTGTTAGCTGTTAACTGTTTTTTCTGTTTTTTTTTTTGGTATTAGGTTTCGTTTTTTTCTTTTTTTTTGGCTCTGGTTGATTTCGTGATATTTTTTTTGCATCCACACTTAAGCATTTATGTTGGTCAAGTGTTTGGCCCGAAACGCTTTAGGGGGGTCAGCCACACACACACTCACACACACACACAAGAAACGATGAACAGTTAACAAAAGATAAATATGTAATTTGCAAATCGAGAAAATCAAAAATCAAAATATATTTGTTTTGCAATTTAAATGAATTCACATTACAGCATGATCATAATTATAGATGTTTACCTTTTCATTGTTAAATATTTTATATCGTTTATGTTGACGTTGGCTTTGGCTTTTTCTTTGGCTTTGTTCAAGCTAATGGAATCGCGTCTGTTGAGCCAATCAATGGGCCATCTGCGTGCCGCATTGAATGTCTCCTCAATCAATATTCATCAGGTGTTGCGCACAAAAGAGTTGCAGGAATTTTGAATAGAATTTTATCGTATGTTAGCCATAATCCATAATGTAATAATCGGAAGAGCTTAACAGCTGCTCTAAACAGACGCAAAAAAATACCAAAAAAATATACATATATATTCATATGTCGCATAATATGATACATAAAGGTCAAACTCCTTGCTCGACGCTTGCAATTCCCAACAAGTTACAGTATTGAAAAGCATACAAATCATTTACAATTCTACAGCCAAGAGCTTTTGATAAAAGCGAAAGATTCGCGTTAAAGCTAAACAGAAAATCTGCTCATTTTATATAAACCTTGTTTTTTGCTTATTATTTATATAAAATATAATTAACCTTGACCTCGAGCCGGACAGCTTAATTTTGGTATAAAATATTGCAATTAATTAAACATATTTTATAACATTTTTTTTCTATTTTTTTACAGAATATCTACTCGCAAAATAAATTATTAATTTCAAAAGTATTAATTAGTTGGTGCGTTTAAATTTAATTTTTATTTGATCTAAAAATTCCAAAAAAATTGTAAATAATTTCAATTAATTTAAGTTGTTGTTTTTTTTTTTGACTGAGGTATATAAAAATAAAGTTTCCTACTCGTAAGTTAAAACTGAACTCTTGAACAATTAAATATGTTCAACTATTTACATAAAATAACTTTTCTTTTGTTTTTTTATCTGAGCATAATGCAAGTTAGCTGATTAACTCAAGGGGAATTTACTTTCAGCTGCTACGCTTAAAATGAATAATTAATTTTAATTAATTGTAATTAATTTTTTTTTAATTTGATAGTTGCTTCATAAAAATAAACCCAATTTAAATGAACCCTATTTAAGTTCAATTATTTTATTTTATTTCTCAGTTTAAATCTAAATAGTTGCTTCACGGAGATAAACCATATTTAAATGCAAAATTAAGTTCAATTAATCAAATTATTTAATGTGTCTGAGCTCGTATCTCTTTTTCCAATTGGAACATACAAATAATTTCAATAAAATTTCCAATTCAAATGAAAAATTAAGTTCAATTAATTACATTATATACTGTGTCTGAGTTTGTATCTATTTTTTCCAATTGGAACATATAAATAATTTCAATAAAAATCTCAATGAAAAATTAATTTAAAATTTAAAAATTAAATTAAATGAAAAAATAAGTTCAATTAATTAACTTATTTAATGTGTCTGCGCTTGTGTATATTTTCTCCAATTGGACCATACCACATTTCAATACAATTTCCAATTTGAATGAAAAATTACGTTTAATTATTTATGTTATTTTTAAAGTTATATCTAAATAGTTGTTTAACTTATCTGTGGGTTTTTTCCAATTGGAACATATAAATAATTTCAATAAAAATCTCAATTTAAATGAAAAATTAACTTCAACTATTTGATTTTATTTCAAAGGTTTTTAATTAAATCAAATTATTTAATGTGCCTGAACTTTTAACTGACGCAGAGCTCATTTTGCCAATTGAAATAATTTCAATAAATTTCTTTTACCTTTTTCGTTTTCTATTTTTGTATCAGCTTTATCGTGTGGGGAGGAAAAAGCATTAATTAGTCGAGTAACTAAATTGTCCTAGCTGGTTGTTGGCTCTTATCGAACGCATGTCGCCCAGATCGCAATCAATCGCGGATGCGATTGTTTTCAATTGTGTTCTCACTTTATTGTATTTTTAAATGTACATATTATTTGTCTTCTTTTTTTTTTTTGGTCGGCAGCTCGAGAAGCATATAAATGTCGTTCTCGCGATGGGCAAGAGCACACACTTAACGAATAACTTTCACAGCTAACAATGAAAGCCGGCAAGTATTATTATATTGCCAAAGATCTCTCAGTTATAACTTATAGACAATTATTTTTTGTTTGCAGTCTTTGTCCTTTTCGCCGTTCTGGCCGCCGTTGTTGTTGCTGTTAGGGCCGATGCTGGCCGATCCGCCTGCAAGGACGAGTCGGAGATCGGGCAAACGTATACGCATCACTTCGATCCGGCCAAGTACTGGCTGTGCGAGACCCTGGACAAGCCGGCCACCGAGATGGACTGTCCCCGCGGACTGGCCTATATGCATCTGCTCAAGGAGTGCATACCCTGGGCCAGTTACATCTGGAAGAAGCCCGGGATGCCGCCAACGGTTGCCTAATCCACTGTCAGCGTGACACAATAAACAATTGATAAATGCAAATAATATTTCAATGGCGTATACGCAATTCCCAACGAGTATACGCACCGTGCGCGCAAATATACACAAGTTTTTTTCGGCAATTGTGAACTTGCCCCACGGTCGCCGGGCGGGGCGGAGGGGAGGGGGGGCGGTTTTGGCCGAGTCAAGAGTTGCTGTGAAGTCGGTTTTATCAATGCAAAAACCTCACAAAAGCTCCAGCGGCCGCTTTCCGAATGCTGCCCCTGGCTTTGCGCCTCTAGTTCGTTGCTGTTGTAAATACCCTGTATTCATTAAATATGGCTATGGGGTATATTGCAGCTGTACGAAATTGTGTGGCAGCTGAAGGCAGCTCGAAGAGAGATACAATTATCTTAATTATCATCAATTCATAAGTTGAATGCTGCCCATATCTGGAGCCTCTGCCCATCTGTCGGTATATATGTATATCTATCGGTATATATATCATATATCTAGTGTGCATTTTTTTAACTTAAATAATAACGTCTTTCTTTCTTTTTTCCCATTTATTGTGACCGGAAGGGCAAATAAAACGCATTCATCGTGGCGGAGATGCCTTTAGAAAATTGTATATTCTAATTAGGCATCTAGTTTCGACATCTATTTTTGAGAAAATTTTACAGATTATTCGAACTAAACTAGGAAATATCGATAGGTATCGATTTTTGAGCATATTTCAAAGATTTTTCGATCTAATGATCGACTTTCGACATCTATTTTTCAGCATATTTTAGAGATTATTCGAACTAATCTAAAAAATATCGATAGGTATCGATTTTTGATATATGGTAAATATTTTGAGCATATTTCACAGATTTAACGAGCTTACCTATAAATATCGATATTTATTTATTTATCGAAAATATTTCAGAGATTATTCGAACTAATCTAAAAAATATCGATAGGTATCGATGTTCGATGTATGGTTAATATTTTGAGCATATTTCACAGATTTTACGAGCTTGCCTATAAATATCGATAGGTATTGATTTTCGACATACATATATCTCATGATCATATTTCAGAGATTAGAAATATCGATAATTATCGATATTAGACATATATTTATCGAAAATATTTCAGAGCTTATTAGATCTAATCTATAAATATCGATAGGTATCGATTTTCGAAATTTATCTTGAGCATATTTCAGAGATTTTACGAGCTTATGATGCTAAGTCTTGTATTTAAGTTTCTATATTAAGCGTTGTATAAATGGAAATGAAGCATTAAAAATTTCTGGATTATTTGAAAGCGAGTTTAAATAACTGATAATTTAAGAACAATCACACCGCAAACACAGATATATAGTTAATTTTTCAGAACATGGAGCTAATCAGATGTATATAATAGAGCACAGCAGCCCAAGCCTAGCTACAGGGTATTGCCCAGTCTGTCAGCCATGAACAGAGCCGTTTTCATGTTGCTGCCGCTGCTGTTGTTGTGGCATGTTGAATGTAGATGCTGGCTGAGTGATTCGGCTTTGAAGAGTGCATTTGGTGTTACATAAAATACGAAATTGAAAACATGTTGGCGCTCATTGTGTTTGGCTCGAAGCTTTATTTTTCGGCTTTTGCTTCTGCCTCTGCCTCTGCGTCTGCCTCTGCCCAGTTATGATGTTCGTTCAGCTTGGCTGGGACGCCAGGCGGCTTTCGTATAAAAGTGCATGCGCCGCACCAGACCACAGAGTAGTTTGCATTCGGCTTTCGGCAGAGCAGCAGCAAAACCATCTTCAGCAACCAAAACCAAATAAACCTCCGACTCATAAGCTGCTGTTGCGTTTAAACGGTTAGTGTGCACAACGCGAAGGATAAAAGTTGTTCAAGTGTAAACAAAAGTGTATTCAAAAGTCAAACGAAAGTTAACCGCAGAGCCAAGAGCTTAACTAAGCTAAGCGCATGCTTAACATCAAGTTTACAGCCAGATTTTAAGAATCCATTTAAGCTGTATTTATTGATTACAAGTTATGCATAGCTCGCACAAATTGACGCCCTTTACAGTGCATGTTAGCCGCTGCCAAGAACATTACTAAAGTTGATCGAAGATCCAAGAGCTTAACTAAGACAAGCGCATGCTTAACATCAGGTTTACAGCCTGGATTTTTTGTAACCAACTACGGCTTCAGCTTTTAAGCAATATTTATTGATTACAACTATTGCATAGTTTTTAAATTTTTAAACGCACAACTTGACATTTAACATGAACTTGTACCAGCATGTTAAGATAAGCGCATGCTTAACATCAAGTTTACAGCCAGGTTTTATTTTAACCAACTACGGGCTAATCTTTTCAAAATCCTATTAATCAATAAATAGATTGATTACAACTTGCAATGCATGTTAGCCTCTGCCAAGAGCTTACCTTAGATAAGCACATGCTTAGCATCAAGTTTACAGCCAGGTTTTATTTTAACCAACTACGGGTTAAGATTGTCAAAATCCCATTAATCAATAAATACATTGATTACAACTTACAATGCATATTAGACGCTGACAAAAGCTTACCTTAGATAAGCACATGCTTAGCATCAAGTTTACAGCCAGGTTTTATTTTAACCAACTACGGGTTAAGATTGTCAAAATCCCATTAATCAATAAATACATTGATTACAACTTACAATGCATATTAGACGCTGACAAAAGCTTACCTTAGATAAGCACATGCTTAACATCAAGTTTACAGCCAGGTTTTATTTTAACCAACTACGGGCTAAGCTTTTCAGAATCCCATTAATCAATAAATACATTGATTACAACTTATTGCAATAGTTTTTTTAACATGAGCATTTACAATGCATGTTAGCATGTTAAGATAAGCGCATGCTTAACATCAAGTTTAACACCAGGCACAGTTTGACAGCCTGGATTTTGTAATCCATTTCAAAAGTTTTTATTGATTACAACTTATTGCAATAGTTTGCAATATTGCAACGCACAACTTGACATTTAACATGAGCATTTACAATGCATGTTAGCCGCTGCCATGGGCCTTACACAATGCCCAATTAGAAATGTTGGCACATAAAAGAAAAACAAAAATATTGTGTGTTATTGCCACAGTGAGCGGGTCAAAGCTGTCAGCACTTAACTTGGGCTCGCACAAATAATTACAATTGGCTTTTTTAGACTTCGCAATAAAAAAAAAAAAAGACGACGCGTCGAATGATGAGCAAAGACAACAACAACAACAACAACAACAACAACAATGGCAACAATTGAAAGTGAACATGGCCATAATTGGCAAGAGCTCCAGAGCAAAAATGATTGTCGAGTTGAAGTCAAAGTCATAAAATCCACGACACGATTCAGCTTTGCGCGGGAAAACCCTTTATTCAATAAAGGAAAAGTTTCACTTTGCGATGCGATTTCCATTTTGTGGCCAAAGCAAAAGTGAATTATGTAAATACGAAGCGCGGATTTGGGGCCAAGCGATACGCTCCGGCTCCAGCCAGAGTTCTTGGCATTGGCAGCAAGATTGATGAGCCGCTGATTGAGGCTTGACCCCTGGCAGCTGACCCCTGACCCCCTGGCACCTGGCAGCTGACCCCTCATTTCTCGGTCAATAGCCATAATGCGTATGGGGGAAACAAAAAAAAAAAAAGCTAACTTATGCAACATTAGCTTCATTTACTTTCTTTTGCTCTCTCTCTCCGTTTTTTTTGCAGCCTGGCCAATTCGCAGATTCCAGCCAAGATGCGCTCGTCATTCGCCGTGGTAAGCCATGCCCCCCGCCCCTCCCCCGCCGGATTACTCGCTTTTGGCACAGAAATCTTATTTCCTCATTTTCGCAACATTTTCTTTCTTTGTTTTTTCCTTAGTTTTTTGGCGTCGTTGCCGTCGCCTTCCTTGTGCCCGGCGATGTGTCCGCGGAGCCGCCGCTGAACAATGCGTATCTGCCGCCGGCTTCGTCGGGCGGCCGACCCTCGTCCAAGTATGGCGCACCGCCGGCCAGCTCCTATTTGCCGCCCGCCTCGGGCCCGGCGCCGTCTTTCAATGCGCGTCCAGCTCCGTCCAGCAGCTACTCGGCGCCCGGCGGCGGCGGCGGCGGCTCCTCGGGCGGTCCGTATCCCGCGCCCGCACAGCGACCCTCCAGCTCGTATGGACCACCCGCCAGCTCGTATGGACCACCTGCGCGTCCGGCGCCACCACCATCCTCCAGCTATGGCGCGCCGCCCAGTCGGCCCAGCCAATCGTACGGACCGCCTAGGAAGCCACAACAATCGCGTCGTCCCTCGAGCAGCTACGGTCCACCGAAATCTTCGCCGCCTTCGCAGAGCTACGGTGCGCCCGCTCCGCCCTCGTCCAGGTACGGCCCGCCCAAGCAGGCGCCGCCAGCCTCCAGCTATGGCGCGCCAGCTCGTCCATCCTCCAGCTATGGTGCGCCCAGCGTGAGCAGCTTCCTGCCGTCGCCCTCGGCTCCGGCGACCAACTACGGTGCTCCCTCCAAGACGCAGAGCCTAGGCAGCTCCGGCTACAGCTCTGGCCCGGCACCACCCTCATCATCATACGGCGCTCCTTCCAGCTCCAGTTCCTTCCATCCGATTTCGCCGCCATCTTCCAGCTATGGTGCACCCTCCTCGTCCTACTCCGCACCAGGCCCAGGTGCCAATAGCGGTGGATCCTATCCGGCAGCTCCTTCCAGCTCATATGGCGCACCCAGCTCCGGCCCATCCAGCTCCTACTCCGCACCTAGCTCGGGATCCAACGGTGGTGGACCTTATCCGGCAGCTCCTTCCAGCTCTTACGGAGCACCAAGCTCCGGCCCATCCAGCTCCTACTCCGCACCCAGCCCAAGTGCGAACAGCGGTGGCTCCTATGCATCCGCCCCATCCAGCTCCTATTCGGCTCCCAGCTCGGGTTCAAGCAGCGGAGGACCCTATCCTTCTGCTCCTTCCAGCTCTTACGGAGCACCAAGCTCTGGCCCATCCAGCTCCTACTCGGCTCCGGCGCCCTCTAACTCATACTTGGCACCCAGCTCAGGCGCCAGCAGCGGTGGACCCTATCCATCTGCTCCGTCCAGCTCCTACTCGGCTCCTAGCTCGGGATCAAGCAGTGGAGGACCCTATCCATCTGCTCCTTCCAGCTCATATGGAGCGCCAAGCAGCTCCTACTCTGCGCCCAGCCCCGGAGCCAGCAGCGGTGGACCCTATCCTGCTGCTCCCTCCAGCTCGTATGGCGCACCAAGCTCTGCTCCATCCAGCTCCTACTCAGCGCCATCCAGCTCCTACTCTGCCCCGAGTCCCGGCTCCAGCAGTGGTGGACCTTACCCCTCAGCTCCCTCCAACTCATATGGTGCACCGAAAGCTCCTTCAAGCTCCTACTCGGCTCCTAGCTCGGGATCAAGCAGTGGAGGTCCCTATCCATCTGCTCCTTCCAGCTCATATGGAGCGCCATCTAGCTCCTACTCAGCACCCAGTCCCGGAGCCAGCAGTGGTGGACCCTATCCGGCAGCTCCTTCTAGCTCGTATGGAGCTCCAAGCTCGGGTCCATCCAGCTCCTACTCCGCACCCAGTGCAGGTGGAAGCAGCGGAGGACCTTATCCGGCGGCGCCCTCCAGCTCATATGGAGCACCAGCCAGCTCCCATTCCGGCGGCGGCTTTAGCTCGCATGGCGGATCCTCCTTCGGCTCCAGCTCGTCATCATCCGCATCCTCCAGCAGCGGTGGCTACTCCACGGGCCCCTCCTCCGCCTACAATGCACCAGCTCCAGCCCCCTCCAGCAGCTATGGCGCACCCAATGGCGATAGCATTCCCAGCGGTCCCGCTTCCTCCTACGGCGCTCCCGCCCAGGACTCCGGCTACGCCTACTCGGCGCCCAGCCAGGTGCCCGAGACCATTCAGCAGGGCTACAGCTCCAACGGCGGCTACACCTACCGCAAGAAGTGAGCAGGAGAGTCCGAGAGAGTCGGAGAGAGTCGGGTGTGCCACATTCGATCCAGTGCCTTAGAATACTCGTCCACAGTTCTGCTAATCCGCTCGGCTGCATTTCATCAAAACTCATCCGCTGCTCCAGAAAAATGAAAATCAAAATCAACCTCAACTGTAAATTATTCGCATCTTGAGAAAATCTCGAGCCCGCTGTACGACCCCAATTTTGGTTGTAACATGCGTTAGACATAATACTTATCGATTGTTTAATAAAGAAGAAGAGACAATTATTTCTAAAAAAAAATCAAAAATCACATTTTGAAATGGGCAAGAGGGAAAGGAAGAAGGTGTCTCGGAATGAAGTCCATTTAGGAGACTCTTTAGAAATTTTATTTATAGATAAATACTATCGATAGATATCGGCGGAAGAAGGCGAAATCGATAAATATCGATTTGCAGCTACTTTTTTTTGGCATACATCAAAGATTAAAAAATCGATTCACAGATGAAGAATACTTTATAATCTTTAATGCCTCCCACATTCCACAAGCTGGATATAGGGTATTTTTCCTCGAAATCGATAAATATCGATTTGCAGCTACGTTTTTTTAGGCATACATCAAAGATTAAACAGACTACAGCAATTATATGTTGTATTTCTTAATACCTATTATTATTATTTATAGATAAATACTATCGATAGATATCGGCGGAAGAAGGCGAAACCGATAAATATCGATTTGCAGCTACTTTTTAAGCAAACATCAAAGATTAAAAAATCTATTCACAGATGAAGAATATTTTATATTCCTTAATGCCTCCCACTTTCCACGAGCTGAATATAGGGTATTTTCTAGTCGTACACTTACCTGTTATTTGACTTGTTTGCAAATGTATGCAAAAAGCGGAAGAAGCTGTCCCCGATCCCATGGACTCCATCTTGGAGACTTTTTAGATATTTAAATTATCGATAATAATCGAATTGCAGCCACGTTTTTTTTAGCTGGATATAGGGTATTTTCTAGTCGAGCACTTACTGGTACAACTTACTTGCAAGTGAACGCAACGGGCGGAAGAAGCTGTCTCCGATCCCATGAAGTCGATCTTGCAGATTTTTAATAAATTTAAACTATCGATAAATATCGATTTGCAGCTACTTTCTTCTTTTAAGAGAATTAAAGTATCGATTTGCAGAAATTTAAACTATCGATAAATATCGATTTGCAGCTACACGTTCCTTTTAGAAATTTAAATTATCGATAAATATCGATTTGCAGCATACATCAATTGTAAAACATTTTATTTACCTTCCCCTTTCCACGAGCTGGCTAAAGGGTGTTTTTGTAGTCGTACTCCCGCCTGTTCTATGACTTATTTGAATTCAACTTCTCGAGTGAGATCTTTGGCGATTATATTCCACTCACTTCCACTCATGACATTCGTGAAATTCTTCCGCCCTGCTAATTGGCAGCAAACGATCAGCCGAATGACAGTTGAAGGCTCAAAAGATATTTATGCAAATATCATGAAAAATACCGGATATTTAGCTGCCAGCAACATGTGCAACACAGCGACAGCAGCAGCAGCAGCAACATCCACGACGACAGCAACATCCACGACGACAGCAACAACATCAATTAGAGGGCAATTCTTGTGCGACGCCAGATATGAACTTGTTGCGGCTTGTATCTAATTAAGATTACAAGCTAATTGCACAAGTGCAGCAACATAATGAGCCCAACTTAATATTAGCTAATGCTACACGCTTACAAACTTAGTTGGCTGTTTTAAAAATAATTTAAAATATAATAAGTAATTCTTAATTAAAAGATATTTATACTTAAAATAGAGAACTTTAAGCCAAAACGTTTTAAAT
Source organism: Drosophila borealis (assembly GCA_035045885.1). Classification (NCBI taxonomy): domain Eukaryota; kingdom Metazoa; phylum Arthropoda; class Insecta; order Diptera; family Drosophilidae; genus Drosophila; species Drosophila borealis. The sequence goes on along the minus strand of JAWNOR010000194.1, from coordinate 527,366 downwards.
GAGAAGTCAATTACTAAATTATATAATATTACAAATTAAATAATTTTAAGGCCAAAAATGAAAGAAGCCAACATTTTTTTTACGTGTATACGTGTAAATCATATAATTAATAAATAAATATAAATAAATAAATCTGAATTGTGCGGCAGTTTGAACCAGAAAACATGAAAATCAAATTAAATTAAAAACAAGTAAGAGGTTCTAGCTCCCGACTAGGCGATACCCTGAACCCTCTTCTTTCGATAGTCGATAGAAATAAAATGAAAAATTCTATATACATATATATACTATATATACTACTCTAGAAGCTACATAACAAGTTTGGTAACTCTACCTCATATTATTTGCCTAAATTGCTCAAAAAACAGGATTTCTATATCGATATTTTATCGAATTCTTGGAAACGGGGCAAGTTATCGAATATCGGAAACAAACTCGATCTGTGCGTCGACTAGGAGAGCCTACAGCTAAAATTTCAAGTCTCTAGCTCTTATAGGTTACGAGATCCTTGCGTTCATACATACGGACGGACAGACGGACAGACGGGCGGACAGACGGACATGGCTAGATCGACTCGGCTGTTGATGCTGATCCAGAATATATGTACTTAATGGGGTCGGAGATGCTACCTGTTCTGCCTGTTACATACATTTGCACAAAAACAATATACCCTGTTTACCCATTTTTAATGGGTGCAGGGCATATAAAATAAAATACGAATAAAATTACTATATAAAGTCTCTAAACTTTAAAGCAAATCGTTTAAAAAGAAGTCAACTTAGTAATTTAATTTTAAGTTTAATTAAACGAAAGCAACTTTTTCTGCCAGTGTACCTTGGCGAATTAGTCAACTAATTTACTTCTAAGAGCTAGTACAAAATAAAGGTACTTCACATAAGCTGACATCTCCGCCAGCGTCAGCTGATCTCCTCTCGCTCTGTGATCTTCCGCTTGGTTAGCTTGGATCCAATTGCCATTTGCTCTTTAACTTGGAGCAGATCCCCCCTCCCCTCCCCTCCCGTCCAGCTCCGCTCCTTTCCATTCAACTACTGGAAACTGCATTTTTATGATGGGAAATTTCCGCTTACGATAATAGAGTTAGCATTGTCTTAAATTTTGTCATTAGGCAGCTTTTGTTTGTTGTCATTGCATAAGATGACATTACATGCAAATAAATGTAAATCGAGTTAACTTGCGAAACAGAAGCATAAATAATTACACGGCATTTGCATCAACAGAGAAACCATTTTAATATCTATATATATATATATATTTGTTTGTTTATTAAATAATTTTTTATTATTCTCTGGCATTTTATTTTCTTAGTTTTCCTTTAAACATTGATATGTATTTTCGTTTTCTTTTCTTTTTTTTTTTTTGGTATAATTTGATCGTATATATATTGTATATCGTAACATAATTGTAATATGCCGCTAATGGGTATGTTATGTGTACATCAATTGATTAGACAACAATAATGGGTGAACGTGTGTGTTGGTAATGTCCGACGGCTCTGATACCCTATAATTGCCATTTAATTGGCTAGTTCATTTTATTGCTTTCATCCCGTAAGATTGTTAATACATAAAATAGTTGGTGGTTTTTTTGTTGTTGTTGTTAGTAAGTTGCAACAAACAATGCAATTAAGTTACTTTCCTATATGTATATACAAAAAGGTGACTTAACTTCCAAAACTTAAACACATTTAACAATTGCCAAAGATAAATATTAGCTAAGAGCTTCGACTATTTAGCAAAAGATACACAAATGAGACAAATAACAATTAACAGCAGGTAACAACAGCAAGAACAGATATATATATAGTATATAGTATATAGTATGATATATCTTTGACTTTTACAATTTGCTTGGGTAAAGTTCAATCAAAAAGCAGTCAACATTTAATTACTTAAACATTATCAAGTTTTATATAACACATAGTATATGGTATTAGTTATATTAAATCTGTTCCATAGCAGCTGATGGAACTAATTTTGAACAAACGAGCCAAGAGAATTACGAAATGAAAAACTTTTCAATGGTTTTGTAATTTGGTTTGGGCTTCCAATATCAGAGACCAACTGGCATAAACTCTCTAAATTCAATTGCCTTCTCTCTCTATATATATATATATATATTTTTTTTTTTTTATAAATAGTTGCATGTATATGGTAATTGTAGGTACTATGACGCAATATCTTGGTATAGCTTTTGGGTTTGTTTTTTTTGGGGGGGGGGGGGGGGGGGGGTTATATTTCGCTCTTTGAGAGCAGCTAAAATTCTTTTGTCTATATAACGCTCCACTAACTTATATTCCGTTTGCATTTAACATCGTATTCTTCAGTTGCATAGTTGATATGTATTCGTTATTTATTGCATTCTATTTGAGTATTACTTTCTGTACGTTTAGTCAGCTTTGAATTATTTTTGTTTTTCTTTGTGGAAGGACACATGATTCACATTATATGCACCTAAACTCTGTCAACTACATAAAGGACACGAAACAAATGAACGTGACGGAATAAAATATATATTATATATAATATATACACCATATATAGGTATATGTTCGTTCGTCTTCTTTAAACTCTATTGAATAATACGTAGTTGAATGCATTTCTCGCGCAAATGGGAAATGCATTTGATATGTTTTCAGTTGCTTTCAGTTTTCATTGATATGTTTTTATCGTTTTCACGTTTATCGATTTCACGTTTATCGATTTCACGTTAATCGATTTCACGTTTATCGATTTCTCGTTTATCAATTTCACGTTTATCGATTTCACGTTAATCGATTTCACGTTTATCGATTTATCGATCAGTTTATCGTTTTATATAACATTTATACATTGGTTAACGCGTCAATTGCTTTTAGTTTTCATTGATATGTTCTTATCGATTTCACGTTCATCGATTTCACGTTTATCGATTTCACGTTTATCGATTTCACGTTTATCGTTTTCACGTTTATCGATTTCACGTTAATCGATTTCACGTTTATCGATTTCACGTTTATCGTTTTCACATTTATCGATTTCACGTTAATCGATTTCACGTTAATCGATTTGACGTTTTCGATTTGACGTTTATCGATTTCTCGTTTATCGATTTTACGTTTATCGATTTATCGATATTATCGTTTTATATAACATTTATACATTGGTTAACGCGTCAATTGAACTATATGTATTCCATTTACTCTACTCAAAGCCTCCTTAATTACAAATTACAAATTAAAATAAATTTAATTAATTAATTAAAATAAATTAAAATAAAAAAAAGCTTTATCCTTCTACCAGAAACTATATTTAGAACTATGGCAAAATAATTATAAACTTTAGACGCAACATTCTGCACTTTATACCTGAGCACTTGTGTGTTTAACGTACATCATATATACATCATACGTGATGTATACATACTCAAAAATAAAAAAAAGCTCAACTCAAACATAATTTGTAGTAACTTGGGGGGGGCACTAAAAGTCGCCGACCTTGCTGGCGGACTTCGCTCAGAAGGCCGTATTATCCTGTTCGGGCGTGGGCATGGCCATGCCCTGACTTTGACCGCCGCCCCCGCCCGCCTTGCCTGTGGCCGAGTCGAGCATCTTCTGGACCTGCGACTGCGCCGTCTGCTGGTTCAGGCGCCTTGCCTCGGCCACGGGCAAATCATCGTCGGACTCGAGGGCCGGATTGATGCGTCCGTTGCGCTCATCCTTGCCGGCCATGGTGGCGGCGCCGTAGGAGCGCGCCAGGGGGCCCGCCATGACGGACAGCTGCTCCCCGGACTCGGCCGGATCACCGACACGCTGCACATCCTCCGGTATGTTGACCACGCAGCGGAAATAATCATAGCTGGGCGGCAGCTTGCCGGACTCGAACATCATTCTGCAGCGGGAGACGGATTACAACGGGTAATGATTAGCCTAAGAGCTGGGCGAAAACTCACTTGGTCCACCAGGAGACAAAGACGAGCGTGATCAGGCTGATCAGCATGGCCATGGTGCGGAAGGGAAACAGCTGCGTATTCGTCTCCACATCGTAGCCCGGATAGTGTATAAGGGCGGGCAGACCCAAGATGGCCTCGCCTCCGGACAGTCGGATAAACAGGGCAATTAAATAGGCCGCCAGGCTGCCGTAGGTATTGCAATGCTTCTTGAAGTGGACGACCATCAGCAGCTGCGGGAACAGGATGACATAGACCAGATCCGAGCACATGGACCTGCAGAAGCAGCGAGACACTTAATCAGATGAGCTGTTAATCAGGATTTGGGTATATTACCAGAGTCCGTAAATGGAGGGTATGGTCAGGGCCATGATGGTCGCCAGGATGCCGACAATTATGATGGCGACGCGCATTACCCAAATGATTTCCATTTCGGATGCCTTCTGGCGGAATATCAATTTGTAAACGTTGCGTGCGAACATGGAGGCGGCGGAGAGCACGGAGGAGTCCGCGGAGGACATGACGGCGGCGGAGACGGCGCCGAGGCCAAAGAAGGAGACAAAATCGGGCGTCAGATATTGCAGCACCATGGGCAGGATCATGCTGGTCTCGTCCACGGTCAACGGATACGGACCCGTGTACTCCGTCTCGTTCCAGGCTGGACAAAGGAAAGCCAAGATTAGCCAGGATTTAGCTGGAGATTAGCTGGGAGCTGGGAGTACTCACGGGTCGCCTTGGCTATGGCGCCGATCAGCACGGGCGGAATGGCCATCAGGATGCAGCCGGCGGCGGCGACGTAGGACAACAGCTGCGCCCGTCCGGCCGTCTTGCTGGAGAGCACGCGCTGAAAGTACACCTGCCAGGGTATGCCGCCAAAGATCAGGAGCAGGCCATAGTCGATGTAGTACCAGCGCATCTTCGGCTCCACGTGACCGATCCAGTCCACCTCCATGTCGCTGAGGCTGCGCACATGCTCATTGGTCCAGGCGAAGGGTATGCACATCCAGAGGCCAATAAAGATGCAGAACAACTGGATCACATCCGTGTAGGCCACCGAGTAGAGTCCGCCAAAGAGCGTATAGAATATGGCAATTCCGGAGGAAAGTATGACCGAGGTGCGATGATCCATGTCTATGATCACGGACAAGGTGGCGCCCAAAGCGGCCAGTATGCCCGCGGCCCAAAAGACCTCGCCGCAGAGCGCGGGCAGGAACAACAGGCCGCCCATGCGCTCACCAAACGAATCCTGGAGAGGATCCAGCATGGTTACGTAGCCCTGCTTGCGCATGGGATTGGCAAAGAAGATGCCGCCTGAACGGAGGGAATATCAAATACACAATCAAGCTTTCCAATTGAAGGCGGAATATCGAATCTTACCAAAGACCAGGCTGAGCGCATAGCCAAACGGAGCCTGGCACCAGACCAGGCCCGAGGTGTATATCGCTTCCGCCGTGCCGTTTATGTAGCCCCCACCCACCCAAGTAGCTGCAGGAACACGGATACGGATTAGCTTAGTCGGGGATTCATGCAATCCACTCACCTGTCATGGTGAAGATGCCGACGAAGAGTCCGATGGAGCGACCCGCCAGCATGACCTCCTCCTCGGAGTCGTTGCCCGCCTGCTTCTTGCGGCCAGCCCAAATGCCCACGGCCAGGATGAGCGCATAGAAGAGCACAATGCTCGCCAAGCCGGCTATGCTGATCATTTTGTTGCGCCGAGGATTCCTTCTGGCTATAGGTTAATACTTTTGCGCAGGGTCTGACCTTACAGCTGCGGGTGGCAAGAGGAGAGTGGACTGAGGATTGGCCTGGAGCAGAATTATAAATTGTTTCGCATGCGCTCAGATTGCACTTAATATACCCTTGGTAAGGGTTTAGGCGTAGGGTATATGCAACGCACACAACAATACTTCGCCAACTTGAACTAATCTCTCTGTTTTGAAACTAACTTCATCAAACTTGCCATTTTCATTATTTTTTTAATTTAATTTAAATAATAATAATTTAATTACTTTAATTTAATTCTTAATTTAATTTAATATTTTTAAGCCAAATCTTATCCCAGAAATAATCGATTCTGCATTCTATTAAATTTTATAAAAATTTAAATGAAAACTTTTCAAAAACTTTAAAAAATCTTTATACTTATATAGGATAAAATTTATATTTTAGGTTGAATTCTTTTTAAACTGGGCATTTTTTTTTAAGTTCGGATAGTTCTGGGTTGAATCCCTGGCTAGTTTAAGGCTTCCGATCTTGGAAGATTCCTATATCTTGACCATAATAATTAAAATTAATAAATAATAAATTAATAATAATATAATATTTTGAATAATAATAATTATTATAATCAAGCTGGTTTTGGCGACCTTTCAATATTTTATTTAATAATTATTATATTAAAAATAAAAACAATAATTATTCACATAATTATAATAAAAAAATATTATTTAATAATTTAAATAATAATAATAAAATAAGAGAACTTCTGTTATATATAACTACTAGGATATGCTTGACCCTTTCCAGCCTGTTCCTTCTTGTTTGTCAATTAAGTTTTCATGCAGCATTAAATATGAAGCTATTGCACCACCCCCCTCGCCCCTCTCCCGCCCCCCCCCTCCCTCAAGGCCAAGCGCCCGCAACTGACCTTTGCGCAAGGATAAGCCATGAGCCAAATGAGGCGCAATGACATTCCGCGTTGGCCTTTGCCGAAGCCTTTGGCTCTCCTGCGATGTCCCTCTAAATGGCGCCCAATTAACTAACAACGCGGCAAATTGCAATAGGAGCTGCTTTTAAAGGTTCTCACTAATTATGTTAAATGACAGCCGACAATTAGTCAGGCTGGATGGATACAATCTATAGTATCTGTATGAGTCGAGTACGTGCTAAGTGAAGATTTACGATCAAAATTAACATTTACGATAAACACTGAAGATTTACGATCAAAATGAAGATTTACGATAAAAATGAGGATTTACGATAAAAATGAAGATTTACGATATAAATGAGGATTTACGATAGAAATGAAGATTAACGATAAGAATGAAGATTTACGATAAAAATTAAGATTTACCATCAAAATGAAGATTTACGATAAAAAATGAAGTTTTACGATAAAGATGAAGATTTACGATCAAAATAAAGATTTACGATAAAAATGAATGTATATCTATCAAGCTGCAAATGGGTTTGAACCGAACTGGTTCGAGCACGGTTTATCTTTATATTTTACTTTGAACCAAAACTTGAAACAAGCCCAAAAAACAACCGAAAAATTGAGCAATAATCATTGGATTTATCTAACCATGTTTGATAGATGTCAATTTTTTTAAAGAGCATCATTTAGCCCGCAATTTGTATATAAAAATATGACTGACATTAAATAATGTTTTTAATAATAAAAATAATAATTATTATTAATTGAATTGTTTCATTAACATTGTGATATCACACAACCATCCAAGGCTTGAACCAAAAGCTGGACTCAAGAATGTGTTAGCCTGAGCTAACGAGCCGAAACTTAATGCGTTTTATTTGAATTTGTAGCCCTGTGTATTTGCAGCCCTGAACCGAACCTTAAGGCGAACCACAACAATACACGCCACAACAATAATCAAGCGAGCAAAGCTTCATTCACAAATTAAATTGCAATTAAACAACAATTACAACAACAACAACAAGAGAGTTTCCAAGGGGAAGCGCTGCTCCTAGAGGCAGGCAGAGAGAAGGCCGCAATCTTTGCGCATGTCCCGCTGCATTTGCGGGCAATCGAACTCACCTTAGCTATGGTAAAACCTTTAAGTGTGCGCGCGTGTGTGTGTGTGTGTGTGTGTGTGTTTGCGTGTTGCGTGTGTGTGAGTGTGCCAAGTTCAAAGCAGGCGTTAAGTTATGTGTGGCGAGTGCCCCGCGCGCGTCTTGGCTGATTTTAACGACGGCAAATGCGCGCGCCAATCAAATGCGCCTTGGCTTATGCAACATTTCCTAAACAAGTGAGTTATGTTTTTTGTATTAGGTGCGACTAGATTTCATACGATCAGATCACAGACGACACGAATTGAACTACCAGTTAATGAATATAGGAAACAGAGTGTTTTGCCAGGAATATCTTGGAGATTAGCTAAACGCGGGCCAACACCAGGCAGCAGTCGCCCCAACGCAGGGACGTCTTTTGAGACGGACTGTTACGCGTTTTAAAATGTAACCCACACATGTGCTCCGGCTATTGAGAAAGCACGTGGCGACCGCATTAAAACAATTTAATTAGCTCAAGCAAACTCAATGTCAAAGTTAATATAAATAATTAATTAATTATGTTTTTTTTTTTTGTTTCAATTAACGAATAAATTTTGTAAAATTGGAAACAAATATGATTCGACGTTTTTCGGTTAACTAAAAAAACTCGTGACACGCTCAACCGTTCGCCGTTCCGACGAAAAGAGTAGCAAAATTATAACTGAATTGGAAGTTCAAGTGCTGGAGCCTTAACAGCGGCAATCAACCGACAACCCGCATTCATTCTCTATACGTGCGCAGGAATTCGTAATGGGTTCATTCGTTCCACTGGAACGGCAACAACAGTCTGGCGTCAGGGGCTGGAACACAAACTGAACTGGAACTGGGGTAGCTGCGGCTTATCAAAGCACAGCTGTGGGGAATACGCACACAGTGTGGTGAGAAGCCCCCGGCAAGTTTGCCCACCTTTAGAATAATTCGTTTCGAAGTTTAGATTTAAATTTAAAGAAAATATTGAGCAGCATCCAATCTTTGCCGTGGCAAAATAATTTTCTTTAAATTAAAAATAAACAATTTTTTGAAATATAATGCCTTAGCTTAATAATATTTTAGATAGGATTGAGAAGCGCACGGATTTTCGAATAAATCGTTTTGGGCTTAAAATTCAAATTTGAAGAAAATATAGAACAAGTACCAGGCTTTGGGAGGTCTTAAATATAAAAAAAAAATTTTAATATTTAATGTCTTAACATAATTTAATATTTTAGTTAGATGAGAGAAACACTTGTATTTAATCTTAGCCCTAGTTAAATGTATTTTCAGTAGCCGAACTTTTCGTTCAGGTGCGTAAAACCGTCCCCACTTTGATTGGTGGGCGGCACCCACTTGGCGTACTTTTCGCTATCCTCGTGCTCGGCCAGCTCATTGAGATCCATGTCCACATCTTGGCGCTTCGTGCTGTTCCGTTGTCGCGCACGTTGACGTCGCTTCTTGTGAGCCGCCTCCTCCTCGGCACTCTCCTCCTCCTCCACCTCCTTCGGTGCAGTTGGGTTTGTTGATGCTTCAGCTGCTGCAACTGGCACATCCACTGTTGCTTCAATAGTTTCAAGCACATGGCTTTTGTCCGATTCCGCTTCCGGCTCAGCTGTTGGCTTTATTTCCGTTGAGGCTTCTCCTGCTGCTGGCTTTGCAACTGTTTCCTTTGTCAACTCCTCCAACTTCTGCTCCTTCTCCTCCTCCTCCTCCTTCTCCTCCTGCTCCTGCTCCTGCTCCTCTTCCTCTTCTTCGACTTCCTGCTCGTCGGCTGCCTGAGCCTTGGCTCGCACGCTCGACGTCGCTTTGACCACCTTAAATTTACTAAATTGATTTCGCTTGCCAATCATCGGCAGCTGCTTCTTGGCCACGTTGGAGTCCAACGTCTTGCTGTTGGCCAACAGGCCATTGGGCGTCACAAATGGCAAGGCCGTCGGCTTGGCAATCTTAATGAGGCGCTGCAATTTTTGCTGCTCGCTTTTAATCCTTTGCTGCTCCATCTTGGAATAAGATGGAATAAGATGTAATATATAAAGTGTATAAATGTGGATTTTGTCGACTTACCCTCAGTTTTTTAATCTCTGTCTTGTCCACCTGCGTGACATTTTCACTGAGCGTATCCATGAAATTGTCCAGATCATCGCCGTCGCTTTGCTGCTGGGCGGCCAGCTCCTTTAGGCGCTTCTCGTTCTGCTGGTAGGCGCCGATCTCCTGCTCGACCTTTTGCAGCTCTGCATCCAGCTCAATCTCCTGCTTCAGCTGAAAAGCAATTAATGCTGGTTAAATATTTGTTATTTCGCGTAAAGTAAATTATCGTTTACCAAGTCGTCGTAGGTGAGTGTAACACTTGCACTGGTATTTGCCTTGCGTTGCTTTTTTCTGGCCACATCGCCAGTGCGATCCCAGAACTCGTCCTCGTCATCGGAGTCGCCGGGTTTCAGGTGCTTGCGCTTCTGCGACTCCTGATTCGCCTGCCGCAGCACGCCGTGCCGGTCGAGCGTGCGACACGCTTCCAATGCGCATTGCACCACGCAATCTTTCTTGCGACCCTTGTGCGTGACCTCCACAACAATGGGCCGGCCATTGGAGTCGTCTATGGGCAGCTCCACGCGGCAGACGAACGAGGCTTGCGACAACTCGTCGCATTTGTACTCGAGATTGAGGCCTTCGCGTTCGAAGAAGCCGCGCAGCGTGCGCTTGGGATCGTCAAAGAAGAGCTCCTCGTTGTTGGTGCTCGCGTACGGATTGTGTGTCAGATCGGTCTCCTCGTCCGCGTCCTCGCTCATGCCCCAGCTGGCGCCTTCATTACGTTCCCGCTCCTCGGCTTCAAGTGCCTTGCGCTGCTTTTCGGCGGCGGCTGCCGCCACTTGTTGCTCCCGCTGTTCGCGTAGCTCCGTTACCGTCAGCTCGGATTCGGGCTCCTCATCATCGCCGGGACCCTGCAGTATATAGACTCGGGTGCTGCTGCCCAGCTTCAGCATATGGCCCACACGAATTCGTATAAAAACGCGCGGCGGCACGCGTTGTTTGTTCAGGAAGGTGCCGTGTGTGCTGCCCAGATCATAGATGTACCAGCCTTCGGGCTGATCGGGCTTCGAGCTGTCCGCGTCCTCATCCTGAGTTGCCTTTGGCTTGTACTGGAGCACGGCATGATAACGCGATATTGTGGGATGCGCCATGGCCACATCGTTGTCGGGCAGCCTGCCAAAGGTCCAGATGGCTTGCTGCTGCAGATCCTTTACTTCGTCAATGATTTGGCCAGACTTAAGCACCTCGAATCTATAATCCTGTTCAGCAGGAGGCGCCTGAGACCATTTTGGCACTTTATAGGGGCAGCCACTGTTCGTTTTGGGCTTTTGAGCTGTCGGCATCGGATCATCGTCAAAATGTTCGCTTCTGGCTGGTGCGGCTGGTGAAACTGGCACCTTGAAATCGTCCATGTTGCAATTCCGCCAAAACGTTTACGCATGGCCTGCGAACGCCTTTCTTTGCTATGTTTTCGGTTTTGATGGTAATTGGCAATTCTGTGTACGTTAGAGATGTACGAAAAATATCGGAACTTCTATCGATATGTTTGCGCTAACGATATCTGCCGATATTACTTCCACAGCCTATCGAAGCGATGGCGCACAACATCAAAAATACCGCATATATCAATATATTTGTGGGCACAGACTGCTATATATTATCACTAATCATATAATATTTATACAAATAAATATATATACTTACAATTGTATAGTTAGTGATATCAATTTTTGTATTTGATTTGCATACATAGAACTATCGTAAGTTGATGTGCAGCTTGCACTATCGATGACATAATCAACAGCACCGACACAACTATCGCAAATAATGTACTAAAAATGCCGTAATGTGGAGTCAGTTGGCAGGCCGCACTTGGAAGACCGCGGGAATTTTTTGTTTATTTTTGTTTTTTATTTGTAGTTTTATTAAATTGTATTATAATAGTTTATTAAATAGATAAATAACAAATTATGGCATTTTCGCAATCTTTTGAGTTTGGCGACAGTACGTTCATGAAACTGGAAAACGATCTAAAAGCGAAACAAGAAACAAATGCCTTGGAGATTATCCAAGAATCGCCGCCAAAATTGAAAACAAAATCTCAGCGTATTTACACCCAGTCCATCGCAAACAGATCGAATGTATCACAGCGCCAGCAATTCCGACGCAGTAAATCCGATTCCAAGTTGGGACGAACAACAACAATTAACGGCAGCTGTGAACAATATTCGCAGTTCTTCAAGGATGACTTTTCGTATGGTAAAAACCAGAAGGAAGCGGTTCGTCCGTGTGAATCCCTGATGCGTGTCTCCCAAATCCAGGCGGATTTGGATGCGCACACTGAAGTGCTCGATGGCAGCTACGAGAATCTGAACACTACGTCCGTTTTTGAGGCGCAAATCTGCACGGAAGATGTCTTCGGCACGGAGACGGAAACAGAAACGGAGCCTGCTCCGAGTAGAAGTGATTCGCCAATTGAATTGGCCAACCTCGACGAGAGCAGCTTCCTGGGACCAGCAGCTAAAGATGCGCAGGCGTCGCATCAGCTGCAGCAGGATCTCGAACTGGCCAGGCAGAGTCTCACCCAGACGCAGAAACTGACCCAGAACCTGAGCAGCATGTCACCCAATCAGCTGCGCCTGTCGCCCAACAGTCCAAAGGAGCAGCTGCCGCCAACGCCCGCCAGCGAGCCCGTCGACTTGAATGCCCTCAAGCCAATCTCCTCGTGGAATCTGCCGCACAGTGTGCTCGGCGAGTACAAGAAGAAGGGCGTAGTCCAAATGTTCGACTGGCAGGTCGAGTGCCTCAGCAAGCCCAGGGTGCTCTTCGAGCACTGCAATCTGGTCTATTCGGCGCCCACATCCGCGGGCAAGACGCTTGTCAGCGAGATTCTGCTCCTGAAGACCGTGCTGGAGCGCGGCAAGAAGGCGCTGCTCATACTGCCCTTCATATCGGTGGTCCGTGAGAAGATGTTCTATCTGCAGGATCTGCTCACGCCGGCCGGCTACCGGGTGGAGGGCTTCTTCGGCGGCTATACGCCGCCCGGCGGCTTCGAGAGCATCCACGTGGCCATCTGCACGATCGAGAAGGCCAATTCGATTGTCAACAAGCTGCTGGAGCAGGGCAAACTGGACGAACTCGGCACCGTGATCGTCGACGAAGTGCATCTCATTTCCGATCCGGGTCGCGGCTACATACTCGAGCTGCTGCTCGCCAAGATCCTGTACATGTCGCGCAAGAAGGCGCTGCACATCCAGCTGATCACCATGTCCGCCACGCTGGCCAATGTGGAGCTGCTGCAGCGCTGGCTCAGCGCCGAGCTCTACGTGACCGACTATCGGCCCGTGGCGCTGCAGGAGATGATCAAGGTGGGCACCAAGATCTACGACAATCAGCTGCGTTTGCTGCGCGATATCGGCCGCAGCTCGGAGCTGCCCGCCTTGGCCAACGACAGCGACCAGGTGGCGCAGCTGTGCCTCGAGACGCTGCTCGAGGGCTGCTCCGTTGTCGTCTTTTGTCCCTCCAAGGATTGGTGCGAGAACCTGGCCGTGCAGCTGGCCACAGCCATGCACGCGCTCCTCAAATCCGACAGCCAGCCGGCCAGGAAGCTGCGCGGCCACCTCAACAGGGCGGCCATTGAGGATGTGAAGCGGCAGCTGCGCGACATACCCACAGGTAGGTGCTCCATGCACTCCATGTACACCATGGCTGCCAATTAAACCGGTGCTGCATTTAAACAGGTCTCGACTCGGTCATGTCCAGGGCGATTAGCTACGCGTGCGCCTTCCATCATGCCGGGCTCACCACGGAGGAGCGCGACATTGTCGAGGCCAGCTTCAAGGCGGGCGCCCTGAAGGTCATTGTGGCCACCAGCACGCTCAGCTCGGGCGTCAATCTGCCCGCCCGCCGCGTGCTCATCCGCTCGCCCTTGTTTGGCGGCAAACCGATGAGCTCCTTGACCTACAGGCAAATGATCGGCCGTGCCGGACGCACGGGCAGGGACACGCTGGGCGAATCCATACTCATTTGCAGCGAGAGCAATGCGCGCATCGGCCGGGAACTGGTCACCGCACGGCTGAAGCCCATTAGATCCTGCCTGGATCTCGATGGCAGCGTAAGGCGCGACACTTGGATATTCCAACAAATATTTTATAAAGTTAAATTCTTTGCAGACGCATCTGAAGCGCGCGCTGCTCGAGGTCATCTCGTCGGGTGTGGCGAGCACGCGGCAGGACATCGATAGCTTCTTCCATTGCACGCTGCTCAGTGCGCAAAAGAGAGGACGACAGTCACAAGAGGAGGAGGAGCAGGAGGAGGAGGAGGAGGAGGATGATGCGCATTACATCGCGGATGCGCTCGACTTCCTCGTCGAGTACGAGTTTATACGCCTGCAAACGGACGAGGAGACGGATACGGAGTACTATATGGCCACACGTTTGGGCGCCGCCTGTCTGGCCTCATCCATGCCACCCACGGACGGTCTGATACTGTTTGCGGAGCTGCAAAAGTCGCGACGTTGCTTTGTGCTCGAGTCGGAGCTGCATGCGGTTTATCTGGTGACGCCGTATTCCGTGTGCCATCAGCTGCAGGAAGTCGACTGGCTGCTCTATCTGGACATGTGGGAGAAGCTGAGTCCGGCCATGAAGAAGGTCGGCGAGCTGGTCGGCGTCAAGGAGGCGTTCCTGGTGCGCGCCATGCGCGGCCAGGCCAAGCTGGACCACAAGCTCTTGCAGATACACAAGCGGTAGGTCAACTCTGGCCCGGAATTGGGTCAGAGCTTGGGGTCGAGAGTCATATTGAGAGCAATTGTCAGTTGCAGCTTCTACACGGCGCTGGCACTGCAGGAGCTGGTCAACGAGACGCCCATCAATGTGGTGGCCCACAAGTTCAAGTGCCAGCGCGGCATGCTCCAGGCTCTGCAGCAGATGGCCTCCACGTTTGCGGGCATTGTGACCGCCTTTTGCAGCTCGCTGCAATGGTCGACGCTCGCGCTGGTTGTCTCCCAGTTCAAGGATCGCCTCTACTTTGGCATACATCGCGACCTGATCGATCTGATGCGTCTGCCCGATCTCAGTCACAAGCGCGCCCGCGCCCTGCACGATGCCGGCATCACGTGCCTCGTCGAGCTGGCCGGCGCCAATCTGCTGGCCCTGGAGAAAGTTCTGTACAACTCGCTGAGCTTCGACTCGGCCAAGCAGCTCGAGCACGAGAATGCCCTGGAGGCGGCACAGCGCAATACGGCCAGGAACTTCTTCATCACGGGCAAGGCGGGCATGACCGTCGCCGAGGCGGCCAAGCTGCTCATCCACGAGGCGCGTCAGTTTGTCCAATACGAGATCGGAGTGGGCAACATCCAATGGACGCAGGTGGCGGGCGGCGCAGCAAAGAGATTGGAGGATCTGCACATGTCGCTCGAGGAGGCGCAGCCTCGAGGCAAGGTCGAGGATCTGCACATGTCGCTCGAGGAGGCGCCGCTTCCAGGCTCCCAACGCAAGCGCAAGACACCAGACAGCGCGGAGAAAGGATTGCCATCCAAGTTGCGGAAGCTTGACCAGGACGTGCTCGACTCCAAGCCCAAGCCGGCAGAGAGTGGGGTAATTAAAGCAAATCCTAAGGATCCCGTGCAAGTAGAAGGATTAGTAAAGGAGCCTAGTCCAAAGCTGACGACAAAAGTCGCCAACATGCCCGACTCCAGGCAAGAATCAAGCAAATCCCAGCCAAAGCCGGCAGAGAGTGGGGTAATTAAAGCAAATCCAAAGGATCCCCTGCAAGTGGAAGGCTTAGTAAAAGAGCCTAGTCCAAAGCTGACGCCAAAAGTCGCCAACATGCGCGAAGCCAAGCAAGAATCAAGCAAATCCCAGCCAAAGCCGGCAAATCCCAAGGATCCCCTGCAAGTAGAAGGAAAAGGAAGAGAACCCAGTCCAAAACCGACTCGCCAACCCCTTGCCGAGCGCAACCAGGTGAGATCCGGGCGCACAGCCGATTGCCAGGCCGAGGAGAAGCCCAGCACGAGCGCCGCCTGCCGCAAGGAGTTGCTCCGGAAGGAGATTGAGCAGCGTCGTCTCGTGGCCGTGATGAAAATCAACAAGCGACGCGCCGAAATGGAAAATCTGCGCCAAGGATTGCCCAGCAATGCGCCAGCGGAGCAGCTGCCCGGCCAAACGCCGCCCACAAAAATGGCCGGCACAAAGGAGAACGTGCCCGAAGGCTTCAAGGCGCCCAGCACAGTGATCCGTGCAGCGACCACGCCCCCAGCGATCCGTGCAGCGACCACGCCCACAGCGCTCCGTGCAGCGACCACGCCCACGCAGCTTCCGCGCCGCAGTCCACGGAATCATGCCGGAACAACCGCAGCCGTGGAGCAGGAGCTCTTCGCGGGCGACGACGACGACGACAACTCCTTCATGCTCAACACGGGCCTGACGGCAGCGCTCACGGCAGCGGAGAGCAAAGCTCCTGCCGCCGCCGCCGATGCCGACGAGATACCCAGCTCACAGCCCAGGGAATCGCCGGAGCAGCTGCCTCGTGGTGCTCTAACGCCGCATGCCGCGCGTCTGATGCGCTCCCAACAGCTGCGCTCGCAGCTGCGCAAACAGAGTCCGAAGCCGGTGAAGCTGGAACAGGTTTCCTCCACCATGGAGCTCTCCGATTTGTCGCTGGAAAACTCGCTGATAAAGCATCCGCTGCAGCTGAATGCCTCGCATATACTCAGCTGCTCCAAGACCGATGAGAATGCGTCCAGTTTCAGCAGCATCGACATCGTGGACATCTGCGGCAATGGGCAGCTCTTCCAGTTGGCCTCCGAGGAGCTGCTCAAGG
Organism: Drosophila borealis; assembly: GCA_035045885.1. Taxonomy (NCBI): domain Eukaryota; kingdom Metazoa; phylum Arthropoda; class Insecta; order Diptera; family Drosophilidae; genus Drosophila; species Drosophila borealis. Next base: position 510,806 of record JAWNOR010000194.1, on the reverse strand, counting down.
CGAGCCGCTGCGGCTTCAGCATTGGCCTCCAGGCGCAGGCGGGCCGAAGGAAGCCCCTAATTGGCGCCAATCTGCTGATTAACCAGGTGGCGGCGGCTGCTCAACGCGAGGCTGCCGCTGGCCAAAACCTGCTCTTCCAGGTGGACGATGGCGCCTATCTGGCCGGCATAGCCTTCTGCCTGAGCGACAATGTGGTCTACTACATGAACATGCAGCTGGAACAGGAACGGGAGCAGGAGCCGGTCAGCACGGAGCAGAAAGTCGAGCAGCTGTGCAGCTTGTTGAGCCGCCCGGAGCTGACGCTGCTCATCCACGACGGCAAGGATCAGCTGAAGGCGCTGCGTCAGGCGCTGCCGCAGCTGAAACGCATTCAGGTTAAGCTGGAGGATCCCAAGGTGGCCAACTGGCTGCTGCAGCCGGACAAGACGCTCAGCTTTCCAAATATGGTAAGAATCTCTGTTCCCCGTCGAATCCCCCAATTAACGAACACTTGCTCCTTCCGTCGCAGTGCCAGCAATTCGCGCCGGAGTGCACGGCGCTGTCGCAGCTGTGCGGCAGCGGGCGCGGCTACGGCAGCTACGGACTGGATGCCAGCAGCGCCATTCTGGGCAAGGTGCGCGCCTCCATCGAGGCGTGCCTCAGCGTGCACATACTGAACGGCCAGCTGGAGAATCTGGAGAGGATTGGCACCGGGCAGCTGCTCAAGTTCTTTAGAGGTACATAGGTTTAAATACGCTTTAATGACGCACTAACTCCCGCCTGATCTGTTGCACAGAACTGGAGATGCCCATCCAGATGTCGCTGTGCAAGATGGAATGCCTTGGCTTTCCGGCCAAGGAGCAGCGTTTGCAGCGTCTCTTCCAGCAGATGCTGGCCACCATGAAGCAGCTGGAGGGAAAGATCTATGAGCTGCACGGCTCGCGCTTCAATCTGGGCTCCACACAGGCCGTGGCCAAGGTGCTGGGACTGCATCGCAAGGCCAACGGACGCGTCAGCACATCCCGGCAAATACTCGAGAAACTGGACTCGCCCATATCGCAGCTAATCCTCGACTATCGGAAGCTGAGCATGCTGCTCTCGAAGAATATGCAGCCGCTGCTCAAGTGCTGCCAGGCGAATCGTGTGCACGGCCAGAGCATCACGTATACGGCCACCGGACGCATCTCCATGTCGGAACCGAATCTGCAGAATGTGGCCAAGGACTTTCAGATCGATTTGGGCAGCGAGCGAATCAATATATCCTGCCGGAGCAGCTTTGCGCCGATGGGCGAGAATCGTTGCCTGCTTTCGGCGGACTTTTGTCAGCTGGAGATGCGCATATTGGCGCATCTGTCGCAGGACAAGGCGCTGCTGAAGGTGATGAGCTCGCCGCAGGATCTGTTCACGGCCATTGCGGCGCACTGGAACAAAATAGCCGAGTCCGATGTCTCCGAGCAGCTGCGCAACGGCACCAAGCAGATCTGCTACGGGATTGTCTACGGCATGGGCATGCGCAGCTTGGCGGAATCGCTCAAATGCACGGAACAGGAGGCACAAATGATTTCCGAGCAGTTCCACTCGGCTTACGCGGGCATCAAGTGCGTGTGCACCTGCTCCAAAAAGAGTAGTTAATTATTAATACTCTTTAAATTTGCAGAGCTTATGCGCTGAAGGTCGTCAAGTTTGCGCGCAACAATGGCTACGTGGAGACCATAACCGGACGCCGCCGCTATCTGGATCACATCAACAGCGGCGAGCCGCAGCTCAAGAGTTTGTCCAGCTAAAGTTTCCCTGGCAAAAGCCGTTGCTAAACCTCAAATCTCTCTTGCAGATCAAGCCGAGCGCCAGGCCATCAACTCGACCATCCAAGGCTCCGCCGCCGACATAGCCAAGAGCGCCATTTTGCGCATGGAGAAGAATATTGGACGTTATCGGCAGAAGCTGGGCTTGGCCGAGAATGCCGTCAATCTGGTGCTGCATCTGCACGACGAGCTCATCTTCGAGGTGCCCGCGGACAAAGCAAAAAAAGTCGCCAAAGTCTTAAGTCTGACGATGGAAAATTGCGTAAAGCTAAATGTGCCGCTGCGGGTGAAGCTGAAAATAGGCCGCAGCTGGGGCGAGCTGCAGGAGGTCAAAGTTTAATTTCACAAATGATTTTTATTAGGGTTACTTTGTGTTTTAGTCTAATTTATTGGGCCTGCTTTTGCTCCCATTCGGTCCATGAGCCGGCATAGGCCTTGGCGCTGAAAATAGGTGTTTTATTATAATAAATATACATTCTTATGTAAGAGCCAGCAAATTCCTACTTGACAAAGCCCAGGGTCTTGGCCAGGTTGGCGGCACGCGCAGCTCTGCCTCCGGCTTTGCAGGAGAATATCAGCACGGCGTCAATTGGTGGCTTGGCTCGGCCGTAGGACTTTTCGAAATCCTTGTCCGGCAGGTTAAAGGCCTTTTCTAGCTCAGGCACTGGTGTACATACAAATGGGTATGACTCATGTAATTAGTTTTGTTGGTTCAACTAATCTATGTGCATATCTTAACTACTCACGGGGAATGTTAATGCTAGCGGGCAATACGCCCGTCTCCGCTAACTCGGTCTTGTTGCGCACATCGACTAAATATGTTGTCGGTTGGTTGGGCACATCCTTAACTTCCTCGTAGCTAGCCATTTTAAAGCAATAATTAAAAGCAAAAAAACCCCGGTTTTTTAATGTAATGTCAATCAAACTAAAGCCAAATGATAAGTATGCTAGAACTAGCTATCGATTGTCCAGCTATTGTTATCGATATCGAAGACTGTCAACTTGGCGTTTTGCTAAACGCAGTGTGACCATATGGCGCACAGTTAACCGTTTTTTTTTTATATTGGTCAAAGTTCATTTTCAAAAATTATTCATTTTATTCGTAATTTACATACTTTTTAAAGTAATTTTCATTTCACATTATTTAATATTCAAGAATTCACTAAATAAGACGCAAAGGCATTTAATTGCTCTACTAAACCAACAAATTGCACAATTTTCATTGCATGGATAAATTAAACAGGATTGCAAATAAATATGTATGTTACTTTCGATCAACATCAATATGTGTATGTTTGTTTGTATATATATCTATATATAAAATATGTATATCAAAAGTGGTTCAGTTTTAGGCAAACTTCTTCAATGGGCATAAACATATTTAATTATGTATTATTATGTATTATTATGTACTTTTCTCTTAAATCAACATTTGACGTCGGTTTTCTAGGCGGCGCATATACAGGACTGAATTGTTTCATTTTGTATAATTCCACTAGCTAGTTTTTTATATATATTATTAATTCCTTCTCGCTGTACAATTTAAAATTGATTGTTATCCAAAAATATTTCTTGTGTAAATTCTATGAATTTATGCATGCTTGATTTTTTCTCTGATATTTAGTTTTATGCCACAATGCTTTGTAGAGTTTAGCAATTTTATAGACAAATAAAGTACATATAAAAAGACAATTTCTGCGAAACGAAACAAAACAAGAAACACGAGTGCAGCATATTATTGCGTAGGAGGCTCCGTCTTTTGTGTGTGAAGGTGGCGGTGGCGGTGGCAGGGAAGGGGGTGTGCGATATTCTCGTATGAATGCCACCAGAGGATTAGGCGAAACGCTTCGACGGCGGCACCAGGTGCTCGGGCAGCGCGCTGGGCAGCTCACAGCCGTCCAGCTTGACATTGATTAAGTGCATCGCCAGCGCAAATTCATCAATGTCCAGAAAACCATCGCAATCGATGTCGGACAATTTCCAGATTTTGCTTAGCACCGAGTTGGGCAGTTTCGATTTGATGAGCTCCTGCTTGGCAGCTGCAATTAAGAATAAAATAGTTGCTTTAATTGTTAGTCGATTGGGGTAATCAATTTGCCAGCACTCACTTGAGCCGGAGATTTTGCCATCTACCGGTCCCAGCCCGTTGAAGATGGCATCTGTGCGTGGCTTATCCTTGTTGCATATCCATTCGTGCTCGCCGCATCCGGCATCGATGCCCTCGCCCTTCATGTAACCGAACGGTGAGACAATGTCGTCGATGACGCCCTCGAAGGCACCTCCTGCAACAAGAAATCACAAATTGCAATCAGTTCGGATCGATTACGGTTCTGTTTCTCGGCTCAAGCAACACAAATGCGTGCATCTATATTAATTAAGCATCTAATCTAGGTGGCTTCTCGGTGCACACACACACACACACACACATTCAATTAGGCGCAATTAAAAAACCTTCGGTTCGTTTGGGCTGCAATTGACGCTGTCGCCGCCCCATCGTGACCAGGTCCGACGTCCGGCGACCGACTTAAGTACGTACTTTGGCTGCGCCCGCTTCAAGTGCAACAGCCAACAGCCGTGGCGCATACTAAACGAGGCAAGCGAGTGCTTGAGAGCAGCTTGCCGCCGCGTGTGGCAACTGCCCCTCTTTGATATGCCCTTGCAGAGGAGTCGATTCCCAAGGCATATTTATATGCCGAGTCTCTCGGTCTTCAAGCTATCATTACGACTTCTCTTCTGTCGCATATGGCGAAATTCGACGGATCAGACAAATATGCCCTGGGAATGGTTAGTCAGAAGTTTACTTCTTCTATGCACAACTTTTTGGCTTATCAAGATATCTTAGTCCAAAACTTAATCAACATCGGACTATACTATATTACACAGCTCTATAGAAAGGCACGCTCGTAAATCTATGGCAAGTCTTTTGTTTATATAAAGATATTCCGAGCAAAACTTAGCAATCAAAAGCTTCTCATTTCACATCTTTTAACCCGTATTGAAATGGACTACAATATAATATGGAACCTGAAGGAACAATCGATCGGATAAAGCTGTCGTATAAGAACATTTCTGAGACACATGTCTACAAGGAGTTCCTCCAAGATATCTTAACCGAATCTTATCTGATAAATATATCAATAGTGTGAGAGGATGAAAGAGTTTATTTGTATCTGGTTTCATTTAAATCTAATGTTTGTCTCCTATTCTTGCTGTAGTCTCACAGTCTTTTCGTGTTAACACTAATGCTTAACATACTCTGTTATTTACATGGGGCCTGCTGCCAGCGTGACCGTGTGTACTTCTGATAATACCTGCTATGTGCTATGATACTGTGACGTCAATATCCCACATGGGGCCTGCTGCCAGCGTGACCGTGTGTACTTCTGATAATACCTGCTATGTGCTTTGATACTGTGACGTCACTATCTTACTACAATAGGAGCAATCGATTGGAAGTAGCCTAAATATGCCTCGTATACAAATATATCCCATTTCTCTTGTACGTCTGCCAGGGCATTGGATCTTCGGCCAACCGAAGCGAAGAGTTCTTTGAGGTTTTTATATTGCCTGCCACCACTTGGTTTCAATTTATTTTTGCAATGGATATAAGCGGCGAGTTCGAGAAATAGTTATATGCTTGCTTACATCAATTGCCGGCTCTGGCGGGGAATCGGAATCGAGTTTGGGATCGGGTTGGATTGGAGCCGCGGCGGCTGGCGGTTCGATTTCTGCGTGGTCGTTCGCGACATTGCCTACCCTACTAGTGCAGCTGGTGAACAGCCGGAGCTGTTGCTGGCGCAGGTTCTGCAGCCAGCGATCGAAGCGCTCCGCAAACTGAGCGCTCTGTGTGCCGGGGGTCAGAACCTGCGGCTCCTCCTCGGACACATCGACCTCCGCCAGCTCCTCCTCTTCTGCGATACAAATGCATAAAAAGAAATTAGCAAAGGCGAACGAGAGAGAGAGATTCTAGTGCGAGAGCGTGACACACATTTGGAAATGTACAGAGAAACATAAAAAAATTAGTGTGCCATTGTCAAAAAATAAAAAGAATTGGCCAACTTAAGAAGAGGAGCTCAGACCTCGCAGTGGGCAGCAACTTTTTAGCGACACATTGCTAAACATTTGTGAAATAGTACGTACATATATACACAGAGCTATGATAAAGCCAGAGATAAAGCAAAAAAACTAAAAACTTGTCCGGAACGTGTGGAAATGATGAAATGATGCTTTTGCTTTGAGCCACAATCTGTGCCAATTTGCTGTAACGGGCAACTACATGAAGACTATATCATATAAAAAATAGAAGTCTTGCGAGTGCCGAAGCTTAAATACCCTTACAGACAAATGAGAATATTTCCACGAACATGCAGGCAAAAAAACTTGAGCTGCAACTAAGGAATTCTTTTGTCGCTGCTACGAATTGGAGTTTCGGATTCGCGACGTTGCGATCCAATTGAAGATTCCAGCCTTGTGATATTCTTGCCAGATGTTGATCAGTTGGAGAATTTATTTAAAATATCTCAACTTGATTTCCTTGGCAACTACATGATGCAGTAATTTGACCCGGCAGCCTGCGACTAGTGCTGGAAAACAATCGATGGGACTATCGAGAGATAGTATCGATACAATACAATACATCGGAATTTGGTGCTTTGATAACAATCGATGAGTATTTTGGAAGCATCGATGTTTTCCCAGCTCTAACACTTTTTGAGCCAGAGAAACTGACAAGTAAAATAATTTTAAGTGGATTAATTTTTATTTTGACCTTTTTTTGGCAAATAAAATATCTCAAAAAATTACAATCATCACGATCGGACGCTTTTATTGTTTTAAGACAAGTTTTAAACCCAATAAAGTCATGGATATTTTCTTTTTGGTTCTTGTTAATATCACTAACGTCTTCTAATTATTTTCATTTTGAAAACTATCGATGTTTTGCTTGAAAACAATCGAAAACATCGATGGTCTCCAATATCGATTTTTTTCCAGCTCTCGTATGGACTGATTTAAACAATATACATATTTACTCGCTGACAAGTGAGATAACAATTTTTAGCTAATATATAACACATATCGAAGCATAAAAGATAGCTTAATATATTCGCCTATATATCAAATACTTTCAATAGAACCGGCATCTTCAGAGAAACTGGCTTCATTTAAGGTCATTTGCCCGCACATAAACACAAAAATAAAACGGAAATGCACCAATACACATTCACAAAACAGATCGGAAAATCGACAGACAGCAATACACACAAACAACAATGAAAAGAGGAAAAACAAAACAAAGTCGAAAAACTTTTACACACACTCGAGTCACATTCGACACACACAAATTTAACGTCGCGTTCGACATTTCACGCGTTCTTGACTTTGATTTTCCGCTCTGCTCAGCTCTGCTTGTTCTGCTTGTTATTCACATCGGCGCATTATCAGCGCATTCTTCTGGGGGGTATCTTTTGGCGTGGCATACCCTCTGCAGTCCCCCCCCCCCCTTGCTTTGGGGTAATTTTAAGCGACAAGTTCATTCACTTGTTGCCTGCATTAGTGAAGTTTTTCTTTATACTCTCTAAGAGGATAACACGACTATGTCATCTAATTTGTTGCACTACTTAAAATCTGTACGAACTGTGCCTAAATAGACCAAGGTCAAAATATCTTATCGAAATGCTAAAAATAATTGAATACTTCGTTAACAGCTTAGTATCTTGTAAAAAGTAATTTTGAAAAATTAAAATTTTGTAATCTGTCAATTTTAAGATCAATTAACTTAATTCTATATAAATCAAGATTCAAATGTACTTGATATTGAAAGAAGAAAACATTATGAATGGTATTCCAATATTTTTATATTCTCCTACAACACACCCATTTCGTTGTGTCCTTTCGATTTAAGATAATCGATATATATCGATAGCATATCATGCATTTCGCAAACATGGGCCCAAGGAAAGAAGAAGCATAGCTGGTTAGCCATAAAGTGCTCATGTAACGGCAGCTGGGCAATAGATACTGAGTATATCCCAAATTCGATGTGTACTTTCGATTTCAGATTATCGATAAATATCGATTTTGAGATATAGATACGTTTGTTAAGGAAAAGCAAAGCTGGTTAGCCATAAAGTGCTCAAGTAACGATAGCTTGGCAATAGATACTGACTATATCCCATTTCGACGTGTACTTTCGATTTAAGATTATCGATAAATATCGATTTTGAGATATAGATACGTTTGTTAAGGAAAGAAGCATAGCTGGTTAGCCATAAAGTGCTCAAGTAACGGTAGCTTGACAATGGATATTGAGTATATCCCAATTCAATACGTCCATTCGATTTAGGATTATCGATAAATATCGATTTTGAGATATAGATACGTTTGTTAAGGAAAAAGAAGTAAAGCCGGTTAGCCATAAAGTGCTCAAGTAACGGCAGCTGGGCAATGTATACCCCATATATCCCATTTCGATAAGTCATTTTGTTTTCAAATTATCGATAAATATCGATTTTTTGACGTAGGTACGTTGATTAGGTAATCAGAAGCATTGGCTGCTTAGGTAGAATGTTTATAACGGCAGCTGGGCAATGTATATACAGGGTATCTTCCAGTCGCTGACTCCCGACTGCAAAATCGACGTAATTGAATTCAGGAAAGACTTTTGTGGCCAGGCATGACGCATACGAGAAAAGTGATCGGATGACATCAGTTGCGATCGCTTGCGAATCGGGTTGGAATTTTTGGCAAAAAATTTCAAAAAAAAAAAAAAACTATTTAAAATAAATAATAAAAATAAGACATTGGCAAGGCCTGGCAAAATGCGCCAGTCAAGTGTGGAATCATTTTAGAGATCATCAAATAAATGCTTTCTTCCTGCGCTTAGTGCAAGTCCATGCCAAATGGCAAATGGCAGTCGCCCGAGACTTGGCTCTCAATTTCTTATATCTATTTCAATTTCAATTTCAATTTGCAGCCTAGGATGGGGTCCACTTAATGGCACACGCGGCATGTCGGCGCCGTGCAGCCAACAAATTGATACGCGGCGGCCTCAGGTTGCCCGGCGCGAGGCACGTACATACATATATTGTGTGTGGGCACATTGCAATTCCAATTGGAATTTTGAATGCGAATTGGAATTAGAATGGCTTGCATTGGGCTTGGCTCGACACAAGAGCTTGTGCCTCGGAGACTGCGTTTGTCCAATTTGAATAGGTTTATGGCCCGCGACTGGCAAGGCAAATTCTATTATAACTTATATTATCTATCCACTTATCTAGCTTAAATCGGCACACATATTTCTCTAGGTAAATGAAAATGTTTGAGCCTATTCTATTTGGCAGCTAAAATATGAGCAAATTTCAAATTTTCTGCTGACATTTTCTTATTTCTGGGCAGGAGAGATCGGAAACTATGTTGATCTCTATTCGTTAATAATTGATACTATGAAAGGTGAAAGATATATATATATATATATATATAGATTTATATAGATCGATATTATAACAAGTAAGAGGTTCTAGTCGGGAGCTCCCGACTGGGGAATACCCTGCACCCTCAACTTCCAACAGGCGAGAGGTATAAAATGAAAGATACTTGATATATATATGCTGTTCTAGAAGCTAAATGTCAGCTTTGCTGACTCTAGCTCATATTATTTGCCGAAATTGCCCAAAAAACAGAATTACGATATCGATTTTTATCGATAACTTGGAAACGGGACAAGTTATCGAATATCGGAAACAAACTCGATCTGCGCGAGCACTAGCAGAACCTACAGCTAAAATTTCAAGTCTCTAGCTCTTATAGGTTACGAGATCCTGGCGTTCATACATACGGACAGACGGACGGACAGACGGACATGGCTAGATCGACTTGGTTGACGCTGATCAAGAATATATATACTTTATGGGGTCGGAGATAAATTATACCCTTTTTACCCATTTTCAATAGGTTCAGGGTATAAAAATAGGAGAAGAGCGAAAAAAGGATAAACATGTTAAATGTGTGTAAATGTTAAATGTGTGTAAATGTTAAATGTGTTTATCCCTTTTTCGCTCTTCTCCTATTTCCATTATATCGATCTGTATAAATCTATATATATATCTCCCCATCCAGCATAACTTGTAGATTATAAGAGCTCTTAACACTAAATTACTTATTATGATATGTAGGCTCTCATAAATCATGCACAGACTAAGAACTTTTCACTCTTTGGATGTTTCCCAAAATAAAAAGCTGGATACCTCCCCCATGCTGCCAAATAAAAACACTAATTATCTCCGCATTCTCCCTAAAATAAAACCCGATTTTTAAAGATAGAGCCACTTTCTTTGGGTGTCATATTTAAGCCTTGAAAAATGTCACAAGGATCGGACTTTAAGCACCGAAACAAGTTTTAATAAAAAAGTATTATGTGTCTGCTGATAGAGTTATCGAGGTATATATAATAAATCCGATCAAAAAAAATCGACAGTCAGCCTTTAAAATGAACCACAATCTGCTCGGGTAGAGTATACAGCTTTCGGCTATACGTATTTTATAGACTATTTTATGTCATCTTCCGCGTTTTTAATTAGCCGACGTGTTTCGCAAATTAGGTAATAATTATTTTTATTCTCACAAGCATGTTTATACACATATATATACATATAAATATATATATATATATATATATTTCTTTATTCGTGGAAAGACTAAATATAATACTCATAAGCTTAGCTGGTCACACTGTTTCTTAAGAGCATGCGCTTCTTCTTCGAAAAGTTGTCGTGAAACGACAGAAAAATGCCGTCATGTGGCATAAATATTACTTAATAATATTCTATTTACTCTTCGCTCATATGTTTCGCTCTAAATTGATAACAGGGCGAGTTCTTTGTTGCTGGAAATTAGAACAGCGCTAAAAACAGGCGCGGGCAACGCCTCTAGCATGGGACAGATTAGTTGAATATGTATGTATACCCTTCCATGGGGCATAATCATTTTATCAAGAAGGGTGACAGCTATTAAATAACGAAGCAAATTAGTCGAAAGTAAACCTTTTCCCTAACTATCGAGAGAAAATTGAGTATATATTAAATATTTGAAAATTGTTGAATTCAGCTGCCTAATAGTCGAATTCCACTGTTAACATTTCCTACGTTCTTTGCGAATGTAAAACTTTTTTTAAATGTGATATATGTGACCTGTACGTTTCCCAAAAGGAAACTACATTTTTCACATTTGCAAAGAATGTTGGTATTCTTCGCGAGCAATAGCCAAATTCCACTGTCAACATTTCCTACATATTTTTAGGAATGTCACATTTTTGTCTAATGTTCAAAATGTGGCCTGTACGTTTCTTAATGAGAAATCACATTTGTCACATTTGCAAAGAATTTTGGTATTCGCCCCGAAAAGTTCGTGTTTTTGCGATGATTAATCGAATTTCGTATCGATACGTATCGAAGGCAAGCGATAACTTTAAATGATAATTAAAAACTGATTAGCTGTTTATTTAAAGAAGCGGTACTTTTGACACTCACATGTTACCGAGAACTGACATTTGCTAATGGAATCGGAGAATGTGACGTTTGTAAATGTAACATTTTTTGAGCATAGTGGAATCAAGCTGTTAGGGTATTTAATCTTCGGCATCTTGAAGATGACTGCTGTTTATTTTTTCTGTCTATGTTTTCAGTTAAGAGTTCTTGAGGTTCGCACTTAGCATTGATTTTTATCTAGAAACGGGCTTAGTTTCATATCTATTTTCATAGAGGAGCCTGGCAACGCGACAAACCCGAGATAGCCACAACAAACAAAGCAAGTTAGTTGACTTGGCACACATTTAATAAGAGCTCGAGTAATAAACAATTTATTGGCTGGAAAATGAACAGGTGCTAAAGTAAGCGTCGGACTTGTAAGTGGAACCTTGAACTCAACCTCAAACTCAACCTCAAAGTCGAACAAATAACTAACAATGGGTCACACACAGAGAACACCAGAGAGATTGTAATTTAAGCGACAATTATACAATATCGCTTTCATGTACATGCATAACGCAACTGTAGAGTATTTATGGCGCCAATGCAATTATTAATGCCCCGCAAGCCAAGCGGAAGCTGCTTTAAGAGGGAACTCGGGTACACTGAGCGAAAAAAATTACTTCTTTATTTTATCACGAATAGAATTCAACACGTTTTCCTCTTAAAACTTTAAATAAATCGTTCTTGTTTCCAAATAGAATTTTACAAATCATGAAAATAAGTCTTGAATTCAGAAAAAAAAAAATTGTAACAAGAATTTTCATGCTTGACATAAGCAAAAAGCGCTCGAGTACACTGAGCGAAAGAATTGCTTCTAAATTAAGTAGAAATCTTCCTTATTTCAAAGCTGAATTTTACAAATCCTGAAATTAAGTCTTGAATTCAGTAAAAAGTAATTGAAACAAGAACTTTGTTGCTAGACATTAGCAAAAAGCGCTCGAGTACACTGAGCGAAAAAATTGCTTCTAAATTAAGTAAAAATTGTTCTTGTTTCAAAAGCGAATTTTACAAATCCTGAAATTAAGTCTTGAATTCAGTAAAAAGTAATTGAAACAAGAACTTTGTTGCTAGACATAAGCAAAAAACGCTCGAGTACACTGAGCGAAAAAATTGCTTCTAAATTTGATCACAAACAGAATTTCATGACGTTTTCATCTTAAAACTCCAAATACACTCAATTTTCGAAGACTTAAATTAAGCATAAATTGTTCTTGCTTCAAAACTGAATTTAACAAATCCATAAAAATAAGTCTTGAATTCAATAAATCCATTTTCGAAGACCTAAATTAGGTAAAAATCTTCCTTGTTCAAGAAAATAAGTCTTGAATTCAGTGAAAAGTAATTGAAATAAGAACTTTGTTGCTTGAACATAAGCCAAAAATCTGAATGAAAGTTGCACATTTCTGCGATTAAGCTGTGCTGCCTTGAGAAAAATTCTTAATTTAAGAGTTTCGGTCTTAGACTAAGAAAATTGTGTTGCAATCACACAAGTACCAAATTCTTAATATTATTGATCATTATTATTGTTATTTTCGTTGTAGCTTAAGCATTTTTTAGACACTGATATATTAATATTAAGTTTGTTTTCGGTGTTGGGTATCTCATAGTCGAGCATAATTACAACTGTCTTTTTTTCCCCCGAATTGAGTACAACATTGTTGATGCACTTACTGCAGATGAAGCTTAAACATTTTTAAGGCACTCTGATATATAAACAATTATTTTTTTGTCAGTACTGGGTATCTGATAGTCGAGCATAATTACAGTCAAGTTTGCTCTCGAATTGAACACAAAATTCGTGTTTCTTTTCGCTAAATGCATTTGTTGTAGATATAGCTTAAGCTTTTTGAAGGGTACTTCATTAGTAGTTCAGTGCTGGGTATCTCATAGTCGAGCATAATTACAGCTGTGTTTTTCAACCGAATTGAGTTCAACATTGTTGCTGCATTTACTGCAGATGTAGCTTCAACATTTTCATTCCATATATCAGAGTTATATTAACAATTATTTTTTTTGTTTTTGCTGGGTATCTCATAGTCGAGCATAATTACAGTCAAGTTTTCTCTCGAATTGCATACAAAATTCTTGATTCTTTTCGCTTTTGGTGCAAATGTTATTTAAGCATTTTAAGGGTACTTTATTGTTATAACAATTTTGTTTTTGTTTTTGCTGGGTATCTCGTAGTCGAGCATAATTAGAGCTGTGTTTTCACTCGAATTAAACTGTTTTGGACTGTTTGGTCAATGCGTGCTCGTCGTCATGGTCGGTCGCCCGAATCTGGATGCGTCTATGGCCAGTCTGTGCCCAGCTTTCTGCTGGTCGCTGGACTGGAAAATATATAAAGTATATACATATATATGTGTGTGTGTGTGTGAGTGTGTGCATCATGCACAGGGGGGGGGTCTCCCCTCTCTTGGCTCGCACTCCCAGTTTCGCATTAAACGTGAGTCATGAATTTTGTTCTTCTTTTTCACTGCTTACATCATGCCGAACAATGCGGTTCGATATTTGTTATCACTCGGACATATGACGACGTCGACCAAGTTCGATAAAAACGTTAGTAATTAGCCCGCATACATATATATTTGACGTGCCACGCCCCGGGCGGAGTACTTGTCCGCCCCTTTTTGGCAAGTAAAAAACTTGTCGCTTATCAGACATTTACAATATTTGAGCTAGATATGAGAGAAATATGTGTGTATGTTACCCTAACGCCGGCACGTCTCTCGACTATTTACTCGAACTCCGCCGGATTGCACGCATAATCTTTGCCGAAAAGAAAAGAAAAAAAATAAGTGCGTCTAGCGTCGGGCATGGCAACCTGTTATCAGCGAGGCCTTCTTATCGCACTGTTTACGTAGCAAATACTATATAGAGAGAGAGAGAATATCTGTGCTATATATATATATATATATATGCGGCCAGCACATTACATAAGTGCGAAAAGAGGAAGCTGGAGGCGTAAAGTCGCAAACCCGGCAGAAGTATTATTCATTAAATTTAAAATGAACTTTTACTCAAGCGAACTCGGAGCTGAGGATGTTAGATATTATTATGGATAATGGACATTATTAATATAAGTGACAAACGATTTGTTCGGGCAATGCCTGGCCTTAGGCAGAAGTTCTTTTGCTCAAACGAACTCAGAGCTGAGGATATTAGATACTAATATGGATAATAATAATAATTACATAATGGATATTATTATGCATAATGGATATTATTATTCTTCAAGTACGCTCTTAATTAATTTTCATTTTCTAAACTTATACCAGGCTTTTTCCAAAACGCTGTAAGAAATTTCGGTTTACCCACTTTACGGTATAAGCTGTGCGTCAATCAGTAACTCAGTCAGTCAATCAATCAATCAGTTTTAACACACAGCTTTGTATGTATAGCTACTTATATGAGTGGAAATGCCCAAGTACAGCTCCTGTACTTTAATTAGTACCTGCATCGTCAATCAGTCCATCAGTTCCATCAGTCAGTCAATCAATCAATCAGTTTACATACACAGCTTTGTATGTATAGCTACTTATATGAGGGGAAATGCTTAAGTACAGCTCCTGTACTTTAATTAGTACCTACATCGTCAATCAGTAACTCAGACAGTCAGTCAGTCAATCAGTCAATCAGTTTACACACACAGCTTTGTATGTATAGATACTTATAAGAGTGGAAATGCTCAAGTACAAATCCTGTAGCTTTCATTTGCACCTACATCGTCAATCTGTAACTCAGACAGTCAGTCAGTCAATCAGTCAATCAGTTTACACACACAGCTTTGTATGTATAGATACTTATAAGAGTGGAAATGCCCAAGTACGTCTCCAGTAGCTTTCATTTGCACCTGTATCTTCAATCAGAAACTCAGTCAGTCAGTCAATCAGCTTCGTATGTATATCTACTTATTTGAGTGGCAATGCCCAAGTACAGCTCCTGTAGCTTTCATTTGGGCCTGCATGCGCCGCTAAGCAGTTAAATTGTAATTGCTGCGTCCATTAGATACATTCAGTGATCTATCTCGATGTGTGTGTGTGTGTGCCAACAGCAAACTTGTTTTCCACAATTTGGCATGACTATTTGCTAACTGGGTCAACTTGGTTTGTTTTTGATTTTGTTTCTTTGCAGCTAAATTGCGCGTGCGCGCGCTCATTATAATGGAAAGACTGAAAAGCTGAACTAAAGAAATCCAGGCAAAAATACAATTAAAGGCGGTAAAAGAAAATGCAAGAACGCTTATCTGCAGCTTGTCGATAAGCGTAGCAGCAGTAATTTTTATCGATTAACGATAAATGCATGAGAAGCGGGCATGGGGGCAAAATGAATCAGGCAACTTATCGTGCTTCAGTTCGCGGAATGCTAAAATTAGAAACGCATTCACGGAGCAAAGTGCAGGGCTGTTAGTGCGATTGTTTGTATCGATAGGCGGGTATCGATTAATTGTGCACGATTAATTGTGGACAAGCGACAGGGTGACCAGGTGCGGGGCGGGTTTCGATTAGCTGCGATTGCTGGACGAGAACGGGCAACAAATTTAAATTGGAATCACAAAAATTGGGTTAAGATTAGTATTGCATATTGGATGGGCTGGTGTTACTTACCCTTGACGATTGGATCTTGGACGAGCGTCATTTCCTCCTGTGGTATCATCTCCATGAGACGCGCTATGTCCTTGGCCAGCATGTTGTCCACAATGTCGAGCAGGTGCGGTTTCAGCGAATGGAACTTGGTAAAGTCCTGGTGCTGCAGCACCTCCTGCATCTTCTTGATGTCGGGGAAATCGCCCGGCGATATGGAGTGCTCGCGCTGAATGCGATCGTACACCTGGCCCAGGTTCTTGATCAGATCCTTCTTTTTGCTGTCCTTGCCAAACACCGAGGGCATATCCTTGCGCAGCTCGGCAATGATAAACGCATGCACCTTGGCCAGGCGCGCCCGCTTGATCAGATCGTTCAGCTTGCGCAGCGCCGCATTGCGGGGCAGCGATTGCAGATCACGGAACAGATCCTGCTCCTCGTCCTCGAAGAGCCGGCGATTCGCATCGAAGCGCAGCGGCTGATCCCAGAAACTGCCAATATAGACGCGCGCCACCTCCGGCGTCTGCAGCACCTTGCCCAGCGACCACATGAGCGCGCCATAGACCCGCATCAGCTGCTGATGATCAATCATGTCCGCCTTGTTCAGAATGATGCGGATCTTGTCGTCGTGGCCCTTGAGCGCCTCAATCGAGCGCCGGAACTCGTCGGATATGTCCAGCTTGTGTGCATCGAACAGCAAAATGATGCGATCGACGCGTTCCGCAAACCATTCGAGCACGCCGGTAAAATCGTAGCCGCGATCGATGCGCTGCTTCTCGCCCGACAGGATGCCGGGCGTATCCACAATCGAGATGGCATTCAGCACGGGCGATGCCACAGTCGAGCATTGGAAACGATTCAGAAATGCGTTGCCATACTTGGAGAGCGGGCGGAACTGTTTCTTGGGATCGACCACCAGCGCATTGCCGGGTATCACGCCCTCCTTATCATCGTACATGACGGCAATAAAGCGATCTGTCGTCGGCTCCGGCCCGATCCGAATGCCAGGAAAATCTCGCTCCAACAGGTAGCGTATGAAGGTCGTCTTGCCCGTCGAATACTGGCCCACCAGCAATATCATGGGCTTGGCATCGAAATCGGGATCCTCCAGCTTGGGCGAGTGAAAGTCATGGAACTGATAATGCTCCTCCAGGGGCAACAGTTTGCTGCGATAAATCTTTTTCAGCTCGCCGATGACGTTCTCGACAACCTCTTGGTTTTTAGTCTCGCGCTTCAGAAAACTAAACATTTTGAACTGAACACAGATGGAACACAACTATTAATACAAATATTTAGTAACACACTCTCGCAGCAGACGGTAGATACGCGGGGCGGGGCGGGGCGATGCGGGGCGGCAATTACTGCAACGACGACGAAAGGCGCTATTAAATAAATTCTCGTTGCGTATGCGTATACGTGTAATACAAAAATTCAATAACTGAATATTTTGTATATATGTTATATATATATACTATGTACACTCGATTTTTTTTGCTGTGCGTGTCGTGAGTCGAGACGTCGCGTATGATTCACGCGCGTACGTATATTTTTGGAATAAAAAAATTTGTTGGTCGGCTGGTTTGGTGCAAAGCGACGACACCAAGGCTGCAATTCCAAATCCAAGTGAACTTATGTGGCTTATCGATTTATCGCACCGATAGGCCGATACAGCATGCGATATATGTCCAGGGTGGCATATTAATTTGCGCGCGATTAAATTATCATCACCGTCTGAAACTGTTCTCACTCGAAATTTCCACAAATTACTAAATTAAATTCAATTAAAAATTAGAAAGGCTTAACAATTTGACAAACTGATGGGGGAAAATTTTAAAAATACAATCACTTTGACAGCTTGTCAGGCAACTTATTACCATAAACTACGATTCGAATTGGGCGCTAAGAAATCAAATAGTTCGTATTTGTACGTTTAGAGCGCGTAAACTTTCACGGCTTGAAATGCGCATAACTATATCAAAACGGAACAAACCTTTTTGTTTGGTGAGAACATGTTTTTAAAATGTGTATTATTTATATATATCTGAGAACTTTAGCCGAACTTAACAGCACTGTCAACAGAAGTGTACTCGATAGAATCCGATAACAAATAAATTCACCACAAATATGGTCACTCTCTCCGAGCACCATACCACTCTCTAGGCAGCCCAGCTGTTTTCGTTTCAACATTCAGTTGTGAGAGCGCACCGTAAGATACATTTGCGAGCAGCGGTCGAAAATCGTTGAAATTTGTTGCTGTATTTCAAAAGAAAGCGAAAAGTGAAGTGATGAGATCAAAAGTGAATAGATAATTTGTATAAGACACATTGGCCTGCCTAATCAAAAGTGAGATGAGGCAATAAGATAATGCCCATATGTGTGTGCTGTGCATCTGTGTGTGTGTTAGCGCAGCAGCCGCAGCTGCCAGCATGTATGTGTATAGAAATTGCACGAATCTCAGCCGTAAGGCGCGCAACAACAAAAGCGATTTAAGTAATTAACCAATTGAGTGCATAAATCAAGGAACTTTTGCAAAATGCCACAAATTGACTACGCAACGACAACAATAACAGCAACAACAACAAAGACAACGAGGCGGCAGAAATTAACTTGGACTTGGGGCGTCTGAAAAATCGATTGACCAACGATGCCGACCACAGACGAGCCGGAGGCAGAAACGAAAACATTGCGCACTTGCAATTTTAGCCAAAGGTATCAGCCAAATCACCTTCCGTTTAACATTTATTCTCAATAAATTAGCACGAAAATGCGAAATGTTGTTGTGCGACCATTTTGGCTGCTTTGTATGTCGCTCCGATTTCGTAACAGCCAAACAGTAAATAAATAAATAAATAAATACATACCTGTTCCACCTGAATTCACCCCCCCCCCCCTCTCCCCCGTCCCACCTTCTCCGCCAGCACACTCGAGCACAACGTCCGATTTCTTTGAGTACGCCTGCACTTTCGCGTATTTTTTTTGGTGTCTACCCTATACCCTTTAAAATGTGTGCAGCAGCGGGTATGTCGATTTTGCATGTAGGTTTGTAACAAGCGGCAGTTACGGATTTATTTTCGAGCATTGTTTCGGACGGTAAATATAGTTTACTGCATTCAGAAGATTTCTAGCAGAATAAGATATACTCAGTATTGATAAATATCGATTTTAAGCCTACATTTTGATGTACGCTAGCTGAAGCTGGTTATCTCAATATATATAAAACTGACTGACTAACTGACTGATTGGCTAACTGACTTATTAACTGACTGACTTATTGATTGACTGACTGATTGATTTATTGAATGACTGACTGATTTTTTGACTAATTGACTGACTGACTAACTGACTGATTGACTGACTAACTGACTGACCGACTTATTAACTGACTGACTTATTGATTGACTGACTGATTGATTGACTGACTGATTGATTTATTGACTAATTGTCTAACTGACTGATTGACTGACTTATTGACTGACTAACTGACTGATTGACTGACTGACTTATTAACTGACTGACTTATTAACTGACTGACTTATTGATTGACTGAGTGATTTATTGACTAATTGACTGACTTATTGATTAACAAATTGACTGATTGACTGACTTATTAACTGACTGACTGACTTATTAACATACTGATTGACTGTCTGACTGACTTATTGACTGACTGACTGACTGATTGATGATCAACGTCCAGCCCAAACCGTAAGAGCTAGCAAGCGGAAATTTTCACTGTATTTACCTTATGTGATGTAGGTGCACGTTAAGACGGGGTTTCGGCAAATTCCACCCGCAAGTGTGGAAAAATCGCGAAAAAAATTTGTATGTAACTTTTTTGTTTACAACCCGATCGGCCTCAAACTCATTTTCAAAGATCTTTGTTTGAATTGGTGGGTGGAGATTCGTGTTCAAATTTATTTATTAGGATCTATATGGAATATCATTTGAGACAAGTTTCATACTTATTACAGAATTCAAGCTTTCTCGGTGGAAATGCGATGAGAAGTTATTTTTTGTTAAAGTTTTGTCCGATTTGCTTCGAACTTATTTTCAAATCGCTCGAGGCGGAACTCAATGGAATTCCACCCGCAACTGTGGTAAATTGGCGGAAAACGTTTGTGTGAAAGTTTTTTGTCTACCTTTCGATTAGTTTCAAAATCATTTTCAAAGATCTTTGAGAGAATTTATTTGATACGTGCCACGGGCAATATATTTGTTTTAAATAACTGGCTACACGGTATTTCTTAGTCTGTCACTTTGAACTGAAATATCTTTAACTTGCCTTAATCTTCAATCGATGTCCAAAGTTCAAATTCAAAGTCAAACGCAAGGCCCATTTCCGGGGCGGAGTTGCCTCAAGTTGCCTTGCACCCTTCAGCTCTAATTATTTATGGAAATTCGTTTCTCTCATTAAACGAAAATAGTTTTTATTGTTTTGTCATTCGTAGAATATATGTATGTATGTAATGTTGCCATGACATTCAATTCGAGTTCATTGTTAATGAGCAAACGCATTTTTATTGCCACTTATTTGATTTATTTAATGCGCTCCAGATATTGCTAAGGGGCGTAAATAAACAACCTGCTTATCATCATTAATCGACAAAATATTCTAATAATTCGATTTCGGGAATGTAACTTAATACTTAATTGTAGGAGAGGCTCAAGCAAAGGAAGGGTATTCAAAGTCGGCTCTATCGAATCACTGAATCATCATAAATAATCGCTCAGAATTTGAGTAATTTTGATCTTCGATTGTTTCTTATTTATTTGTACAGAGAAGTCGACATAGTTAGACTCATTTTAAGGTGATCTCTGTACAGTTAAGCCGCGCATGCCCTGATCTGTTTATCTGTAGAGTATCATCTTTATATTTTTGCATTTGTCCGTCTAAACGTCTACACAAAAAAAAACACATATATAATGCATTCAAGGGGGGCGTATTTTTCATTTAAATCATTTTCATTTATTTTGTCAAATGCAATTTTTGACAAATAACAAAAATTGTCGTGGAAGTTGGGTGGAATTTCTAAAATCACCGTAAAACGTATTACTTAAGTTTTTATGCAGAGCTTTGAAAATAAGCTGAAGACAGCGAATTTTGAGAAAGATGTGAAACGTCTTTCAAGTGAATTTAAATAAACAATTTTCAGATCGATCGAATGGAAAATAAATAGGATTTATAAAATCATTTTCCCCTATTTTTCCACACTTGCGGCTGAAGTTAAAACATTTTCCCTCAAGATGGCGAATTTGGCGAAAAATGTGAAACATCTCTAATGTAAATTTGAACGAAAAATGTTAAAAACTATTTTCAGATCGATCGAATGGAAAATAAATAGGATTTATAAAATCATTTTCCGCTATTTTTTCACGCTTGCGGGTGAAATTTAAAAAAACTAAATAAATAAGTTAACTACTTACAGTAAATATATCATTATTTTATTTTAAATATAGAAAAGAGCATCCCATATATATGTATTATATATATCTCTATACGTACATCCACTACATTTGTAGTGGAAGTTGCGTGGAATTGAAAATAAAACGTAAAAAACCCGTTTTGATCCACATTTTCGGTCAAGATGGCGGATTTGGCGAAAAATTTGAAACATCTCTAATGTGAATTTGAACGAAAAATTTTTAAAAACGTTTTCCAGATCGATCGAATTGAAATCAAATAGGATTTATAAAATCATTTTCCGCTATTTTTCCACGCTTGCGGGTGAAATTAAAAAATCGTCTAAATTAACTACTTGCCGTAAAAATTTCATAATTTAATTTAAAAAAAAATAAATTTAAAATATATATAAGATCACCCTATATATATATACATAATTATATATATATTTCGCTGAGTAAATCTAAATTTTTTAGTCTTAACTGCATTTAGATTCTTTTCTATTTGACACTTGCTAAGAAATGAAATCATTTTTGTCAGATGTCGCATTCTCGCCAAATATATTCTATTTTTATGACAATTTACGCGAGGCCGCGCGATCGCCCACATTACAAGCGTACGAGTCGGACGTACGGACAGCCGGACGGACGGACGGATGGGTGGGCGGATTGTCCCCCCCGGGAGGGGCTCAAATGACAACGCACGCAATGGCTACGTGTCGCTAGGAGGCCGAGATGTGCTGGTGCCCCTCCGCCCCCTTCGGTTCCATTGTGTGCGGGGCAATCGGCCGTCCACCAGCCGAGTTCCAAGTCAACCTCGAGACTCCAAACGAAGCCCCGCTCGGAACTGTGCCCACATTTAACGTTTTACGAGTGCAAGTTTCTATTATCGAAAGCCTCCTGAGAATTGGCGAATTGCGTTGGCAGTTTCCATTCGCAGTCGTAAACAACAAAATGCAATTGTTTAGAAATGCGAAACGCGATAAATAAAACATTTCAATATAATTGTTTTTGCAGTTCTATGAAAACTGATTAGATTTAACGCCCTGAAAATGGGCAAAAGGGGCGTAATGTTTGTGTGAAAATGTTTGTAACATGCCGAAGTTAGCATAAAGCATATAAATATATAAAATAAATAGCTGTTATATATTAAACTATAAACTTTTCGTGATATATCATATATCGATATATATCGATTTTGAGAGCATACGAGCTATGCCCCAATTGGGCAAATGCAAGATATCTCATTTCTGGCTCTGTTCCGCCTGCTGAGCTGTGGAATTTAGACACACTTGAATGTCATACGTATGCCCTGAAAATTTCATCAAAATCGGACTATAGAAGCCGAAGTTAATCTGAATTAAATTTCATTAAAATCGGAATATAAAAAGCCAAGTTAATTGGGATGCATTTCTCCTAGTAAGAGGCCTAGAAGGAAGCTGGAACGAATGTAAAGTCGACTTGGCGATGAATTCGGGCTACGTCCCTGTCGGGCAGCCTCGTCTAGAGCAAGTTCAGTTCAAGTTCACTCTAAGGAGCTTTTACTGTACATTTGTATCTTATTCCTCCTGTAAAGTGGCCTTAGAAGGAAGCTGGAACGAATGTGAAGTCGGCTTCGGGCTGCTTCCCAGTAGGGCAACCTCCTTTAGAGCAAGTTCAGTTCAAGTTCACTCTAACGAGATTTTACTGTACATTTGTATCATATTCCTCCTATAAAGGGGCCTCAGAAAGAAGCAGGAACGAATGTATAGTCGACTTGGCGGAGAATTCGGGCAGCTTCCCAGTCGTGCAGGCTCGTCTAGAGCAAGTCAAGTTCGAGTTCACTCTAACGAGATTTTACTGTACATTTTTATCTTATTCCTCCTATAAACGGGCCTCAAAAGGAAGCTGGAACGAATGTAAAGTCGACTTCGGGCTGCTTCCCAGTCGGGCAGGCTCGTCTAGAGCAAGTCAAGTTGCAGTTCTCTTTAGCGATCTTCTACTGTACATTTTTATCTCAATAAACATCTCGTTATCAATTGTGCTTTTCAGATGGCGCTATAAAAGAGCGTGCCTAGTAGGCATTTGCTAGCAACTCGGACGAAGTCGCCGATAAAAATGTCTAAAATGAGAGGTAACTACATATATTCTTCTACTACAAATTCGTGGCACTTTCTTAGAATTAACTTGATATACATTTCGCAGGCCGTGTACTGATACCCCTGCCCAATACGGGCGCAATGGGACGCAAACGCAACAATTTTTATATGCGCAGCGTCTTCATCCTGGCGCTCTGCATCTTCGGTCTGCTGCAGTATCACAATTTCAACTACTGTAAGAGACAAAACAAAACTAATTTACTGCATTTATTGATAATGATTATGATAACCTTTTACTGCTCAGTGGACAGCCGGGATGCGATGCTTGGCGATGCGGTGACCAATGATTCGGCGGATGCCATATTGTCTATGGTGCCGGCTCCGCTTCACAAATATCTGACTCCACACACGCGCAATCACAGCGCGCCGGCGACAGGTGAGCAGCAGCAGCTGACGGATTGATAGCTTCTTCGTTAAACGATATTGATGCCTGCTCCTCCTATTTTGCTTTCGCTGCAGTGCTCCAGCTGAACAGCAGCGTCTCCGGTCTAAGCAGCGCCGGCATTGCGGCGGCGGCGGCGGCGACCACAATCAACTTTGAGGCATATCGTCCGCCCAACATTTCGGAGATCAAGCGTCAGATTGTCAGATATAACGAGCTGCAGCTGGTGCTGAACGAGGACACATTTGGGCCGCTGCAAAACGATTCTGTGATAATTGTCGTACAGGTGCGTGGACGTTTGTTTTCTGGCTCTCTCGATTGCATTGCTAGAAACATTTCTTACTCGCAGGTGCACACGCGCATCAATTATCTGCGGCATCTGATCGTCAGCCTGGCGCAGGCACGTGACATTTCCAAGTCGCTGCTGGTGTTCTCGCACGATTTTTACGACGATGACATCAACGATCTGGTGCAGCAGATTGACTTCTGCAAGGTTATGCAGATATTCTATCCGTACTCGATGCAAACGCATCCGCACGAGTATCCCGGCGTCGATCCCAACGACTGTCCCAGAAACATCAAGAAGGAGCAGTGAGTACATCTAGCCAAGAAGTCATATTCTATTCTCATTTAATTTACCCTTTCAGGGCTCTCATCAGCAACTGCAACAACGCACTCTATCCGGATCTCTATGGCCATTATCGCGAGGCCAAGTTCACGCAGACCAAGCACCATTGGTGGTGGAAGTCGAACCGTGTCTTCAACGAGCTGGAGGTTACCCGGTTTCACTCGGGTTAGTTATGGCCACGCCTGCAAATTGAGCACAACATTAATATTTTTTATTTTTGCTCTGTAAGGTCTCGTTTTGTTCCTGGAGGAGGATCACTATGTGGCCGAGGACTTTCTCTATCTGCTGGGCATGATGCAGCAGCGCACCAAAGACTTGTGCCCGCAGTGCAACATCCTCTCGCTGGGCACCTATCTAAAGACATTCAACTATTATACGTACCACAGCAAGGTGAGATCCCCAACAGTCCGCCGCGACTGCGCTTCATTGCCTGGCTACATCGTTTAGTCGTTTAGTCCATTGGCTAAATCCAATAGGAGACAACTGCTTCATACAATATATGTATTCAATTAATGTCTTTAAACAAAAGCAAATGTCAATCGCTTCTGCCAATTTAAATGTTATTAACGAACACATCCTACCTAAAACATGAACGTATAATGTACATCAACTCAGCACTAGGGCTTTACAGTACATAGATCATAATCCTGCCTTTGTTACAGTGAAAGCTCGCTAAGGAAAACACATAAACATGCTTACATTTTTTTAGTATATAAAAAGCTTTCCAAATTTTACTTGGATCAAATCAAATTTTAAATTATCGTCTGTCGTAAGATTTCATATTATTGTCCGATATTTTATGCAAGAATAGTTAATTTACAATTCAAATAGAAGCGGGAACAAAGCTAAATGAATGGAAATGTCCGTTAATCGCGCAGTGCTGTCAGCTGCCGTTTCAAAAAAGCAGCTGCAACCAGTGTTAAAAACGGCAAAGTCGGCTAATAAACAGGGCTGTTATTGCTTTGTTGAGATGATCAATGGCTTAGTCACGTTCCAATTGGAAATAGTAGAGCTTTTATTGTACTTATACATTTTACAGTTGCATACATACTCGTACATGCATACATACATACATAGCTGTGTTCATACTATTTACATCTGTCTGTAACGCATCTGGCGATTGTTGACGCGCCTTTAAATATGTATGTTGTACATATGTATGTTATGCCGTTTAACTATTGCCTTTATTTTCTACTCTTTTCAACACATAAACACCCGCATTTGCAATTCATATTTGTAACTAAAAAAAAAAAAATCATATCTTTCTGCGTTCTTCTCTACTTCGTGCAGACTAACAAAAAATCGTACGCTTCCTCGCCGATCTCGTCAAACAGTCTATTAGGATCGAATAGGAACAATAATTACAATAATAATAATAACAAAAATAATAATAACAATAGAAACTCACTGCAGTCATCCAGCACTTCATTAAAGAACGCCAAAGTCTTTGTGGGCGACACCGTAGACGACAAAAATAACAACAATAATCAAATCAAAAAAAATATTAACAACAAAAAAACTAGCCACATGAACACTGTCACCGCCGCATCGAACACAAATAATGTCAATAGCAATAATAATAATAACAATAATAAAAATGGTGCACAAACATGGAACTATCATGTCCTGCCGTCATTGTATTCCGTCTATCAGAAGGTAGCGCACCATCGACAGCAATAGCAAAATACAGCAAAAATATCTTTCATATTTTTAAATTAAAAAAACAAAATCTAGCACCTCCGATCATATTGCCGTAGTAGAGCACAATTTTTTGTTATTTTTCAAATTTTTCATTTGCTTTTGTACATAGTGTGTCGCAAAACGACACTTGTTGGCATGCTACCCGCCCGTATACCCTACCCAACTGCTTTGGCTAATCGCATGTAACTGTGTTGTTGCTTTATTTTGTTTACTTACCGTTACTGTTGTTGTTTCTCCTTATGTTGTGCGTGTGTGTGTGTGCGTCTGTCTCTCTCTTTGTCTCTGTTTTGGCATGCCGATAAACCGTTACAATCGCCGTCACCCCCGCCCCCCTCACACGAACGCATGCAACACACAGCTGCGCGCCCGCGTACGAACCGACAAGCTCGATAGGCACAGCATCGTCCAAGACTATCGCAAGGTAGAAGCGCTGTATAAACTATTATTAACCGAATTTGTTTTAAGTACCGTGCATCAATGTGTACATACGCTGCGTTTGATGTACAGTGTTTTGGGCCAATTTAGAAGAACTTGTTGCGTCACAAATTCACCAAATTAAAAGCAAATTGAACAAATTTAACCATTAACCGTCATTAGGGGTCTCATGCACCATGCATCTCGCATTAAAGTCTGGCAACGCTGCGATTTCTTTTGCTCTCTGATGTACAGTGTATTGGGCCTATTTAGCTGGACATGTTGGCTAACAAAGCTACATAATTATTTTACATAATTCAACAAATTGAAAACTTTTAACTTAATTGTGATAAATTTTTAAATATTTTACAATTTCTTGGCTCGTTTTGATAACTTTATAAAATTTGCATGCTCACAACCTATTTTTGTCCCACTGTTCGCTGTTTTACCCCTTAAATTGAACTGATTGTAAATTCCAACTGATGTGCGTTTCATTTTGGTCTGCCAGGTGGAGTCAATGCCCTGGATTAGCAGCAAGCACAACATGGGCTTCGCCTTCAATCGCACCACCTGGACGAGCATCCGGCGCTGTGCCCGACACTTTTGCACCTACGACGACTACAACTGGGACTGGTCGCTGCAGCACGTCTCCCAGCAGTGTCTGCAGCGGAAGCTGCACGCGATGATAGTCAAAGGACCGCGGGTCTTCCACATCGGCGAGTGGTGAGTAACTGATCCACATGGGGATCTCTCTGAGCTAATGTGTCCGATTTGCAGCGGCGTCCATCACAAGAACAAGAACTGCGAGTCCAATCAGGTGATCTCCAAGGTGCAGCATGTGCTGCGCATCGCACGCAACTCGCATCAGCTGTTCCCGCGCTCCCTGATGATGACGGTGCCCAGCCTGATCAAGAAATCCAAGCTGCGCAAGGGCAACGGCGGCTGGGGCGATCTCCGCGATCACGAGCTCTGCCTGAACATGACCCTCCCGACGAGATAGAGCCGAACACCAAAAAGCAAAACACTAAGCCAAAAACTGGCTAAACTAGTTAATATATACATATATATATTAGCTTGTAGTTAAGTAGCTGCTCGAATATATACTATATATATATATATATATATATATATATATATACATAGCTACAATTACCGAAAAATGTACTCTAAGCTAAAAAGAACATCTGAAACTACTCGAAATCGCAATCAACGCAAAATTGTGCATTATATGCAATTTTTATATATATATTTAAAACAAATTCGAAACGGGAGAACTTATTTTCAAAAAAAGCTGCACAATTTGTTTAGCCTCTAGTCAGATTTGAAAAATTTCATACTCTATATACTATATATCATTTATTGTTTGAGTTCCGTCCAATGTTAAAGACCGAACTTTTTCCATCAAACTATCGCGAACATTTCCTATACAACTTGCATGAGATCAGTCCTACTATATATCTATATATATAAATATTTTGAGTAAAAAAAAAACCCCAGATTGTGCCGAAAGCATTAACAAAGTCAAGTCAAGTTTAGCAACAGACCATAACGCATAAACTAGTCACATAGTAATAGTAAATCGGACATATATAGAAAACAGATGGAATACGCAGTAATATGGTTAAACTCTTCAGATATAGATATTGTCTATGATATAGGTAAAGCATGTAAATAGTAAACCTTTGTTGTATAGATTTCACATAAGTTCTCTTAATGTATAAGTGTATTACGATTATGTACGTAATTTGTTATTTTTAACTGTTAGTCCAAGGCGCTTTTATCTATTAGGGTTTTCAACTATAACTGAACGAAAAATAATATATATTAAACGCTAATTAAATACAATTAAAGCGTGTTTATCTTGATAATGAATTAATTATTAATATTATGTCTGGTTTCACGAAAGGGTTCCATCAGATTATTGCAAGCGTGTGGCCAGATTTTTTTTAATTTTGAATATTAGCGGGCAAATGTGGAAGGCCATTCGCCCGGAATATATTGAGTGTTGTGCAACGTCATTATTTCGCTGAGCACTATATGTCAGCAGGTATTATTAAAAAAATGTATATATTTTTAAGAAAATTTGTTTACATTCATATAAGAAGAAAATCATTTAGTTGAACATTCCAAATTCCATATGTTTTTAGTTATCTGAACGCCGATGTTTTTAGAGACCGCTGCTTTTGAAATCTTTTGCGGTGTGGCAAAGCTTTCGGCCAAAGCTAGTTGCAATCGCGCCGCTGGAGTGGTGAGACATAGACCGGATCCGACTGAGAGCCCCGAAAGAGCACAGTGCGAGCAAAATAAACCAAAGATTGAACTGTAGCTGCGCATTCATAACCTGCCACGACTATTTTCGTTCTTGAAAGATAAAAGACTGTGTCCTCTGTCGCCTGTGTCCTCCTCTGTGTGTGTTAGACTGCAATCATGAGCAAGCAACTGTCGCGTCATTTAAGACAAGTCAACAAATTGCTAACCACCGCGTCAGCGAATGCTGCCGGCTCCACGCACAATAACTACTTTACCTATGTGCGTGAGCTGTCGCATCCGCTTCCACGCGAGCCGCCAATTGTGTCGCCAGAGGATGCTGTCGCCTGCATTAAATCTGGTGAGTAGCTAAACTGGATCCAAGTGCGCTGCTCCCGTCATAATTTCACCCAGATTTGTATGTGGCGTCGCAGAATGGCAAAAATTTAGTGTTATGTAATGTCTGCCGCTGAAAGTGCCAGCCACTAACGTGATTGCCCCCCTCAGCCCTTTACCCTAATTTGTGTGCTTAGAACAACAGAATGATAATGCGCCAAAGCAAAGGTTAAGAGACGCATGGGAGGAGGAGGGGGGCGACGACCGCTCAAAGAATGCAAATGAAAGGCGCGTCTGTGCGTGTGTGTTTTTGTGGCGTTTGTAAATCAAACTATTTACACACATGCGTGTGCCTGTGTGTGTGCGCGCACATAAACATATTAAGTGGGCAATTACAGGGTGCTCTGGCAGCAGGCCCCATAAAGAAATCAATTGACCGTGATTAGTCCTATGAATTGACAGTGGACTTATCAGTTATTTACGAGCTCTGCGCACCCACGTATGCAAAATACCCTCAAACAAAAATCATAGCAAGCTAAATTCTCTAATATGTATATGTTCATTTACATACCTATGCAAAATACCCTCAAACAAAAATCATAGCAAGCTAAATTCTCTAATATGTATATGTATGTACATATACAGATGTACTTTGTAATTGTTTTCAGCACTGGTTTAAAAGTTTCAGGTTCTGACTTGCACCAGCTGCAAATTGTTTTCCTTCTAAGAAAACAGTGTTAAATAACATTGTACTTTGGACTCTGTCCAGCTGCGCCCGTCAAAAGCTGAGCTTAGTGGCACGAGCACGCACGCACACACACATTAAAACGCAGCCATTGCCGTTAGAACCTGCCTGCTGACAGCTGTGCTGATAAGGGCAACTTATCTATGTACACAACAATAATATAACTACAAAGCTAAAACTGTTTTAATGTACATATGCATGTCCGACATTATGCAATAACATCAGAAGTTGAGGGCTGTACAGCAAGAGATGCGTGGGGGGAGAATTAGCATTTTATTGGCTGCTTTCAAGTGGGCGGGTCCACAGCTTTGATAACAGACCCACAGCCGAAATAAATTGCTAAATTGTTGGTGCTAATTTAGCTTTGATTTAATTAATTTCAATCGACAGTTGCGCAAGAGCTCAAAGCAAATTTCTTTAAAAATGCTATGAATCTTGATAAAAAAAAACTAGTTTAGAAGCCCTGCCCCCCAAAAATGTGTTTTTATTTACATCTTTAGTTTTGAATTTTAGCTCGCACTTTAAGAGCTTCATTTTTGATCTAATGGAGTCTGGTACTAATACAGTTAGCGCTGTCGTTCTAAATTTAGATCAATTCACAAACACGCGCCGAACTAAATCGGCTACGTCATTTCGTTTGGAAAAGCTCTATTTTTTGTGTTTGTTTTGCTTTTGTTTTCCATGCAACACTTTTTGGCCAATAAGGCAAGTACGCTGTTATGTAGTATATGTATGTACTTTATTAGTGGGAAAAAACAAACATCATTCATAAAAATTATTAAATGTAAACTAATTTCAAATACTTTTTTATTGCCAAACAAAAACACACACACACAAGCACACCCGTTTTGTGCATTAATAAATGTACGACATTGCATTCGTAGGGCGCAATAAAAATAGATTATTGGCATGCCCACACACACACACACATGCATATGCATACAAATATGTATGTGTATATATGCAGTATATACCGTATGTATGTATGTATATAAGTTGGCTGCGCGTTCCGACGCTCTGCGACGCCAACTAGTCATATCAAGTACAGTAAACACTCGCAATAATAAACAACAAAAAATTCAAAAATTACGTAGCTCATGCGATCTCTTAGCTAGATTCCTGAAAATATGAGAACACGTGCAAAAAATACTCTGATTTGAAAGAAAAAAAAAACTAAATCCAGCCATAAGAATGTTTTCCGGATAATTAATTTGTTTAAAAGTAACCGATATTCATATGGTACATATGATATTAGTTACCCGGCTCTGTACGGATAATAAGCAATTGATCAATTTTGGATAAATCCTATTGATAGGCTTCATATTTTTACAGGCGATACGGTTTTCGCTCAGGGCGCAGCTGCCACTCCGGTAACGCTACTGAATAGCATGACGCAGCATGGCAAGTGCAACAACCTGAAGGATATTACCGTCTGCCACATGCACACGGAGGGACCGGCCGAGTACTGCAAACCGGAGTACGAGGATATCTTCCGTTCGAACTCGTTCTTTATGGGCGGCAATGTGCGCAAGGCCGTCGCCGAGGGCCGGGGCGACAATGTGCCCATATTTCTGCATGAAATACCGCAGCTGTTCTACAAGAAGATCGTCGAGCCGGACGTGGCGCTCATCCATGTCTCGCCGCCGGACAATCACGGCTATTGCAGCCTGGGCACCAGCGTCGACTGCGTCCGTGCCGCGCTGCTCAACTCGAAGATGATTGTTGGTAAATGGACTTGGACAGATCCGCAAATCAAATCGTGAATTAACCTTCTTTTTTAATTAATTTATGAACACACAGCCCAAATCAATCCGAATATGCCGCGCACCTTTGGCGATTCCATCATCCACAAGTCGCATTTTGACTTTGCCATCGAGGTCGACGACAAGTTACCGCAACATGGCACCGGCAAGATTTCGGACGTGGAAACGAAGATCGGCAAGCTGATTGCCGAGAATTTGGTCAAGGATGGCGCCACGCTGCAGATGGGCATCGGCAGCATTCCGGATGCAGTGCTCGCCGCGCTGCACAATCACAAGGATCTGGGCATACACTCGGAGATGTTCGCCAATGGCGTTGTCGAACTGGTCAAGAAGGGCTGCGTCACCAACAGCAAGAAGAAAATGCACCAGGGTCGCATCGTCGGCTCCTTCCTGATTGGCGATCAGCCGCTCTACGACTTTGTCAACAACAATCCGTTCATCGGTAGATAGATTCTCTATATTATCTTAGTTATTGTAAAATTCTGTCTAATCCCAAAATCCCATTCACAGAGATGTTGGCCATTGATTACGTGAACAATACGGGAATTGTGAAGCAGCAGCCACGCATGACGGCCATCAACAGCTGCATCGAGGTGGATCTAACGGGTCAGGTGTGCTCCGATTCGATTGGCACACGCTTCTATTCGGGCTTTGGCGGACAGGTGGACTTTATACGCGGCGCAGCCGAGGGCACCGATGGCCTGGGCGTGCCCATCATTGCCATGCCATCGACAACCAGCAAAGGAGGCAGCAAGATTGTGCCAACGCTCCAGACAGGTACGGACCAGCAGCAGCAGTAGTTCGTAATCCAACGATTGCCAATTGATTTCCATTTGATTTCCAGGTGCCGGCGTTGTCACTTCCCGCGCTCACGTTCACTACGTGGTCACAGAGCACGGAATCGCCTCACTGTTCGGCAAGAATGTGCGCCAGCGTTCGTACGAACTGATCCAGATAGCAGATCCCAAACACCGCGAAGCCCTAGAGAAAGCCATGTTCGAGCGCATCAAAGTGATGCCATCTTGCGATTAAGTTCAAATCCCAGCCACGCCAGCCAGAGAATAGCCAACAATTTCACGGATGCACTAGTAAACGGAAACGGAAACGAAAATGGAGTTTACAAAATTTTCTCTGAAATTCTTCAGAAAATTACAATTTCCCCCTCTCCATTTAGACAGAGAGCAGCAACAATAAGTGAATCATTGAATAACAAAAATGTTAAAACACAAAAGAATATGCTTCATTTTCATTTTTGTTGTATACCGACGACAGTTTGTTGTTGTTGTTTTATTTGTTGTTGTTGTATAAAATGGAGAAATCGCAGTGTAAGTACTTATATACAAATATGTGCTTCACATGGCGCTGACTAATTGCACGGTCAGGGGGGGCATATCTCTGGCTTATTGCATAGGGGGGGGGGGGGGTTAGTCGTTATTGAATCAAGTAGTATATCGAGGATCTGAGCGCGAAAGGAACTAAATTGTAGTTTTACATAGCGTAAGTATGTAAGCGTGTGTTATAATATTGTAATTGTATTGTTTTGTTTTGTTTTGTTTCGTTTTTTTAGGGCCTAAAACACTTTTTAAAATCTACAGGATTTAGCTTAGAGAATTGCTTTTCGACTTCGGTTTACTTCTTTTTCGGGTTCTTGGCATTTTTGCTATCGGCGGCGGCGGCATTGGGCTCAATTTTGGCTCGCTTCTTTGGGTGCTCGATCTCGTCATCCTCGCCATCGTCCTCATCATCCTCCTCCTCCATGTCAACGACCTCGACATCATCTTTGATATTCTGGCCGTGTATATAAACGGGTCCGCTGCCCTTGATCAGCTTGAATGTCACCTTCGATTCGTAGAATTCCACATCGGGATTCACGGCGCGCGTCTCGCCAGCCTTCAGCACGGCAATCGGTATTTGCACCGAATCCTTCATTGTGGTCACCTGTCCAGCACAAAATAAACGACAAAATTTCGTCAAGATATATGATTAGTTAAGCACAAAATTGAACCAAGTGCGGGATGTACTTAAAAAGAGACGCCAAACAAACATGCAATTATAGATCCTTGATCAGTTTAAATGTAGGCAAACTTAATCTTCGACAAAAGTTCTTCCCAATCAGAGCTCTCCCATATTTGTCTAACTGTTCAAAATCGCAGCCGGACAAAATATTTTAAAGAAATCAAAAATGCGATAACTGGAAATCGGGATAGGAAAAAGCGTGCTAATGCTATCTGGTCGGGCCATTCGACGAGCTGCAGCCGGAGAGACAACATCACAAGCTGCTCCACAAAAAAAAAATCCGAACGCCAGCGGAAGTTTATATTGAAGCCTCCCCCACTTAACAACTTGGCGAAAAGTCAAGTTCATAAATAAAAGCCACTTAGTGTGAAGTGTTAAAAAAACGTAAAAAATTATTCACAGACATGTGCGAATATGACGGTACGTTCCAATAATTGAAAAGTGAAGCCCGAAATACAAATAGAAATCCAATTATAATAGACAACTTTCTTTGGAATCAATGAAAGAATGCATTGAGAAGTGATATATCTTTGGGAGATGATTAAAATTAAGAAGGAACAATCTGTTCAGCTTCAGCGATATTTCTTAGTTAATCTTGAATATGGTCTAAGGAATATTTTTTTTGTCGAAAAAAGCAAAAGATCTCCTTAAATTTAAGTCAATTAAGTGCATTGAGAAGTAAAATGTCTTTGAAAGATGATTAAAATTAACAAGGAACAATCTGTTCAGCTTCAGAGATATTTCTTAGTTAATATTGAAGAATATTTTTTATCGAAAAAAGGAATAGATCTCCTTAAATGTAAGTCAATTAAGTGCATTGAGAAGCGATATATCCTTGAGAGATAATTAAAGTTAACAAGGAACAATCTGTTAAGCTTCAGAGATATTTCTTAGTTAATATTGAATATGGTCTTAGGAATATTTTTTATCGAAAAAAGGAATAGATCTCAAGAGATCGAAATAATTAAGGAATAGATCTCTTTAAATCAATCTTGTTGGTATACTATTCTCTGCAAGAGAATCCATTGACACGGCTATCACAATGGAATCCTACAGATGTGATTCGCATCTGAGCAGCTCGAAAACATTTCGATACTACAAGCATAGCCTATATCTGGCTGTAGAGATCTTTAATTTGTGACGCAGCCAGCACCAGCAAGGTAAAACTTGTAGTTCCACTTGAGAACACGCTTCAAGTGAAAAGCAATAAACAATCTAAGAACATGGACAACTAGATAAGAGGCTGGCTAATCACTTGTGTGTGTGTGTGTGTGTTTTTAATCAAGCTCAAGTACTCTTCCCTCGCAGATGAACTCTATCACGAGCGGCTGCCGAATGTGTGCAGCGCTTTGGGCGAGAAGGCGCGCAGCTGTTGCAGCACGTCGTCGAGCCTCAAGCGCATGCTACCCATCTGCAGCTGGCTGCCAGGGTACAAGACGAAATACCTAATTGTTGACTTTGTGGCGGGCATGACGGTCGGCCTGACGGCCGTTACGCAGGGCATTGCCTATGGCGCCGTGGCCGGACTGCCGCCCGTTTACGGACTCTACTCATCATTTATGGGCTGCTTTCTGTACATAATATTTGGCACCTGCAAGGATATCACAGTGGGTGAGTAGCTAGCAAAAGGCATGGAAGGCATATCAAAGCTCACTTGAGTTGCACAAAAGTTCGTGCATTGCATCAGCTGCGTCTTAGCTGGGATTGGGGGAGGAGCTGTCTCTGGCTGTCGCTAATCTAGAATTTCTGACCGACAGGTCCCACGGCCATTATGTCCATGATGATTTATCCGCATGTCGGCGGCAATCCGGACTTTGCCGTCCTAATGTGCTTCCTGTCCGGCTGCATAATCCTGCTGCTGGGCCTACTGAATCTCGGCGTTCTGGTGCGTTACATTTCGGTGCCAGTTACGGCGGGCTTTACACTGGCCGCCGCCCTGACTGTCGGCAGCGGCCAGATCAACAATCTCTTCGGCATACAAAGCAAATCGAATGAGTTTCTCAGCGCTTGGATTAACTTTTTCGGACACATTCAGGAGACGCGACGCAACGATGCGATTCTCGGCTGCTGCACGCTCATCCTGCTGCTGCTCATGCGCGTAGGTGGACATTTATGCCAGTAAAAAGATTCCCAATTCCAAGCTCAATCTAATCTCGACAGAAACTAAAGGATCTGCATTGTGGCTGCCGGCAGCTGACCAAGTATTTGGCCCTGTGCCGCAACGTGCTGGCCGTTGTCATCGGGATTCTACTATGCTATCTGCTTAGCCGCGATTCGGAGGAGATGCCCTTTCGCATCAGCGATGAAATCACGCCGGGTCTGCCGCCCTTTCGCCCGCCGCCGTTTCACACAGTCGACGCCGAGGGTCAGCCCCTGACTTTTGGCGACATGATCTCCCATTTGGGCGGAGCAGTCGCAACCATTCCCCTTCTCAGCATATTGGAGTGCGTGTCGATTGCGAAGGCTTTCTGTGAGTAACTGGCAAGCAAGCAGCCTCTGTTCTATTTGATATTATTGCTATTCCAGCCAAGGGCAAGATTGTGGACGCTTCGCAGGAAATGGTTGCCCTGGGCTGCTGTAATCTGTTCAGCAGCTTCTTCTCCTCGATGCCCATAACGGGTTCATTTGCGCGCTCGGCGATTAACAATGCGAGCGGCGTTAAGACGCCGTTGGGCGGCGCCTTTACCGGCATCCTGATACTCCTGACTCTCGCCTTTCTGACCTCCACCTTTGCCTACATACCCAAGGCCACGCTGGCGGCCATCATCATCTCGGCCATGCTGTTCATGGTCGAGTATGACACCATAGCCGAAATCTGGCGCGCCAAAAGTAAGCCCCCATCTCCCCCCATATTTATCTTTAGGGCGGGAGTAGCAACTATTTATAACCCGTTCCGTTTAATCTTCTTCGCATATAGAACGCGACTTGGTGCCTTTCGCGGCCACAGCTTTGAGCTGTTTGTTCTGGTCCTTGGAGTACGGCATGCTGGTGGGCATGGCAATCAACGCCCTCTTCATACTGGGCAAAAGCATGACGCCACAGTTTCAGCTTGAAACGCAAAAGGTGAGCATGATTATAGACATTTTGCAATAATTTTGCAAGAATTTTGTTTACCATGCCAAATAGCACAATGGCATCGAGCTGTGCCTGGCGGAGCTGAAGGGCAACGTGGACTACACGGCTGCCGAATATTTGAAGACGACAACTGTTGCTCACGTGACCGAGCAATTGGGCATGGTCAGACTAATGATCATTAAAGGCCCGGAGATTCGTTCAATTGATGCGACAGTGGCGCTGGTAAGTACACCTGCGCACCAGAGTTGCCAATTCAGTTGCATACAGTTGACATTCCAAGCCAGTGTTGCCATTTCAGTCGAATACGGTTAACTTTTAAAATTTTAGTATCTTGATGACATGCCTGTTTATTCAGCTTTATTTTTTTTTGCCATTTTTAACAATGAAACTTTGGGCACATCATAAATAATTCACCTCAATTTGCCGTTCATTCCTACTTTTAACCCGCAGAATTTAATCTCCTTGCGCGATGATCTGCAGCTGTTGCAGTGCGAGCTCATCTGTTGGAATTGGAATATTGCGGCGGCGGGCGTTGTCTGCCGGCTGCAAAGGAAGTCACGCAGCATGTTCTGGTTTACGAAAAGCTTTACGGAGCTATTAGAAATGACAGCAAACGGTGGCAACAATAACTGCGATCATATTGCATGCGACTTGAGTCAATAAAAGTGTTTTGCTTAGTACAGTTAAAAAATGGTGTTTGACTCGCAAGGAGTCGCCTCGCAAATACCCTGTATTAGGCACATACAGCCTATTTGTGAAGTCGTTGGGGGTTGGATTAACTATATGTGTGTGAAGAGAGCAGCAAACATATGCTATTCTACACTTCACCTTAACAGTTGTTCATTAACGTCGTTTCATATAGGGCTAACTTTAGCATAATTATAATTGTCTGCCAATTTATGTATGTACATACATAGTGATACAATATAAAAATTAAACATAACCATTTTTACTTTGGCTCGTTTTGCCATATTTGCTTAGCTGGCGTATGTGAAGCTTTAGCATATGTAAAGCAGACTGTTAGGCATTTTGTGACGTCACATATACATATGCACACTGAAGAGCAGCGGCGGTAACAGACAAAGGGCGCGTACTGCAGATACAGACAAAATTACCCTTGCGCGTGCTTGGAGAATGCAAACCGGTCCATGCCCTGGCGACAATAAAAGTTTTGCGCACACACTACAGCACGCACGCACGCACACACACAAACACACACAGACAAACTTGACTGGCGCTCTTACCTCGACCACGTTGAACTCATTATCCTTTGCCTCGGCGCCCAGCAGGATTTGCTTGATGACCAGCTTCTGGCCTCGTGCATAGTCCTCATCGGCGACAACGTCCCAGGTGACGCTGTTGTTTTCTGCGGTTAGGGTAACACCTGAAAATTAAACGTATTACTTGTGAATTGATAAAATAAAACTTAAACGCTCAACCACACAGATACATTGTATGCTTCTGTATGCATACGATATACGCACATACAGACACACGCAACCTTGAATAAAAATGCCGGCAGCCGGCGCACGGCCAGCGCACCGCAAATAAACCCAATTCCTGCCGCTCCCACAGTGCACAATTGTCGCGCCAAAAATTAATACTTACCATAGAATGATTCCTCTGCCATCGTAATTATTTGATATAGTTTTAAATCTAAAATTCAAGCGCCGAGCACGTGTTGAGCAAAAACTTTTGCAAAATGGTAGCTACCAACTAGGGATGCAACGCAAGTTAGAGATGTGTTGGCTATGCACGCATGGCGTTACCAGATGTAACGACATTAACTACGAATCCAATAATCGTTAACGATTAATTATGAACTGAAGTTAATTAAACTTAAGATCAAGCTAAGAACATATATTCCTCGTATGTTTATCATATGCTTTGAAACGTTTATATAACCTTTATAAGCTTTTCATTTCTTCCCATAATTTGCATTGTCAAGTACTATCGGCGGTTGAATATATCGGTATCATCGATGAATGTCTAGCATCATTTCTACCGCATTTGTCTCTTCAGCTATCGCCATTGTACGGGCACGTGTGAAAAGTACAAGTTTTCATAAACTCTTTAATTGGACTGTACAAGAGCGTTTCCTCGAGCATACAAATGGAGTCCGAATCTTTTTATGGTGAGCAGCATCCAACATTGTTGAGTCCTGCCAGGGCAGTGCAGGATACAAGTGTCTGCTTTTAGGGCAACGCCGGCTAACTACATATATTTATTAATAACGGCAATATTAACAATTATACGCCCGTTTCAGGTGTTACGCTGAGCGAAAAAGAGCCAATTGCACAGTTTGATGTGCCGGAAATACCAGAGGAGTACATAGTACACTCACACAAGCTGATCATTAAACAGATATCACTCGGACCTGAGGCAAAATCGGGCGAATTCAATGTTGTACAGGTATGTACATAAACAATTTTCAAGTGGAAAAACACCGACAAGCACTTGGTCAAGGGACAGCAGTGGGGTTGCGGGCTGGGGTCTTTTAGTACTCATATCGCATAACAGATTACTTGCGCATTTGCAGGCGGAAACCAACGTACACGATGACGGCGAGAAGAAGACAGTCAAAATTCCCATTGCGGTCCTAAAGGTTGGCGAAACTCGCAGTTTGAGGCCAAATGTTGAATTCCCCAATGGTTCCGTCACATTCAAACTAGTCCAGGGCACGGGGCCGGTCTATGTCTGCGGCAAGGTAAACGATGCTCCCTTACGATTTTTTTTTCCAAAAATGATTGAACACATTTCTCTGCAGGCGGAGATGAACTTGGGTGAATACGACGATGGTCAAATGTACGAGGAGTATTCGGACGACGAGGATGACAGCGAATTGGAGCTTGATGACGATTGCTCGCCACAGACAAACGGCAAGAGCATAAAAAAGAAGTAATACAAATGTGAAACACATCCCCCTCTCCCCAGTAAGCTAATCTACAAACAGAATATAAAAAAAAAATCAATCATAATTATTAACAGTATGCAGTAGAAGAACTCTGAAACGAAACATATTTTTGCTAAAGTATGAATAAACTAAAACAATCCAAAACAAATCATAGGCAATTAATTAATTAATAACTTTAGTTTTAGTTTTTTCTAGATATGAGAAATGTACAACTGATACGAGATAATTATTTGACCGGCATTTGCTATGAATACCCCTCTTTGAATTGGTCTATATTATCGGGAATTTTATTCATTATGTTAGGTATTATTAAATGTTATGCTTAATATAAAATAATTGTGGCAGTTTTGAGAAGAATGCTCACGGAAGATAAAGCAATGGCCGCCACCGGATTCTATGCTAATTACAAGCACGCGCCACCGAAATCTTCTGTCGTGGTACGCTGCAAATACATAATATATATATACATATATATATATACAATACATTTGTTTATTCGAGCTACTCCTACCGTATGTGTATGACACGACGCCTGTCGTCACTGGGATGTATGAGATCTAGTTTGTGACTCCACTCGATTTGCTTCATTTCAAGGCGCAGCTTCTTGCGATCAAAATATGAGATGGCGCAGCTGACGGGTATCCAGAAGACGGCGGTCACCATCACAACGGCCACTGCAAGAGCACAAAAATATCATTAAGCCATACTCAGATATACAAAGATCTTTGTATATGATTTTGAGGCCGTTTACTTACTGACAATGTTGTCCTTGAGAAAACGCAAGGTCTTGGCCACATTTATCTCCTCAATAATGTCCCAAAAACGCTCGACGACATCCTGTATTGTCTTCTCGCACACGCCCTGTAGACGAATATATACATATATTGTGATATAGGATATAGATCAGTGTCCAAAGTGAGAGAGAGACCTTGTTGCAGAAGCCCGTTATGCAGGGTGTGCCGTCGGGCAGCACATCTGGCGGCTCCACTGGGAAGCATGTCTCATTGATGCTCATGCGACAGCAGCGCTTGCACGCATCCGCTATGATATCGCACATGCAGCTCTGGAGTCCCTGCGTCTCGCAGTAAGGCACACATTTGCCATTGCGACACTGGCCGCGCTCCTGGCAAATGGTGCCATCGGCCATTGCCGGCGATTTGGGGCACTCGGCATGGGAGCCCGTGCAGCGCGCCTCCTGCTCACAGGTGGCATACTGGGCTTCGCGGCACTTCATTGCCGCCGGCATAAACTGGCAGTTTTGGCAGCACGGCGAATTCTTGTCGCTGCACATGGCGCCCTGATTGCGGCGCAGCTTGCAGTTCTTATCGCAGCACGAGTCGTTGTCCTCGGTGCCCAGCAGGCCGGCATCGCACTGCTCATCGCCCTCAACGCGTAAATTGCCACAGAAGGATTCCTCCGGCTCCGAGAAGCAGCGGCCAGACTTGGCCTGCAGTACTTTGCGTATAGAGCGCAAGGAGCAGGGCGAAAATTTCTACAAGTAATAGCATTATTTAATGAAACTGAATATAAATAGTTAGCTGGTTGACTTTACCTTGTTGTTGACATCATAACCGCTTACGGAATAGGTGTACATTAGAAAACTGCCACCCTGTGAGGCACTAGGTGAGCATTCGGGTATATCGGGATCATGCTCCGAGCCCCAATTGTGTCCAAATTCATGCGCAGTCACCAGATCGGCCTCGCGCGTTATCACACGCTGGCCGTAATGATTGCGCGAGCTGCTCAGGCCCGAGTTCAGGTAGAGTGTATAGCCATTTTTGAAGTATTCTTGAGATAGTTAAACACAAAATGAAACGAATCAGTAAGAATTATAAGAAATATGAACAGGCCAAAATTAAAAACCCTTGCAGACATACGTCGAGAACATTTTCTGGTATATTTTTTTATAATTATGATAAAGATCGTAAAACATATACAAAATAGTTTTCTTTGGTATTTGGTTACCAAATCTTAAACAGAACAGTTTTTCTTGGAAGACAACTTTCGAAGAAGATTCAAATATTCATTCAAATATTTGCCAGATGTAAATATTAATTAGAGATCAACTTCTATAGGAAAATATGCAGGATATATAATTTTGCATAAGAACGGGCAATTATAAATTAAGAATTGAATCATTTCAAAACCTGTAACCAAGGTTTGTGTTTGTGACACGTAAATTTCATCAACTCAGCTCGTCGTCCAGATCGAGCATGTATATATATATACATATATACCTTATGGCATCGGAGATGTCGCCTTACACATTCCATGACAAATTATAATCGTATTCTCTGCAAGGGTGTAAAGTAAAACAAACTGAACGCGACTGCTACAAACAGAAAGGAAACACAAGGGCAAGCGAAATGATAACAATAAAAAATGTTTGATTTTTTGTTTAATTGTGTGGGAATTAGCAACCTGGTGTACAGATGCCGCCCACAGAATTGCGGCGTGGGGAGCCAACGTAAGCCAAGCCTAAAATGCCACCTTCGAATTTGAGATCGGTAAAGAGATGAGCTAAGCAAAAGTCTTTATGGCTGTATTCCCGTGAGAAGACCTACATAAATTATTAACGAATAAATTGGCAAGAGACGAGACAGTTAGCAGTTAGATTAACTAGATTTAGCTATGCATACGCTAGATGGGAATAGGACAACAATTGGAATCAACATGAGTTGGGCAGGCGGCAAAGACTCACCTCGAGCAGATTGCGCACATCCCATTTTTCGCGTATCATATTGTAGTGGGCCTCGCCGCCACGCAAACGCGTTGGCTCCGAGTGGACAACGATTTTCTTGATCACAAAGCCCATGCCCTTGAAGCCCTCCTGGTCGGAGCGATCCTGCCATACTGTATCATTGTAAATCTTATGCACACGATCTATGAGGCTTATCTAAGGAGAAAAAGAAATCATGGCAATAAATAGTTTCCACTGGATATCCCACTGCTTGCCTTACCAGGTAATTGATGGTTGTCTTTGTATTGCCACCGCCCATTTCCTGAAAGAAACGATAGTCGGCCACCAGCAGCAATGGACAGCGCGTTTTGGTGGGCGTGTACTCGTACTGATCCGCTTGACGCTTGTCGCGCACGCTCAGCTCATTATCCTTGGCTTCGAGCTCGCGGCCTTCTTTGATATAGCCACACGTCTTGG
The DNA here is from genome assembly GCA_035045885.1 of Drosophila borealis. Lineage (NCBI taxonomy): Eukaryota > Metazoa > Arthropoda > Insecta > Diptera > Drosophilidae > Drosophila > Drosophila borealis. The sequence goes on along the minus strand of JAWNOR010000194.1, from coordinate 468,005 downwards.
GCACCGAACCCGGTTCGGCGTGATTGAGTTTGACATCGGAAGATTTGTAGGCGACCATTGTGTGCTTTTTGGCTGTCGGCAAGTGGCGCCAGGAAGGCTCAATGTGGTAGGTTTCTTGGGGCAGTTCAATGGACATGGTCAATGTGCCATCCTCGATATGTGCGCGCACAGACGACTCCAGTTCGCCAAAGACGCGACCCGTATAGAAGCTGTCATGATCTGGTCGCGCATATAGTAAAAGTAAGTATGTAATGTAAATATAAAGAAACTATTTAACAACTTACCCAAGTGCACAACAGTTTCATTTCCATCGGCATCCACGGCGTACGCACGAAACTTGCTGTGGAGCACATCGCGATGCGGATGTAAAATCACGCGAAAGTTTTTACCAAGTGTTTTAAACTCCAGCTCCTTAATGGTGTTGTATGGATTATTGCTCTGCTTAACGCCCCTCTTGACAATCCGATGTACAACATCATCTCTGTGGAAAATCTCGTAGTGGCGCAGCGTGCGTTTCAGGGCGACTGTTGGCCAATCGGTTCGTTATTTCAAATGGAGAACATTATGAATATGTTAAGCTCGGTACTTGCCACAGTTTTCGACCAAAAGGCATGTAAATATTACACAAATAATTATTGGAGCACAACAATTAATGCATTTTGTAAACATTTTTCGTCCCCAATTGATCGAACAGTGTTGCCAAATGCGTCCTGTGGCCATTAGGGTTGCCCATTATTTGCCGATAACTCCGGTCTGTATCTGTTCGATAACATTTATGGCCGATAACAATAAGAGGTAGCGCGGCAAATTTAAGATTTTCGAACAGATCCCCGCTGTTGGCTACTTGGCAGTCCGTTTTGTTTTGACCAAAGTTGAGCCCGCGTAATTACGTGGGTCCTCTGAAACAGGTATTGGCGCCAATTTATAGTCGACACCGTAAAATTGACCATTTAGCGATTTTCTTCTTGGCTTTGGCTGACTAAATGACATTTATAAGTACATCTTATTGATTAATTGTAATGCAAATAAATACTTGTTAATGTTTGAACCGAATAAAGTAATGTTAACATAGTTATCAGGAACATTGTTGAGAAACTTTACGTAACGGCAGCGCATATATGGATTGGTGCGTAAGGAGAGCAACGGCTTTAAATGATCCAAATGATATCTGAACATGGGCAAAACAACCCATTTCTGGTCGGGAACATTGAGAAAATCACGTGGACTTTTCGATTTTTCGACATCTTTTTCCTTATCCTTGGGCTTAAATTCGGCCGCCAGTTTCTCAATATCGACTCTGACAGGTAAATCTGTAAACGGTTCGCAAATTGGATTCTTAATCATTTTACCGAAATTTTGAAAAACAAAAAAAAGAAAAGAAACAAGAATTTATTTAACACCCCCCTACTCTGATTGAGATAAATAAATAAATAAGCTAATTGCCTACTTGGATATATTATTAGCTTCCGTACAGATAATCAGTTCAAATATATACAGATATTTGGATTCTACTAAATGTTATATTTGGCTTATTTAATCAAATCTGATACATAAATATTATATTGTGTGAATTAATGTCAATTTACAGTTTGAAACACAGATAAAAACACGAAAGCTTTACAATTGTAATTACTGGGGGAGGGGGGAATTCAATTTTCGACAATTCAAGTGAAAACTTAGTATAAATTCTTGCTAAAAACTCATCTTCATATTTGATTAGATTTTCCCATTTTGATATCAATTTCATTTCTGCAGCTCGGCCATATTCGCCTCAAAGATGGCCGTATTGATTTTGTGCTTGAGCGCGATCAGCACCTCCCTGTTGCCAATGGCACGCATCTCGTTGGCCACGTATTCGCCGTAGGTGGAGAACTCATCCCGTTGCGTTGCGTTGCTGGCGACAGCGGGCGGAGGTATCGGTGAGCTGGCTGGCTTGGGCGGCGACAGCGTCTGCTGCGTGTTGACTATGGCATTGACACGTGGCAGACGCAGTGTTCCGGTCGCCGTCGTGGTCAGCACATTGCTGCCGTTGCCGTTGTGGGTGGCCGCTGCGAGCGTCGAGGCAGAGAGAATTGTGGTGCTGTGCGTGCCATTGGGATCGAAATAGAGTCGTTTCGGCGGCGGCGGCGGATGCAGCTGATGCTGTGCGGACTGCTCATCGTAGTAGCCATTCTCCTGGTTGGACGTGTCGCGCCTCTGTATCTTTATAATGCGCGTGGGCACCACATGCACCGAGGAGCTATTGCCGGCATTGCCCGACGAGGATGTGGACTGATAGTGCAGTTCGCCGCTTTCGCTCGCCTGAAAACTGACGGCCTCCACAGTGTTCGCCGAGTGGTGCAGCTCCATCATGGACTGCTGCTGCTGCTGGTGATGGGTATGCTGTTGCTGTTGCGGCTGATGGTGTGTGTGCGTCTCGAGCGGCTCGTTCTCATCCTCGTTAATGTGCACATACGTGCCGCTGAGCTCTTTGCTCAGCTTGGGCTTTGTATCAACGTCCTCCTCAACGGCCGGCTCATCGTCATCGATATCTTCTACATCTTTGGTCGTCTCCTCGATAAGCTTCTCCAGCTCCTGCGCCCGACTGCTGGCGTGCGACTTGCGCGACGCAATTATATACTCGTCGTTCATATTATTACTTTCCGCTGAGCCTGCCGCGGCTGCTGCTGCTGCTGATGATGTGTTGACCTCGCCCAATATGTATTTTTGTGCTGACGGATCCTCCTTGGAGCGGCCTTTGGTGGAGCGACACGCAAAGGGCAAGCTGAGAAAGACGAGATTCTTAAAGCCAAACCACTTTGAATTGTACGGCTCCTTGCGTTTCATGCGATTGATTTCGCGATGATATTGCGTGCGCAGCGTGTGAAACTTTTTCTCCAGCTCAGGTATGGGTATATTGCCGCCGAGCACGTCGCTCACTTCGTTCAAGAGTCGCTGCTTGACATCCTTCTTGCGATACTCGTCACATGTCATATCCCACAGTCCGCGACGCTGTCGGTACTCGCTGATCAGCAGCAACGTCTTCTCTCTGGTCCACTCCATTTTTAGCTACAGCCGCAGCTGCCTCTGGGGCCGGGCAAGGCAACGGGCAACGGGCAACGGGCGAGGGATAAACGATGTCACAGTCACAGAACAATGAGCTCGACGAGGCGCTGTTTTTCTGTGTGCGGATGCCGCTGCAGTTAGTTGGCGATCGTCCGTTGTATTGTTGGCGACGTCGACGGCGGCGGCGGCGGCTCCCTTTAATCGAAACCAACTCAAATTAGCACACAAATTAGCTTGCACGGATTGTCATTGCGCGCGCCGAGCCGTTCTAATACATAAAAATAGTTTTTTAATAGCCAAAGAGTTTTACCTGCTGCGACGGGCGCTCGCCCAGCAGCAGCAGCAGCTAATTTTTGTTACTCCAAAACAGTTGCAACAGCAGCTGCTGCATTATAAATCGTGTTTATATATTTGCTGCATGTGTGGTCAAAAGCTAGCACAATTTAAGGCTCTTATTTGGTTTTCAATTTGGCAAATATTAATATCACAAATGCCAGGTTAACAAAAAAAATATTTATTGTTTTTTTTTTTGTTGGTTTACAAGTAAAATTTTGCGTTGTTTTTATCCTCCCCTCACACTTATACCTTGTGAAATGTGCTGCCAACCTGCAATGTTTATGTATCCAATTCGGTTGTCCACCTATCGATAACTTATTATCGAATAGTTATTGATATGCAAATGACAAACGTTTGCGTGGCAATATAAGCAACAGAGATATTTTTCGAGGTATAAGCTGCTTTAACCAAATTTTGTCAACTTTTAATTCGGAAATTTTTGGTTTCTAAATAGCAATATATTTAATGAAAATGCAATGTTTATGTCGACGTCGATGCTTCGTACAATCGATAGCATACAAAAACAATCGCTATTCGTTTCAGTCGTATTTGAATCGATAAAAAAAAGGCAGCAATTGGCGAGCGCATTTATTTTGCTTAATAATGGCCAATAATGACAACAATTTGGGCAAGCTTACAGAGGAATCTATAAAACGCAAGGAGCGCCTGCAGAAGCTGCGCGAACAAGCCCAATCAAAAGGTACCAGCATTACGGGTGCTGCCGAGAAATTGCCCAGGTGAGATCCGACATTTTTCCGACTGTTTGCAAGCGAATAAAACATTTGCAAAATTTTAGGCCAGTTTTTCGTAGCTATAGGCCACAAAATGAAAATACAGAAGGTGAAGTACTGCCACAAGAGCCCACCGGGGACATCGAATCCGCCGTCCAGTCACAGCTCAACCTGCTGCAACAGCCAATGGTCATCGATGAGATAGACATCACGAATTTGGCACCACGCAAACCGGACTGGGATCTTAAGCGCGACGTTAGCAAAAAGTTGGAGCGTCTGGAGCGGCGCACACAGAAGGCCATTGCGGAGCTAATACGCGAGAGGCTGAAAATGAATCAGTTCGAAGACATTAGCCAAGTTGTGAATGTCGCCACGGCGCACGTGCAAGCGGGCAAAAATCCGGCTGAAGATTTTGAATAGCACAAAATGCACAAGTAGATAAATAAATTTAATTAACAGTTAACTAACAATGCAAATTATTTATACAATACACAATAATGCTAACTAAATGCAGGCTGGCCTATTTGCGATTCGCTTTGCGGCTGCAGTTTTCCTTGCCGCCGGCAGCTTCCAAATGCTCCTTCAGCGTGAGTATTTCTGGGAGAGATGGAATAACAGAGATTTAGACTGAGACTTTTATTGCCCAATTAATGCACCTACGATTCTTGTACTTCTCCTCCAGGCCCTGGGCAAAGTGACGCATGGATTGCAGCTGCTGTGGTATTTCTTCGCGCAGCTGCTGGATGGTTTGTCGGGTTTGCTTTAATTCCTCGTCACGCTGGCTCAGTAGCTTCTCCTTCTCTTTGATCGCTTTCTCCTGCTGCAGCGCCACTTCGGTGCGCCACGAAATTGTCTTCTTCTGGTTAAGCAGCTCCTGGGATTGCTTGAGTATGATTTGATTCGCTTTAGCTATTTCATCGGAGGCCATTTCCAGTGCTTGTCGCTTGGTGTGCAGTATCTTCTTCTCCGCCTCCAGTTCGGCTGCAATATTGGCCTATAGCTTGAAATATGTCAATTGTTCGGATTACATAAATAGTCACGACAAACACCCACCTTTTCCTTGTTGCCCTTTTGTATGTGCTCCTGCAGCTCCATTGTGTGCTGTTTCAAGTCTTCTATTTTATATTCTAGTTTGCGTTCTTGCTTCTTTGCAGCCGTTAGCTCGGTGTGGAGCTTTTCGTTTTGCTCCTTGAGGGTGCAGATACGCGATTTACAGCAGGTGAGCTCCTCGTTGAGGCTTTGGTTGCGCTTCTCGGCCTGTTCATGCATTGTCTTCAGATCCGCCTTGTCCAGCGTCGCGCGCTCCAATTGCTGCTGCAGTCCGGCAATCGAGCGACGGTTGCGCTCCAGCTCGTTGGCCCGTTGCTCGTTTAGCTTCTCCAGCTTATCCTGCATATGCTGCAGCTCTGCTGAGTGCTTTTCGCCCAGGTGCCGTGTATTTTCTGCCAGCGCTTCGCGTAGTTTTCCATTGTCCGAGCTTAGCTGTTCGATGTGCGCGTTTTGGGAATTCAATTCAATTTGCAGCTGCTGCGCGTTCTGCTCCAGCAAATAAAGCTTCTTGTGAGCCGCATCTAGCGTCGTGTTGATGTAGAAGAGAACTGTGTGCAGCGGCGCAGATCGACAGGGCAGACACAAGTGCACCAGATTCTTGAAGGCGCGTATTTCCACGAACTGCAGACGGTAGTCGTGACTCGGGTGCTCAGCTGCGCTGGCAGCTGTTTCTTTCGCGGACAGGCACAGCTCCAGCTTGCCGGCCTGGCAGTCCTTTAGCATGCGGATCACATTTTCCATAAATCCAGCGAATGTGACATTTAGCGACTGATCCTGTTTCAGCTCTTGGAACGATGCGCTGTCCACCGTGGTGATGTACATACGTCGCTGATCGCACTTCTCGGCCAAACGCAATTGCTGCGGGTAACATGCAAATTAGAATATTAACAATTAGGGTTCCTTTCAAGGCGGCGCTTACAATCAGCTCCTTGAAGTCTACTCTTTCGGCGTACAGTAAACAAGCTTTCTTGGCGCGCATCATGTCCCTGTCCCCCCCACTGAAGGTGACCAGCATTTCTGCGCTGGGCATTATGTTTACAACGTTTTTTGTATAGTCCATGCTGGCAAAATATGTTTCCTCAGTGCTTGGCGCCCACATTCTTTAAAATATATTTATTACAAAAAAACAAAGTGTAAACAAATACAACTGTACTCGATTCTATGCTATCGATACATCGATAGTAACTCAGAGTCTTTTCATCGCATTCATCGGTATTGTGCGTTTTGCACACACGAAATAGAAAATAGAAGTGCACGGGAAATGAATACCATAGCGAGACATGTACCAATCTATATGTCTGTAGGTATTATCCTACTGATGTTACCAAATCACTGAAGTCCACGCTGGCAAATTATGTTTCCTCAGTGCTTGGCGCCCACATTCTTTAAAATATATTTATTACAAAAGAAGTGTAAACAAATACAACTGTACTCGATTCTATGTTATCGATACATCGATAGTAACTGAGAGTCTTTCCATCGCTCTTGTGCGTTTTGCACACACGAAATAGAAAATAAAAGTGCACGCGAAAAAAAAACAAAGCGAGACAAGTACCAATCTATATGTCTGTAAGTATTATCCTCCTGATGTTACCAAATCACTGGGAGTGCTCAATTTGTATTCAATCGCTCTTCAGACCGCCAAAGTCTTTGTGGGCAGCCTGCCGCCTGGCTGCAAGCCCGAGGAGCTGCGACATTTGTTCACAAATTATGGCGTGGTAGTCGAATGCGATATTATGAACCGGTGCGGATTTGTGCACTTGGAGACCATTGAAATGGCAGAGGAAGCGATTGCCGCTCTAAATGGCATTGAATTCAAAGGTCAGACCATTGTCGTGGAACCGGGCAGGCCCAAAGACAGACGTGGCGGTGGTGGTGCAGGAGGTGGGGGAGGTGCCGGCAACAGAAGACCACCCATGCAACAAGGTAAGCAATTAACCCAATAAATCAATGGCAATAACAAAAATATCAAAATTTTAGGACACGGCGGCGGTAGCTTTAATCGTGGTGGCAGCCACACGGGTGGCAACAATTTCAGAGCAGGCGGCGGCGGCGGTAACCGATCATTAAACTCGAACGAAAGTCAGTTTGGACCAATGCGAAATGAAGGCAACTTTAGACAGCAGCGCAATGCGCCCTACAGCAAGGTCCTGCCACAGCAGAACCAGAACTTTGACGGTCCCGCACAACCATTCAAAAACAAATTTAACCAAGGCATGGCCCAGATGGGTCACAATGATTTCTATGCTGGCAATATTGGCTCTGCTGGAGCTGGTGGCGCTCACCGAAGCGGCGGCAGCCATGGACCATCAAACAACATTGGCCAAGATCGTCGCGGATTTGCACTGCCAGCTGTGGAGCATCAGCACCAGCAGCAGCAGCAACAGCTGTCGTTTGGAGCAAAGCAGAGTCGCTTTGGCAACGGTACAATGGTTCCGAGCGGGAATAATTCTGATGGTGGAATGTACCAGCGGAATCGCCACAATTCTGGCATGAGCAGGTAAGATGCAAAGGTGCCAGCTTCTGCTTATAAAAACTGGCTTACTCCAATTTTAAATATACATATTTGTAATTAAACTTCTAAGCACAATTGGCAATGACAGGGTTGTTATTACCTGTCATTGCGAAGCAAAAAAAAATAGCTTAATCAATTAAAATTGTCAACTATTTTATGCTGAGAATTTCGAAAAAAGCTCAATCGCAGCACTGGACACATAAACATTCATAAACATTCATTTACAAAAATTATTTATTAACTTTTACAGTGGCAGCACGCAAAGCGGTCGTGGTGGATTTAACGCCAGCCGTGGCGGCTTCGGTGGCCGTGGTGGATTCAGTGCTCGACGTGGTGGTGGACCGAACGGGCCGAGCAGCAGCATGTCGCAAAACTTTAACAAACATGGACCCGCAAACGGGCACACTCACAGCGCAGCAAATGCATATCAATCGGATTTTCCGCCCCTGGGGGCTAGTCATGGTAGCGGGGGTGTGCCTGTAAATAGGAATCGGTAAGGTGACACTTGTATTGATCAATACATAATCGATGCTTTGATATAAACGGTTTACGCAGGTTTAATGGACCCAGGCCAGCGCAGAATATGAGCGGTAATAGAAGATTTTAAAGCCAACAACATCCTGTATTTAACATTTTATCATGGACCCTAGACGCCGGTGTAATCTAAGTGGATTACTGACCTAATAGCCGAATTTTGTTTTCCAATAATTGCGCCCATGCAACATCTTAATTTAAGGCAAAGAGTTTGAAACAAATTTTCAATAACAATACGCGTTATATTAAGCCCAACCAATCAACAGTATATTTGTTAATTGTATTCATTAAGTGTATGAAAAGTATTTATCCATTTGAGCAATGTGCAAATAGAAACTTTGACGACACGAACGTCTAGTGCGACATGTTCTTCCCTTTGTTTGACGACTTACGATATTATCAATACAAATATTAATTGCTAACTTGGTTGCTTTGATTTTCTTGATTCCCAATTTGGGATTGATGCCATTTGGGATACCCCGTTGAATATAAGGACACACTGAAATCGGACTTGTTGATGGTGCGTAGAATCCGTGCTGTGAATCAGGTACATCTTTTCAAGTTTCTAATATCTGTAGAATTTCGCCCAGACCAACTGGATTCAGAAATTTAAGAAATCAGTAAGTGGACGTTAACGTTCAAAAAAAAATCGATAGTTCCATCGAAATTCGATAGTATTTTTTTCATAAAATAAAACTATTAATACTTATTAATGGCCAATCACAGAAAAATAAAATCATCGATGCAACCACTTCACATTTTAATAGAAGATCAAGAAGTTTTTAATGTGTAATTGATAACAACCTGTCATAGAGATACAGAGGTTGAACCCTGTCTTATGTCCGTTATAAGTAAGTCAAGTCAGTTATTATTTTATTGTTCTTAATTTCGAATTGACGTTTCTCCAAAATTAGCTTATTTCGCTCAAGCTTTAACCTCTGTTCCTCTAATTTTATCATGAGGTCCTCCTTGGCTTTCTCAAATTCAAACTTGGCTTTCTCAAATTTCAACTTGTCTTCCTCCAATTTGAGCTTGCGGTCCTCCTTGTCTTTCTCAAATTTCAACTTGTCTTCCTCCAATTTGAGCTTGCGGCTCTCCAATAGACACTCGAGTTCCATTTTTCTTTCCTGCAAAAATTGTTAACTTAAAACAACTTAATTGGCTCAGTCCCCCGTTTGGGGATAAGATTTATTTTACCGCGAGTAATGCCATAACAAAAAGTTATAAAGAAATGTTAAGGTGTGTGAAAAATTTGTTGCGTCTTCTCTACGTGTCGCGCTCAGAAAGATCCCCACTTTGTAAAATTCGATCGTCATATTTTACTAGCGATGGGCAATGTAGTCGAATAGTCGAATAGTAAAGTTGAATATTGTGAATAGTGCGTTACCGATAGTATTGCAAGTGTTACATATAATATATGACATATAGTGTTGGAGTAAGCGTGAAGCCCGATGAGATATGCAAGCAAAGCTACAACGCCATGAAAACACTCTTAATTTGTATTTTAGTCTAATTTGTATTTTAAATAATCAATTCATAGCAAAATATCAAATTTTTCGTACATATTTTGTCAACTGAAAATACTGTAATATTTGGTCACACTCTTGTATCGACTCACAAGTAATCGATAGCACTGCTCGAAATAATATATATCGAAGGCAATCGGACAACAATGGCAATTGCTTAAACCGTATTCCTTTCCAGTTGTTTTTCTGGTGAGCAACGCGATTGTGCATAAAGTGCACCAGCCAGCCACAACAAAGCATTTTATTTAACAATTCACCAATTTGTTGAACACTCCTTTTGCTGAAGATGGAGAAGTACCCATATTACTGTGTCAAGGCGCTCGTCTTGCTCAGCTCGTGCTTCGATCTGGGCCAAGCCCTTCGCCCCACCTATGTCGAGGAGGCTCAGGAGGGTGTCCAGGCCACTCTGCCCGGGGAGCTAAAGTTCGTGCATGTGGTAAGTCAATGCGAATGTCCGGGCATAGCTTGTGCCCCATATGGTTAATGCTTGGTCTTTCAATGCAGATATTTCGACATGGCGACCGAATGCCCGTCGACCCGTATCCAACAGATCCGTGGAACAATCGCAAATACTGGCCAGCGGGCTGGGGTCAACTTACAAATGTGAGTAATTGTTGTACGGGTTGGCTGTGAGTCAACAAAGTCTTACTCACAAATACATACATATATATTTTTCGTCAGCGTGGCAAGCAACAACACTACGAGCTGGGCAAATGGCTGCGAAAACGTTACAACTCATTGTTGGACAGCAGGTACGACAGGGAGCAGGTCTTTGTTCAGTCCACGGACGTGGATCGCACACTCATGAGTGCACAATCGAACTTGGCTGGCTTATACGAGCCCGTTGGCGACGATGTATGGAATCCGCTGATTAAATGGCAGCCAATTCCGGTGCATTCCGTGCCCGAAAAGGACGATCCGGTAGGGGTATCTGACATAAGGTTATCTTACACATCTGTTAAATAACTATCGAAATCCCCATATGAACAGATACTGGCTGCCAAGGCACCTTGTCCTGCCTTCGACTACTATCTGGAAAACTTTAAGGCATCCGCGGAGTTTCAGGCCAAATGGGCGCATTACAAAGATCTCTTTGAGTATTTGGGACAAAATAGCGGTCGGCCGATTAAGTCATTTATGGATGCACAATATTTCAACAACACATTGTTCATTGAAACTCTGTACAACCGAACCCTGCCCGAGTGGACCCAAAAGGTTTACGGCGGCGCTGACCTGACGTATGTCTCAAATTTTGCATTCTCCATCAATACCTATACACGTCAACTGGCGCGCCTCAAGGGTGGACCGCTCCTGAAGGATGTGCTCACCCGTTTCGAGAGCAAGCACAACAAACAACTGTCGCCGGATCGGTCTGTGTTTATATACAGCGCACATGATACCACAATTGCCAACATGCTGAATACCCTCAAGCTGTTTCAGGTATATGGAAAGCCTTACAGCTCCGAAGCCATTAATTATATATACATATATTCTTGATTATGATCTACAGCCGAGTCGATGGCCAAGTCCGTCTGTCTGTCTGTTTTTTTTGAAAAACTAGTCTCAGCTTTTAAACTATCTTTACGACATTCTGCATAGTTCCGCCTTTCTGCTCCAGGCAGCATATAGCTGTCATTGGAAGGATCGAGCAAATATTTTTGTCTTAACTAAACTGAACTAAACCCGTATTCCTTATATATGTATATATATCATGTATCTCTAAGAGTTTCCGTTTAGAAACATTTTCTCCTTTCAAGATATTTTTGTATCGTATTCATATATTATCTTCGGCGTGCCGAGTGATAGTCCTTTTATTGCTTCAGTTTAGTTTTTATTCAAATTTGTTTTTGTTTTTTATTTTTCCAGCTGCACAGTCCGCCGTACACGGCCTGCATCATGTTTGAATTGCGTGTGGATGACAGCAATACGCCCTTGGTATCGGTTTTCTATAAAAACACGACAGCTGAACCGCTGCCAATGCATATACCCGGCTGTGGTGTTTCCTGTCCGCTGGCCAAGATGTATGCACTGTATGAGGATGTGTTGCCGGAGAACTGGGCCGATGAGTGCAAGCGATCCACACTGACAATGACATACGAGGAGGCCAATTTGGGCGCAGCAACAGGCAAGTTATCATAGCAAAACTAGGAGCAGATAATTAACCAGAATTGAAAATCATCTTGCAGGCATTCTCATATGCATCATTGCCGCTCTGCTCTGCGTCAGCTATGGCCTGATGATCTACTATCGTCGCCGGGACTACAAAATGCACACGTCCTACGCGCAAATGGCGTAGATTGTGGAATGGATGGGATGGCTTATTAAAGACTACGTCAACTTCCTGAATTACGATCCGAGTTATTGCTCAGCTTTTTATATATATACGTGTATATCTCCTCTTGTATTTGATTTGATGCCATTAGTTATTTGTTTAAGTGTATGATAATTGTTTGTGTACGTATTTTGTGCAACAATTGTAAATGTAAATTGTTGATCATCTAGTATTTAAGCTCATATGATCTTGTTGCTTCTTTTGTTAAACGATGCAAAATGAAAGACTGTGAATAGTTACCCAGAAGTTTCCTACACATTTACATGTGTCCCATCTTATACAATATATATCATAAATTAGTAAAAATTAATATATATATATATGTCTACAGATGAATATATTTGCATTTACGAGTATAGGCCTTGCATGAAACACATCTTGTTGTACAAACCATAATAAAAAAGAAAACGGGCTCAAATTTAAAACAAGCGTCTGTTGAATTAAATTAAGCATCTCAAAATATAATAAACCTGTTGATTGGAAACTGTATACGATGCGATTAGGGCAAAAGGTAAGTCCAGTAAAAGTGAATCAATAATAACAAGATATCTTTCTTTCAGATGGGGAACATGGGAACATATATGTTTGTTAAAACAAAAGCTCAAAACTAATGAACCTGTTAATTCGACAGATTGGGGCAAAGGTAAGTCGAGCACTAAAAAAAAATAAACATTTTTAACGAGAAATCTGTTCAGGATCTATATGAGATGCCAGTCCAAGGAGTCGCAGCTGGTAAGGATTAGGAAAGGCATTTACCTATAAAGGAAACTTAGCTCCGGCTAAAACCACTTCGATCAGCAAATAAGGATAATAATTATAATTTGAATCGCTTCTAATATTATACTATAATTTGTTTATTACGCTGACGCGATTTGTCGACTTAATTATGTTATATGATACGGATGAACTAGGTCTATGTACAAACAACATAAGCGGACATAAGTATGACGATTGTGTAGAACCTGTGTGACTGACTGAGAGAGATTTTTTTCTCTATCTATATGCCTTGTCGTCCGAGTAGATGATGTAGGGCTGATGCTGCTGGTGCTGATGTGTCAGGCTCTCGGCGCCATCGGCGCTGCCCGGCGCGCCGGCTCCGCTGAAGTAGGACATGCGCGACATGGTCGAGTAGGCGGCCACTGCGGCCGCCGCCTGCTGCTGCTGTGCCGCCTGCTGCTGCTGCTGGACCACCTGCTGCTGCTGACGCTGCGTCAGATTCTGCGTGGACTGCGCCTTGTGCGGCAGCGTGGCATAGCTGGCCTGGTACGGCGGCACGGCGTAGAGCGCCGGCGCAACGCCGTTCTTGTAGCTATAGGCGGCATTGTGTGCGCCCAGCTGCATAGCCGTCGGCATGCCCATCATGGCGGCGCTCTGATGATATTCGGCATTGCTCATACGCAGCCGAATGATGCATATGATGATGATCAAGATGGCTATGAAGGCGACAACGCCGCCGACAATGCCAATGATGAGGGTGTCGTCGTTGCTGATGATTGGCGCCTGGGCTTTCATGAGCGGCGCCTTGGTCTTGATCTTCATGATTGTTGGCTGTGTGGGCTCGAGGCTCCAGATGATGAGCGGCTCCTCCGTGCGGGTCACCAGCTGGCCAGAGGTCTTGTGCGAGCTGGAGGGCCTCAAGGTGGACGAGAAGGAGGAGGAGGTTGCTGTCATGCGACGCGGATCGCAGGTCAGCTCATCGTCGCCCACCTCGATCAGCTTGCGGCCGGCTAGGTAGGTTGGCTCCCGACAGACCAGCTCCGGCATGCCCGAGCTGGGCAGCCAGCGTCGCAGAGCGCGTGCATCGCAATTGCAGTTAATCGGATTGCTGGCCAGGCCCTGCAGCCGGAGGCTCGCCCGTCGATCCTCGAGTGCGTTCAGGAACTGCGGCACAAGTGAGCCGATCTTGGAGCCCGCCACATTCAGTCTCAGTTGCGAGGAGCGCGGCACGGGAAATAGCAGCGCCGGCGGCAGCGCTGTCAGCGATGTATTCTGCAGCTTGATCGTGAGATCGCTGGACTTGAGCCCGGCCAGGGTGCCGGATGAGATGGACTTCAGGCGCTCGCCGCGTATTCCGATCGAGCTGAGCCTGGGATGCTTTAGGGGCTGGATTTGCTCGCTTCCGATGGTCGCGTCCTTGACCTCAATGTCCAGCTGCTCGAGACCAGGCAGCAGCTCCATGATGCCCTGCAGATCCAGATAGCCAAGCAGCGGCAGATCGTACGCCTCCAACGTGGCCAGATTGGGCAACGGCCTGAAGGCCTGCTTCTCGATGCGGCTGCACAGCGGCAAATGGTTCAGCCGCAGCGTCCGGAGCATCTCCAGCTGGCCGAAGTTCGACTGCGAGATTAGCTCGAAGCTATTGTTGGACACGTCCAGCTCTTGGAGCACCTGCAGCTGCGGCCAGGCGGGCGACAGATCGTCCAGTGACTTCAGCTCATTGCTGGACAGATCCAGGGTTTCCAATAGGGTGACCCGTTGGAAGATCTGCGCCTTGATGTTGCGCAGCCTGTTGTGCGAGAGATTCAGATACTGCAGGAAGGGTGTCTCCAGGAGCTGCAGCTCCTCGATGCCCGTGCCGGCCAGATTGAGTTCGCGCACCGTCTTCGGCTCGTTCAGGACATTGTGCACCGCCTGGCTGCTGAGCGGATTGTAGGACAGATCGATGCGCTTGATGTTCACCATGATGCTGTCGTCGCGTGGCAGCTCCCGGATCCGATTGTGACTGAGGTCCACCGAGGAGACGAAAAAGTGGCGCAGCTGCAGGGCCTTGAGCGGCGCATACTCGAAACGATTGTGGGCCAGATTTATGTTCTCGAGCATGTGCAGCTTGGAGTGCTCGAAGACGCTGTCCGAGAACTCGGCTAGACGATTGTGCTCCAGATTCAGCTGCTCGAGACGCACCAGGCCCTCGAAAGTTCGCTCGCCAATCCGATCCA
Source organism: Drosophila borealis (assembly GCA_035045885.1). Classification (NCBI taxonomy): domain Eukaryota; kingdom Metazoa; phylum Arthropoda; class Insecta; order Diptera; family Drosophilidae; genus Drosophila; species Drosophila borealis. The sequence continues at coordinate 453,000 of JAWNOR010000194.1, read as the reverse complement.
GGCTGTTGTGCGACAGGTCGAGGATCTGCAGCTGCGTCGAGTTATGGAAGGCCATCTCGCTGACCATGTCCAGCTGGTTGTGGGCCAGCCGCAGTACGCGCAGACGCGGCAGCCTGGCAAAGTCCAGCTCCTCGACGGTCTTCAGCTGATTGTCGGCGAGATCGATGTGCTCCAGATATTGCAGCGAGGCGATCAGCTCGGCGGGAAAGAACGAGAACTTGTTGTGCGCCGCACGGATCTCGCGCAGGCGCGGATGTATGCGGAACGAGGAGGGAAACAGATAGCTGAGCTGATTGTGCGATATGTCCAGCTCCTCGATGCCCGTGCCCGTGTTAAAGAACTCGCCCTTAAACGCGGACAGCTGATTGCCGTGCAGATCCAGGCGCTTTAGCTGCATCACATTGACAAAGGCGCCGGCGCGTATCGAGTTGATCTGATTGTTGGACAGATCGATGGAGCTGATGTTCCACAGATTCACGAAGCTGCCGTCCTGCAGCTCCTGCAGCTGATTGCCCCCGAGATGGATGTGCTTGAGGTCCTGCAGCCCGGCCAGCAGATCTCCGCTTAGCTGCCGCATGCTGCACTGGCTCAGATCGATCACCTGGAGCCGCGCCAAGGGCCGCAAGAGCGCCGGCGTCAACGGCGTCAAATGGTTGCCGCTCAAATTCAGCGCCTGCAGATTCTCCAGGTCCTCGAATATGCTGGCCGCCAGCTCGGCCAGATTGTTGCCGCTGAGGTCCAGGGAGCGCAGCTCGGGCAGCGCCAGCGGCGCGTTGCCCAGCCCGCTGAGCTTGTTCTGCGCCAGCCTCAGCTGCATCAGGGTGCCCTCCAAGCCCGCAAAGGTCTCCGCATTGACCATGACCAACGAATTCCCAGACAGATCGAGCGTGTGCAGGCTGCTGAACATTTGGAAACTGCCGGGCGGCAGCTCCCGTATGACATTCCGTGACAGGGACAAGGTCGTGATGTCGCCGGCCTGAACCGAGCCCAGAATTTCGGCAGAGAGCGCTGCCACGCGATTGTAATCCATTTGCAGTGAGCTGAGCTGCGGCAGGCGGCCCAGGGCGCTGCCCGGCACGAGCAGGATATTGTTATCCCGAATAATTAGGGTTTGCAGGCTCTCCAAACCCTCCAGAGCGTCGTCCTCGATCTGCAGAGAAGTAGGTAAGCAGTGTTCCTGTTTTCTTATATTCCTTAATAGTTACCGTGCGCAGCGAATTGAGGCTGAGATCCAGATACTTGAGTGCGCTCTGATCGCGGAATGTGCCCGGCGGAATGCTGGTAATGCTGTTGCGGCTCAGGTCGAGGCTCTCCAGAGACTTCACCACCTGCATGTGCGTGTAGTCCAGTTGCTAGCAATATGCCACACATTAATAACCAAATCGAATCAAGAGAGAGCTTGTTTTTTTTTTTTACCTGTAGCATGTTGGCGCTTAGGTTGAGCGATTTAAGGCCAGCGATGGCGGCGAGGGACACGGTTGGAAACTGGCTGAAGAAGTTCTCGGAGAGATCCAGCTTCTGCAGCGACTGCAGCTGCTCGAAGACATCGCTGTTGAGATTGGTCAGCCGATTGCCGGCCAGCTTGATTTCCCGTATCTTGCGCAGTCCATGAAAAGCCTGGCTATCGATGCTGCGCAAAAGGTTATAGCGCAGATCGATTATCTCCAGCTGGGCCTGGGCGCTGAAGGAATCCCGTTGGAGCGTAGCTGGGAAACAGCAAATGGGTTAGTTCAACTGAATGTGCTTTCATTTGTGGGCAATGAACCCATTCAAAACGGGTAACAGGCAGAAGGAAGCAGCTCCGCATTCAGGTCGACCAACTAAGGTCGACCAACTCAGGTCGACCAACTAAGGTCGACCAACTCAGGTCGACCAACTAAGGTCGACCAACTAAGGTCGACCAACTGTTCAAGTCCGCCTTTCTGACCACAGCTATATTTCGATATATCCTCTCATTTTCGTAGCGTCGATTAATACTGATACTGATATGGAAAACGAGTAACAGGCAGAAGGAAGCATCTCCGATTTCAGGTCGACCAACTAAGGTCGACCAACTGGCCAAGTCCTTCTGTCTGTCTATATCTCGATATATCCTCTCATTTTTGTAGCCTCGAGTAATACTGATTTTGTGAAGAGCTCGAAGACTGTCAGAGCTGTCGGAACCAAAACTTGCTTCGTGGTTGCCCGTGACTCTTTCCCATCCAACTGGAGCAAGGTTGTAAAAGATATTTGTTAAATATGGCTTACCTATGTAATTCTGGCGCAAAGAGAGATGCTTCAGGGCGCTGGGTCCGTTGAGCGAATTGATTGGCACCGCCGTCAGGCTGTTGCGATCCATGAAGAACTCCTTTAGGTCGATGCAACCTTTGAGGACACCCTCCTCAATCAGCTTGATCTTGTTGCCGGACAGGTCGAGCAGGCGCAGATTTTTGAGAGCGTGCAGCTCCGCCGTGGAAAATATGGGATTAAGATTATCGCCCAGCAAATTGTTGGCCAGACGCAGTTCGTTCAGCGCATCCTTCAAGCCGTCGAAGGCCTTCTCCGGTATGCGACGTATCAAATTGTTGGACAGGTCCAGCTCCTCAATGGGCAGCTTCAGCTGACCAAATGTCTGCAGCAAAGACTGGGTCATTGACTTCCGTTCGATTGAATTGAGTTAACTCACCTGTGCTGGCAAGGTTTGCTGTCCGCTGTGGCGTTGCGTATACGCCACGATGGGCGCACCATACGGCAGCTGCGGCGCATCGCCGTGGAAGACAACCCGATCGCAGTCCATGGCAACGGCTCCAAGCTGACCAGTTGCCGCAAAAGGCACCACATTGCATCTGTAATTGTAATTGGAATTGCAATTGTAATTGTCGTCAATCGCAATTGATTGAACGCAAACAAAGCCAAACGAATCAGCGCCAGCTCACAAATTGCTGATATTAAAATAATACGCAGCGTCCGTCAACAACAAGCGGAAATTTGCCGTCTGTCATCCGTCTGTCGTCCGTCTGTCTGTCAGTTTTTTTTTTCACTCACCTGCATGGCAATCGCAAGGCGGGACTGAGCTCCGGACATGGCCGCCAGGCCTCGCTGCGTCGGGTCAAGCAGCACAGATAGCTCAAAAGCAACAGCAGCTGTTTCCACGTTTCCATTTTCGCTGCAACTAAAGATTGATTTTCCATTTAGTAACACTTATTACCAGCAAAAACTTGTTTTGCCAGTCGGCTGTGCTGACTTGTAGATACCCTTTGCCCAGTCACAAAGAGTCGCACTTTCTTCTATTCACACATATATAGAAAACGAGAAAGAATGGTTATATTTGCAGACCTAACCATTTCAAATTGCTTTCCTCGTATCTAGGAAGCACAGGGAAAATAATTAATGCCGAGTCATACAAATACCTTCTTTTAGACCGATCGTTCCTATGGCAGATATATGATGTAGTGTTCCGATATAGATAAGGTTTTGCATAAATGTAGGAAGCATAGTCAAACCTTTACATTCAGACTTTGGTTAAGATATGTTGAAAAACAAGAAAGTTTTCCATACAACAACTTAATTTTTGACCGATCGTTCCTATGGTAGCTATATGATATAGTGGTCTGATACAGATAAGATTTTGCATATAAATGAGACGCATAGTAAAACTAATAAATGCCGAGTTTGGTCAAGATATCTTAATAAACAAAAAAGTTTTCCACACAACAACTTAATTCTTGACCGATCGTTCCTATGGCTGCTATATGATATAGTAGTCCGATGTTGATTGGATTTTGCAAATATATGCAGAGCATAGTAAAACTAATAAATGCCGACTTTGGTTAAGATATCTTGAAAAACAAAAAAGTTTTCCATACAAAAACTTAATGCTTGACCGATCGTTGCTATGGCAGCCATATGATATAGTAGTCCGATGTTAATAGGGTTTTGCATATATGTGAGTAGCATAGTAAAACTAATAATTGCCGAGTTTAATCAAGATATCTTGAAAAACAAAAGAGTTTTTCATACAAAAACCTACTTTTCGACCGATCGTTCCTATGGCAGCTATATGATATAGTGGTCCGATCCAGCTGGTTCCAGCATATGTACTGCGTGCAACATAAAGAAGCACTTCTGCAAAGTTTCACAAAGATAGCTTTAAAACTGAGAGACTAGATCGCATAGAAACCGACAGACGGACATCGACTCGGTTGTTGATACTGATCAAGAATTTATATACTTGATGGGATCGGAGATGTCTCCTTCTACACATGTCAAGACAAAATAATAATACCCTTTGCAAGGGTATGGGAAATACTTTATTCAATAACTGGGGAAATCATCGTCTGATATTTATGACATGTTCAAGGAGTAATTATGGCATCCAAATGTAGGCAAAACCAAAATCTTAAGGATATTCCTTTTAAAATTAGGTTTTCAAAAAGTTAATATTAAATATGTGGGATCTGTGTATTTTATAAGACAGACAAGCTATTAAATTTGTTTAGATCCGTTTACTATAAGAGAGACAAGCTACTAAATTTGGTTTATCTAGGTCTCTTCCTTGTAAGACTTGGTGTATTGTAAGAAAAACCTATTCTTAAATGGAAACTTTCGATTTCTTTCAGGGATTATTTAAAATAAACTTGTTCTGGGTGGGCAATAGAGGGAAATACTTTCGAGGCTAGTCTCTGAGTTTGCACTGAAAGTATAAAATATTCTAATTGATTCACAATACCTTTTATATACCCTCTTGTATTAGTTACAGGGTATCACAACATAGCGCTAATTATGTGCTTGATTTGAGCATTTATTCTGGCCCGAGCCACGCTGTATTTGGTCATTTCCTCTTTTATCTTCGAACGCGGGCAGAACATTTAATTTGAATAACATTGGAGACTTTTTTTGTTGTTGTATTGTCGAAAACCGCATATTTAAAAAAGTTGAGTTTCTTGTTCTCGTTGTTGACAAGCTCGCCAAGCTCTCCAGCTCCGATGGAACGCCATAATCAATAAAGCCAACAACAAGTTAAGGCCAGCTACCTACACATTGGGCCAAGGAATGCGGCATTACGAACTGCTAAATTACTCACTTAAAAATGAAAATACATTATATATCTACAAAGTTGTTTCCAAATTAACCTACAATTATGAAAAGCACAACAAAATTCTGATTTTCTCATACAAATGAGACTCCTTCCAAGGAATAATCTATCGGATTTTCTCAGGATCTATAAAGAAATTCGATCCTCGTAGACCTTAAACCACGCCCTATGAATGTGTGGTTTAATATAATTGAATCTTAAGTCTTAAATGAAAATTGCATCGAAATATTTCAATTTTTGATTAAAATTGCATCAAATCAGTCAATCAATCACAGATCAATCAATTAATCAAGACTACATAATATCCATAAGTATCATAGGCTGTTCCTCGACAACTTTGAAACACGCCCTATGAATGTCAGATTTATGATAATTGAATCTTAAGACATTAATTTAAATTGCATCAAAATATTTAATTTTTTAATATTATTTGATACAAGATCAATCATATATAATATCGATAAGTATCATTAGTTGGTTTCTCGTAATCTTAAAATTGCATCAAAATATTTTATTATTTTATTTAAATTGCATCAATATATTTTATAGATCAATCAATCAATCAAGAATACAAAACCGTTTTGGCAGTTCTCAATATGAAGTTGGTATTTTAATATTTTAATATAGTCACACCTTTTTTTTGCCAAAGTGCAACTCTGTAAGCACCGTTATTTGAAAAAAAATGTATTAGATAAAATGGTTGAAAGTTCAATTTATATATTAAGCAGTGTGAAACCTAAGAAGTGTGAAACTATCGTAGAGCAGCGAAAAATGATTATAGATTTACGCAAACAAGGTACATAAATCCTATAAAGAAATTGGCGTGCTAATTACTTCTATACTTAAATATACATTTATACACTTCCAGCAAGTACCCATACACATGAACATAGTTCTACACGTACGTCTGTTTGTTCTACATTTACACACACACACACACACATGTACATACGAATGTATGGGGAGTTATGCATCATATTCTTGATTATTTCTCTCAAGGCATTTGTGGGTACCGTTGGATTGGACTGTTGGATTGCGCATCGACACCAAAAACTTTGAGCGTAAATATCTACGTACATATGTGTGTGTTTGTATACAACACACAAGTGCTTGCACGTATGGGTGAGTGTGTTTGCTATTGCTCTACGGTCCATAGTCATGCAAAACGTTATTTGGTCAGTTGTCGAAATAGCGGGCCAGATCTTTCGTAAATATGTATGTTGCTCGAGCATATGTAAATTTTATATTGCCTATAAAACAACATGGCAGGTTGCATTTTATTTCAATTTCCCAACCATTTTATCGCAGTGCCCCTTTTACTCATTGAAATGCATGATGGGAATCGATTCGATACCGAATGCTGCTCCAAGACGCGACCTGAACTGGCAGAGACAGCTTCAAGGTCTCGTTTAGCTACATGGTCCGGTCTGCGGCTGCGTCCACTTCTTGTTTTTACACACACACACACACACTCGAACACACTCACAGAAACACATGCACATGGCGATTAAAAACAGAGACTTTTTGATGGGAAATATGTTAATCACAAACTGCGGTTTACAATTTGTTATTTTTTTTTTTGTGTTTTGTGTTTGGTTTGTAACTTGTTTCTCTTCTGATTTATATTTTGGCTTACTTTTTTTGATTGTGGCGGCTGTTTGGGAAATTGCACGTCACTGTCGTTGTTGTTGTTGTTTTTGCTTGGGAAATTTTTAGACTCGATTCTATTTTTTTGTTCGCCGATTGCACAAAGCACCGTAATAACCGAGGAAGTTTTGTTGTTGTATTATCGCGGCTTGTTTACATTTGTGTTTTTGTTATAGTAGACACAAAAAGAAAGCGCAAAACGGCAAGAATATTTTCCCAGGGAAAAGCGCACACACACAGTTGGTAACAAAAATATTACAGCGCACACGGTGTGTGTCTGTATATATGTATGTGTGCTTGTACTTATACAAGTGCGGGAAAAATGCAGACAAACAAGTAAACTTTGCCAACTGGGGGAACGGGAACAACAGCGCGGGAGCTGCTGCTGCTGCTGGTGCTGGAGCAATAATTAAGCTGCGCACTGGCGTTGCACAGCACACACAAGTACACAATAACAACTACAACTACAACTGACTGCGCATGCGCAGCGGCGTTGACTTCGGCTTCGACTTCGACGTTGACGTCGCGTCCCGTTTCAATTCGTTTACAGCGACGGCTGCTTCTTTCCGACTGTGCTTTGTACGTCTTGTGCTCCACTTGAGCGTCGCGCAGCAACTGGCGCTGGCCATGGCTGCTGCTGCTGCTGCGGCTGCTCACTTGGGCTGCTGTCTGCTCTAAAACAGGTTTTTCTTTGCATTGGTACTAAAAGCAGAGTACTAAAAATTCCCAAGATGACCACAAACTCTGGTTCTTGCTCTTCCGCTCGCCCTCTCTCTCTTTCTCTCTCTCGACATCTCTTTCTTTAGCTACGCAGCTTCGTGAATGAGTTTTGTGCGTCTTTGGGCTGGGTAAAAGTTTTCGCCTCGCCGTTCTTTGGCATGCCGCAGAAAGTTTGTTTCTTTGTGTTACTCCCCGCCCGTCACCTGTCGCCCGTCACCCGTTGCCCTTGCCAGATACCTGCTTCTCTGATCGCCGCCGATTGGCAAGTGCGCCAATTCACGCTAATGGGGTTAAGTCTTCAATAAAGACAAGTGACAAAAGAGACGACGGCGCTCACTTTCCACGTAGCAAATTGTTTGCGAACTAATTACATAGAGCGAGACAGCGACATACATTCACAATGATCATCATCTTAGGCACGCACTAAACGCTCAGGTTGTTAACACCTGGCGTGGTTATAGGAGATCCCCCCCCCCTCCCACACACATACATATGTATATTTAAGTAAATATTTAATGGTTTTTTATGTTAAGGCATGCATGTTAGCAGCGCAGATTTCTTTTACTTTCCATTTTCATGAGCAACAAATTAATATTATCTTAATAATAATGAAAAACGAAAAACAACAACTGTTGTGTTTAACCATATAAATCAAATCGTTCAACGGATGAATTGCATCTTAAACGCAACACTCGACTGGCTTTTGGCCAGAAGCAGCAGCAGCAGCATCTGCCCCACAATCCATTTAGTGAAAACTCTTCGCCCGCCCACAACCCCCGCACCCCCCCCCCCCCTTTATATCTACAGACACGCCCACGTCGAGACTGTTGACCCAGGTGCACAACCCCATTAAACAGGTCCGGCACGGATTCAGTTAAACAAACAATATGGCTTAAACTAAAAAAAAAAGGCTCAAAAGCAATCCATCAGCATTAAATGTACATAATTTTTCTAACCAACAATAAATGTACTTAATATTCGAATCAATTTAAATGAAAGACCAGCTCATAAGTATCTTATTTCGTTCTTTGATAAATATAAAAAAAAAAAAGTGTTTAAATTGGGCACCAATTCTCTGTCGGCGATGACCGACTGGCAGATACCCTAACTTCTGTAAACACACAGATTGCGACTTCTTATCTTGGTTTCCACTGTGGAAAATGTAGTCTGAGGTTTTTTAATATTTATAATTTTTTAAATTTAAAAATCTCCAATAATGTCTTTTATTTGCTTTAAAAAGTTAAATATTATGGATGTTTATATACCCTATAAAAAACGTACAGTCCAAAATTGGGCGTCTCCAGCTCGTTTAAACTTCGAGCTGTGCTGAAAATAAAGCATTAATAAAAATAAAGAGAATGCAACTTATATTAGAAAATGGGTTAAGGGGTATAATCTCCGAGACATACCTATGAGTAGGGGCTCAGCTTGTCGGATAGGCTATAAATTTCGCCTAACGGGTCGCTGATTTCCCATCAACTATCTCTTTATCCTATCTACTTAACACTCTATAAATCTAGTATAAATTTCTTTAGTTTATTTATAACTTTTTTCTTTCTTAGGTGTATAATTTTGGTTATATAATTTTAGGTATTTAATTTTGGGTATATAATTTTGAGTAAATAATTTTGAGTATATAATTTTAGGTATTTTATTATAGTTATTTAGTTTTAGATATTTAATTTTGGGTATTTAATTTTAGGTATTTAATTTTGGGTATTTAATTTTAGGTATATAATTTTGGGTATATAATTTTAGGTTTATAATTTTGAGTACATATTTTAGGTATCTAGTTTAAGGTATTTAATTTATGGGTATTTCATTTTAGGTATTTAATTTTAGATATTTAGTTTTAGGTATTTAGTTTTAGGTATTTAATTTTTGGTATTTAATTTTAGGTATTTAATTTTAGGTATATAATTTTAAGTATTTAATTTTGGGTATTTAATTTAAGGTATTTAATTTAAGGTATTTAATTTTGAGTAAATAATTTTGAGTATATAATTTTAGGTATTTTATTTTAGTTATTTAGTTTTTGGTATTTAATTTTGGGTATTTAATTTTGGGTATTTAATTTTAGGAATACCAATTTAGGTATTTAGTTTTAGGCATTTAATTTTGGGTATTTTTGGTATTTTTAGTATTTTTGGGTATATCATTTTGAGAACTGCGTTCTTTTGCCCGTTACATAAATTTGCATAACTTTATGATACCCCAATTTGGCGCATTGTCAAGTGGTTTAAGGCAAACAAATGAATGGCTGTTGGACATAAAAAGTTGGGTAAGGCCCCACAGCCTAAACGTTCTCTTAGAATTATATTCATTATGGCTAGCTGTAGGTACATTGGTACGAAAGAAAGGAGAAAGTCGCGAGTCGAGTGCTTTATTGATAGTACTTTTGGCTGGGCAAGCAAATAGCTTGTCAGCGGCTTGCATATACTTTTCAGTTCCAATAAAGATTAATGTCTTTGTACACAGCACATAAATTATTATTATTTAGAGCCGACCCACATACTACTCAGGGGACTGAGGACTCGGGTCTGTGGTCTGTGGTCTGGGGGGAAGCGATAAGTAAAGCCAAACCTAATCAATTATACAAACGCCAGCCCGGAATGCTATGTCAACATAATAAGGCGACGGCGACGGCGTCTCATTGTCCTTGTCCCCAGTTGCCATTTCATTTTATTAGTCCACGTTTCCTTGCCACGTAAATAATGCGTCAGGCCATGAATCGCCTCTGCTGCTCCCTTCCCTCCCCTCTGGGACCTGTTTGTGTGCCTTTTTTTCCGGATTGCGATTGTGATAAATTATGTATTTAAAGTACAACTTGTAGCATTCGTTTGGCCATTGTCCTTATACATAATGCCAGTGTACGTCATTTCCTTAAGCCAGACAGGATATTTCGTCAAATTGGACAGCAAGTGTCAGTAAACACAAGCCGAAACACAGGACATTTCGCACATTTCGCACATTTCGGACATTTTGGACATTTCGGGTTATTGATTGTACAGAGGCTTGGCAGTCCATTCGCAAGGCCTGCTATAAATACAGTCTTTAATGTGCTTCAAGGCCTTGACGCTCTTCTTTTTTTTTTGGTCTTCAACTTTGTTGGCAGTGAGAAAACTTTACTAAAGAACAGCTCCCATTAGATAGACAACTTTGGACAGTTAAAAGGTTAGTTTATCCAACAATATGTTCTACGTTCAGAAAGGTGACCTAAATTCATGTATTAGAAGTTTCATAAGCCCACACACACACATACATAAATATGCACATACACAACATACATAATATACATGCATAAAATATCGTTTGATTATAAAGGTCTATACATTTCAATTTTAAAGTTTTTCACCCATATTCCGCTCTTTGCAAAAGTTGTTCTCTCCCTTACTTGTACCCAGAGTGTATTTCCGTGTTTAAAATAAAATATTACACTAGCGGATATTTTCTAGTGTAAAGTCCATAAAATATAGGACCAATGTTTGAATCAACTTAGTCTTGGGTTGAGAATTTGGAACCGAAATATCGACCAAGCATAATGATGGCCTATTTTGATGCCAAATTGATGTAGAGGCCAAATCATGAACAAAAAAGACAAACCTCGTGAAAATCGGATGCGATTTGACCGAGTTACGGGTGTGGGAAGTTTTGACCTATGTCTATGTAGGATATTTGAGGATAACATTTTGACATGAATTTTGACCCAGAATCGCGTTGCCAGATTTTGATGCCAAATTGATTTAGGGGCCAAACCATGAAGAAAGAGCCAAACTTTGTGAAAATCGGATGAGATTTGACCGAGTTACGGGTGTGGGAAGTTTTGACCTATGTCTATGTAGGATATTTGAGGGTAACAATTTGACATGAATTTTGATCCAGAATCGCGTTGCCAGATTTTGATGCCAAATTGATTTAGGGGCCAAGCCATGAAGAAAGAGCCAAACATTGTGAAAATCGGATGAGATTTGACCGAGTTACGGGTGTGGGAAGTTTTGACCTATGTCTATGTAGGATATTTGAGGGTAACAATTTGACATGAATTTTGACCCAGAATCGCGTTGCCAGATTTTGATGCCAAATTGATTTAGGGGACAAACCACGAAGAAAGAGCCAAACCTGGTGAAAATCGGATGAGATTTGACCGAGTTACGAGTGTGGGAAGTTTTGACCTATGTGTAAATAAGATATTTGGGGGTAACATTTTGACATGAATTTTGACCCAGAATCGCGTTGCCAGATTTTGATGCCAAATTGATTTAGGGGCCAAACCATGAAGAAAGAGCCAAACTTTGTGAAAATCGGATGAGATTTGACCGAGTTACGGGTTTGGGAAGTTTTGACCTATGTGTATATAGGATATTTGAGGGTAACATTTTGACATGAATTTTGACCCAGAATCGCGTTGCCAGATTTTGATGCCAAATTGAATAAGGGGCCAAACCATGAAGAAAGAGCCAAACCTGGTGAAAATCGGATGAGATTTGACCGAGTTACGGTTGTGGGAAGTTTTGACCTACGTCCATACGGGATATTTGAGGGTAACATTTTGACATGAATTTTGACCCAGAATCGCGTTGCCAGATTTTGATGCCAAATTGATTTAGGGGCCAAACCATGAAGAAAGAGCCAAACATTGTGAAAATCGGATGAGATTTGACCGAGTTACGGGTGTGGGAAGTTTTGACCTATGTCTATGTAGGATATTTGAGGGTAACAATTTGACATGAATTTTGACCCAGAATCGTGTTGTCAGATTTTGATGCCAAATTGATTTAGGGGCCAAACCATGAAGAAAGAGCCAAGCCTGGTGAAAATCGGATGAGATTTGACCGAGTTACGGGTGTGGGAAGTTTTGACCTATGTCTATGTAGGATATTTGAGGGTAACAATTTGACATGAATTTTGACCCAGAATCGCGTTGCCAGATTTTGATGCCAAATTGATTTAGGGGCCAAACCATGAAGAAAGAGCCAAACCTGGTGAAAATCGGACGATTTGACCGAGTTACGGGTGTGGGAAGTTTTGACCTACGTCCATACGGGATGTTTGAGGGTAACATTTTGACATGAATTTTGACCCAGAATAGTGGTACCAGTTTTTGATGCCAAATTGATTTAGGGGCCAAACCATGAAGAAAGAGCCAAACCTTGTGAAAATCGGATGAGATTTGACCGAGTTACGAGTGTTGGAAGTTTTGACCTATGTGTATATAAGATATTTGAGGGTAACATTTTGACATGAATTTTGACCCAGAATCGCGTTGCCAGATTTTGATGGCAAATTGATTTAGGGGCCAAACCATGAAGAAAGAGCCAAACCTTGTGAAAATCGGGTGAGATTTGACCGAGTTACGGGTGTGGGAAGGATTGACCTATGTCCATATGGGATATTTGAGGATAACATTTTGACATGAATTTTGACCCAGAATCGCGTTGCCAGATTTTGATGCCAAATTGATTTAGGGGCCAAACCATGAAGAAAGAGCCAAACCTTGTGAAAATCGGATGAGATTTGACCGAGTTACGAGTGTGGGAAGTTTTGACCTATGTGTATATAGGATATTTGAGGGTAACATTCAGACATGAATTTTGACCCAGAATCGCGTTGTCAGATTTTGATGCCAAATTGATTAAGGGGCCAAACCATGAAGAAAGAGCCAAACCTGGTGAAAATCGGATGAGATTTGACCGAGTTACGAGTGTGGGAAGTTTTGACCTACGTCCATACGGGATATTTGAGGGTAACATTTTGACATGAATTTTGACCCAGAATCACGTTGCCAGATTTTGATGCCATATTAATTTAGGGGCCAAACCATGAAGAAAGAGCCAAACCTGGTGAAAATCGGATGAGATTTGACCGAGTTACGAGTGTGGGAAGTTTTGACCTACGTCCATACGGGATATTTGAGGGTAACATTTTGACATGAATTTTGACCCAGAATCACGTTGCCAGATTTTGATGCCATATTAATTTAGGGGCCAAACCATGAAGAAAGAGCCAAACCTTGTGAAAATCGGATGAGATTTGACCGAGTTACGAGTGTGGGAAGTTTTGACCTATGTGTATATAGGATATTTGAGGGTAACATTCAGACATGAATTTTGACCCAGAATCGCGTTGTCAGATTTTGATGCCAAATTGATTAAGGGGCCAAACCATGAAGAAAGAGCCAAACCTGGTGAAAATCGGATGAGATTTGACTGAGTTACGAGTGTGGGAAGTTTTGACCCATGTGTATATAGGATATTTGAGGGTAACATTCAGACATGAATTTTGACCCAGAATCGTGTTGTCAGATTTTGATGCCAAATTGATTAAGGGGCCAAACCATGAAGAAAGAGCCAAACCTTGTGAAAATCTGATGAGATTTGACCGAGTTACGGGTGTGGTAGGTTTTGACCTATGTCTATGTAGGATATTTGAGGGTAACATTTTGACATGAATTTTGACCCAGAATCGCGTTGCCAGATTTTGATGCCAAATTGATTTAGGGGCCAAACCATGAAGAAAGAGCCAAACCTTGTGGAAATCGGATGAGATTTGACCGAGTTACGGGTGTGGGAAGTTTTGACCTATGTGTATATAGGATATTTGAGGGTAACATTTTGACATGAATTTTGACCCAGAATCGCGTTGCCAGATTTTGATGCCAAATTGATTTAGGGGCCAAACCATGAAGAAAGAGCCAAACCTTGTGAAAATCGGATGAGATTTGACCGAGTTACGGGTGTGGGAAGTTTTGACCTATGTCTATGTAGGATATTTGAGGGTAACATTTTGACATGAATTTTGACCCAGAATCACGTTGCCAGATTTTGATGCCAAATTAATTTAGGGGCCAAACCATGAAGAAAGAGCCAAACCTGGTGCAAATCGGATGAGATTTGACCGAGTTACGAGTGTGGGAAGTTTTGACCTACGTCCATACGGGATATTTGAGGGTAACATTTTGACATGAATTTTGACCCAGAATAGTGGTACCAGATTTTGATGCCAAATTGATTTAGGGGCCAAACCATGAAGCAAGAGCCAAACCTTGTGAAAATCGGATGAAATTTGACCGAGTTACGAGTGTGGGAAGTTTTGACCTATGTGTATATAGGATATTTGAGGGTAACATTCAGACATGAATTTTGACCCAGAATCGCGTTGTCAGATTTTGATGCCAAATTGATTAAGGGGCCAAACCATGAAGAAAGAGCCAAACCTTGTGAAAATCGGATGAGATTTGACCGAGTTACGGGTGTGGGAAGTTTTGACCTACGTCCATATGGGATATTTGAGGATAACATTTTGACATGAATTTTGACCCAGAATGGCGTTGCCAGATTTTGATGCCAAATTGATTTAGGGGCCAAACCATGAAGAAAGAGCCAAACCTTGTGAAAATCGGATGAGATTTGACCGAGTCACGAGTGTGGGAAGTTTTGACCTATGTGTATATAGGATATTTGAGGGTAACATTCAGACATGAATTAAGACCCAGAATCGTGTTGTCAGATTTTGATGCCAAATTGATTAAGGGGCCAAACCATGAAGAAAGAGCCAAACCTGGTGAAAATCGGATGAGATTTGACTGAGTTACGAGTGTGGGAAGTTTTGACCTATGTGTATATAGGATATTTGAGGGTAACATTCAGACATGAATTTTGACCCAGAATCGCGTTGTCAGATTTTGATGCCAAATTGATTAAGGGGACAAACCATGAAGAAAGAGCCAAACCTTGTGAAAATCGGATGAGATTTGACCGAGTTACGGGTGTGGGAAGTTTTGACCTATGTCTATGTAGGATATTTGAGGGTAACAATTTGACATGAATTTTGACCCAGAATCGTGTTGTCAGATTTTGATGCCAAATTGATTTAGGGGCCAAACCATGAAGAAAGAGCCAAACCTTGTGAAAATCGGATGAGATTTGACCGAGTTACGGGTGTGGTAGGTTTTGACCTATGTCTATGTAGGATATTTGAGGGTAACAATTTGACATGAATTTTGACCCAGAATCACGTTGCCAGATTTTGATGCCATATTAATTTAGGGGCCAAACCATGAAGAAAGAGCCAAACCTGGTGAAAATCGGATGAGATTTGACCGAGTTACGGGTGTGGGAAGTTTTGACCTACGTCCATATGGGATATTTGAGGATAACATTTTGACATGAATTTTGACCCAGAATGGCGTTGCCAGATTTTGATGCCAAATTGATTTAGGGGCCAAACCATGAAGAAAGAGCCAAACCTTGTGAAAATCGGATGAGATTTGACCGAGTCACGAGTGTGGGAAGTTTTGACCTATGTGTATATAGGATATTTGAGGGTAACATTCAGACATGAATTAAGACCCAGAATCGTGTTGTCAGATTTTGATGCCAAATTGATTAAGGGGCCAAACCATGAAGAAAGAGCCAAACCTGGTGAAAATCGGATGAGATTTGACTGAGTTACGAGTGTGGGAAGTTTTGACCTATGTGTATATAGGATATTTGAGGGTAACATTCAGACATGAATTTTGACCCAGAATCGCGTTGTCAGATTTTGATGCCAAATTGATTAAGGGGACAAACCATGAAGAAAGAGCCAAACCTTGTGAAAATCGGATGAGATTTGACCGAGTTACGGGTGTGGGAAGTTTTGACCTATGTCTATGTAGGATATTTGAGGGTAACAATTTGACATGAATTTTGACCCAGAATCGTGTTGTCAGATTTTGATGCCAAATTGATTTAGGGGCCAAACCATGAAGAAAGAGCCAAACCTTGTGAAAATCGGATGAGATTTGACCGAGTTACGGGTGTGGTAGGTTTTGACCTATGTCTATGTAGGATATTTGAGGGTAACAATTTGACATGAATTTTGACCCAGAATCACGTTGCCAGATTTTGATGCCATATTAATTTAGGGGCCAAACCATGAAGAAAGAGCCAAACATTGTGAAAATCGGATGAGATTTGACCGAGTTACGGGTGTGGGAAGTTTTGACCTATGTCTATGTAGGATATTTGAGGGTAACAATTTGACATGAATTTTGACCCAGAATCGTGTTGTCAGATTTTGATGCCAAATTGATTTAGGGGCCAAACCATGAAGAAAGAGCCAAGCCTGGTGAAAATCGGATGAGATTTGACCGAGTTACGGGTGTGGTAGGTTTTGACCTATGTCTATGTAGGATATTTGAGGGTAACAATTTGACATGAATTTTGACCCAGAATCACGTTGCCAGATTTTGATGCCAAATTGATTTAGGGGCCAAACCATGAAGAAAGAGCCAAACCTGGTGAAAATCGGATGAGATTTGACCGAGTTACGGGTGTGGGAAGGATTGACCTATGTCCATATGAGATATTTGAGGATAACATTTTGACATGAATTTTGACCCAGAATCGTGTTGTCAGATTTTGATGCCAAATTGATTTAGGGGCCAAACCATGAAGAAAGAGCCAAACCTTGTGAAAATCGGATGAGATTTGACCGAGTTACGGGTGTGGTAGGTTTTGACCTATGTCTATGTAGGATATTTGAGGGTAACAATTTGACATGAATTTTGACCCAGAATCACGTTGCCAGATTTTGATGCCATATTAATTTAGGGGCCAAACCATGAAGAAAGAGCCAAACCTTGTGAAAATCGGATGAGATTTGACTGAGTTACGAGTGTGGGAAGTTTTGACCCATGTGTATATAGGATATTTGAGGGTAACATTCAGACATGAATTTTGACCCAGAATCGTGTTGTCAGATTTTGATGCCAAATTGATTAAGGGGCCAAACCATGAAGAAAGAGCCAAACCTTGTGAAAATCTGATGAGATTTGACCGAGTTACGGGTGTGGTAGGTTTTGACCTATGTCTATGTAGGATATTTGAGGGTAACATTTTGACATGAATTTTGACCCAGAATCGCGTTGCCAGATTTTGATGCCAAATTGATTTAGGGGCCAAACCATGAAGAAAGAGCCAAACCTTGTGGAAATCGGATGAGATTTGACCGAGTTACGGGTGTGGGAAGTTTTGACCTATGTGTATATAGGATATTTGAGGGTAACATTTTGACATGAATTTTGACCCAGAATCGCGTTGCCAGATTTTGATGCCAAATTGATTTAGGGGCCAAACCATGAAGAAAGAGCCAAACCTTGTGAAAATCGGATGAGATTTGACCGAGTTACGGGTGTGGGAAGTTTTGACCTATGTCTATGTAGGATATTTGAGGGTAACATTTTGACATGAATTTTGACCCAGAATCACGTTGCCAGATTTTGATGCCAAATTAATTTAGGGGCCAAACCATGAAGAAAGAGCCAAACCTTGTGAAAATCGGATGAGATTTGACCGAGTTACGAGTGTGGGAAGTTTTGACCTATGTGTATATAGGATATTTGAGGGTAACATTCAGACATGAATTTTGACCCAGAATCGCGTTGTCAGATTTTGATGCCAAATTGATTAAGGGGCCAAACCATGAAGAAAGAGCCAAACCTTGTGAAAATCGGATGAGATTTGACCGAGTTACGGGTGTGGGAAGTTTTGACCTACGTCCATATGGGATATTTGAGGATAACATTTTGACATGAATTTTGACCCAGAATCGCGTTGCCAGATTTTGATGCCAAATTGATTTAGGGGCCAAACCATGAAGAAAGAGCCAAACCTTGTGAAAATCGGATGAGATTTGACCGAGTCACGAGTGTGGGAAGTTTTGACCTATGTGTATATAGGATATTTGAGGGTAACATTCAGACATGAATTAAGACCCAGAATCGTGTTGTCAGATTTTGATGCCAAATTGATTAAGGGGCCAAACCATGAAGAAAGAGCCAAACCTTGTGGAAATCGGATGAGATTTGACCGAGTTACGGGTGTGGGAAGTTTTGACCCATGTGTACATAGGATATTTGAGGGTAACATTCAGACATGAATTTTGACCCAGAATCGTGTTGTCAAATTTTGATGCCAAATTGATTTAGGGGCCAAACCATGAAGAAAGAGCCAAACCTTGTGAAAATCGGATGAGATTTGACCGAGTTACGGGTGTGGTAGGTTTTGACCTATGTCTATGTAGGATATTTGAGGGTAACAATTTGACATGAATTTTGACCCAGAATCACGTTGCCAGATTTTGATGCCATATTAATTTAGGGGCCAAACCATGAAGAAAGAGCCAAACCTGGTGAAAATCGGATGAGATTTGACCGAGTTACGAGTGTGGGAAGTTTGACCTACGTCCATAGGGATATTTGAGGGTAACATTTTGACATGAATTTTGACCCAGAATCACGTTGCCAGATTTTGATGCCATATTAATTTAGGGGCCAAACCATGAAGAAAGAGCCAAACCTTGTGAAAATCGGATGAGATTTGACCGAGTTACGAGTGTGGGAAGTTTTGACCTATGTGTATATAGGATATTTGAGGGTAACATTCAGACATGAATTTTGACCCAGAATCGCGTTGTCAGATTTTGATGCCAAATTGATTAAGGGGCTAAACCATGAAGAAAGAGACAAACCTTGTGAAAATCGGATGAGATTTGACCGAGTTACGGGTGTGGTAGGTTTTGACCTATGTCTATGTAGGATATTTGAGGGTAACAATTTGACATGAATTTTGACCCAGAATCACGTTGCCAGATTTTGATGCCATATTAATTTAGGGGCCAAACCATGAAGAAAGAGCCAAACCTGGTGAAAATCGGATGAGATTTGGTCGAGTTACGAGTGTGGGAAGTTTTGACCTACGTCCATACGGGATATTTGAGGGTAACATTTTGACATGAATTTTGACCCAGAATAGTGGTACCAGTTTTTGATGCCAAATTGATTAAGGGGCCAAACCATGAAGAAAGAGCCAAACTTTGTGAAAATCGGATGAGATTTGACCGAGTTACGAGTGTGGGAAGTTTTGACCCATGTGTATATAGGATATTTGAGGGTAACATTCAGACATGAATTTTGACCCAGAATCGTGTTGTCAGATTTTGATGCCAAATTGATTTAGGGGCCAAACCATGAAGAAAGAGCCAAACCTGGTGAAAATCGGATGAGATTTGACCGAGTTACGAGTGTGGGAAGTTTTGACCTATGTGTATATAGGATATTTGAGGGTAACATTCAGACATGAATTTTGACCCAGAATCGTGTTGTCAGATTTTGATGCCAAATTGATTTAGGGGCCAAACCATGAAGAAAGAGCCAAACCTTGTGAAAATCGGATGAGATTTGACCGAGTTACGGGTGTGGGAAGTTTTGACCTATGTCTATGTAGGATATTTGAGGGTAACATTTAGACATGAATTTTGACCCAGAATCGCGTTGCCAGATTTTGATGCCAAATTGATTTAGGGGCCAAACCATGAAGAAAGAGCCAAACCTGGTGAAAATCGGATGAGATTTGACCGAGTTACGGGTGTGGGAAGGATTGACCTATGTCCATATGAGATATTTGAGGATAACATTTTGACATGAATTTTGACCCAGAATCGCGTTGCCAGATTATGATGCCAAATTGATTTAGGGGCCAAACCATGAAGAAAGAGCCAAACCTTGTGAAAATCGGATGAGATTTGACCGAGTTACGGGTGTGGGAAGTTTTGACCTATGTCTATGTAGGATATTTGAGGGTAACATTTAGACATGAATTTTGACCCAGAATAGTGTTGCTAGATTTTGATGCCAAATTGATATACAGGCCAAACCATGAACAAAAAAACAAACCTCGTGAAAATCGGATGCGATTTGACCGAGTTACGGGTGTGGGAAGTTTTGACCTATGTACATATAGACATACCGACATACATATATAGATACATACATTCATACATACTAACATAAATACACACATACATGCATACCAGCAAACATACAAACATATGTATATACATAATTCTTTCATGAGTACATACATACATATATACATATAAGTATACATACATATATATATATATATATATACATATATACATATGTATACATATATAGTTACATACCTTATTCTTACATATGTACTTACATACGTACATAAGACATACATACATACATACATACTTACATACATTCATACATACAAACATACATACTTACATACATACATTCATACATACATACATGCATACATACATACATGCATACCTACATACATACATACATACATACATACATACATATGTTACATACATGCATTCATATATAAAAACATACATGCATTCATTATACATTATAAATTTAACATACATACATACATGCATCACATAAATACATACATACATACATATATACATACAAACATATTTACCTACTTACATACATACATTATACACACATACATTATACATACACACATATAAACAAATTTCCATACATACATTCATACATTTTTACATACATACATGCATACCTATATACATACATACATAAATACATTTTACATGCATGCATTATGCATTCACACATACATTACACAAATATATACATACATATGTATACATATGCATGCACACATACATACATATGTACATATGTATATATAGTATATACATGCACCCATTCATAATCAGAGCACAAATTAAATTACTTATTTGGATTAATGGTATACTATGTTTAATTGATTCATTTATTATGTTATGTTTATTATCTTTTATCTACATGCGAAAGGTGATAAACTAGGCATAATTTCATTACGAATGCATTTGAATTCAATTTGTTGTAAGTGCTATTAGATACATGTATTTATATCTTAGATCAACCAAAAACGTGCCACAAATCATTTTCGTCAAAGTGTGTGTATATGTAATACATGTATACATTATGTATGTGTATGTATATGTATGTATATGTATGTATATGTATGTATATGTATGTATATGTATGTATATGTATGTATATGTATGTATTTGTATATGTATGTATATGTATGTATATATGTATATGTATGTATAGATATGTTTATTTTTGGCTTGAAGTCGAGTCGCCTTTGTATGTATATGTATGTATGTGTATGTATAGGTATGTATAGGTATGTGTATGTATGTATATATGTATGTATGTATGTATAGATATGTTTATTTTTGGCTTGAAGTCGAGTCGCCTTTGTATGTATATGTATGTATGTGTATGTATAGGTATGTATAGGTATGTGTATGTATGTATATATATGTGTATGTATGTATGTTTAGATATGTTTATTTTTGGCTTGAAGTCGAGTAGCCTTTGGCCAAAATGGCAGCCAGCTGGCAATCAGCTTTATGGGCAAGTTAGTGGAACAACGTTTCTAGCTAAAAGCACGGAGAAGTTCTTGTTGTTGTTGTTGCTTTAAGTAGACGGCAGGTGGGCAAAGGGGCAAAGGGGCAAAGGGACTTGTTGTTCTTGGCGCTGAGAGGCAACTTTGAAATGTTAAAACCAAAGCATACAAACGAGCGCACGCAGCAGCAGCAGTGTGTGTGTGTGTGTGTGCGTGTGTGTGTATGTGTGCGAGTGTGTGCTGCAGTTAACCGAGTCAGAGATGTTGTTAACCAATCAGGTGTGTTAATTGCACCATAATTGGTCAGGAAGCTGTCAATAAAACAGCAGCAACAATTGCAGCAGCAGCAGGTGCAGCAGGTGGAGCAGGTGCAGAGGTGCGTTATTAATGCAGTTGCTTTAATGACAGCTGCACTCACACACACGCACACTCACACACACGCACACTCACACACACAGCTACACTCACGCACACTCACACACTCACACACACACACATTCTGCCCATTCAGCAAAATGCAGTCAGGCATTTGAATTCACGTGAAAGTGATAAAAACTGCTCGTTAAAATAAAAAATACAATTTAATGTAGAGCCTGCTCGACTGGCAGATACCCTGTTTTGATATGCATTAAAAAGAGAGCAGCACTGCTTCTTCCTCCTCTCTCCCCTCTTCTAGTGGGTTTTTAAAGGATCTTTCGTTAAGAATAAAGAATTTTCCGATTTTTTGGAAAGTTAATAAAATATTGATTTGTGTATAAATACTCTAAGATATCCTATGTATATCCCTCAAATTGGGCAACTCCAGCGGCATATAATGGCAAATAATAATATAATTTAATATAATAATACTAATAATTTAATATAATAATAATATAATTTCGTTTTTACCCAAAGTCTCCATCTGCTAAAGTCCTGACAAATGTTAGGTACAAGGATATAGCAGGATTTACTCAGCTCATCGTTCCAATGAAAAATATATTTATTTCCAAATTGGGTATCTCTAGTGGGAAATAACAAAATATCGACATCGATTTCGATGGAAATTATGCAAACTGTGAAATTATGCAAACTATGTCTCCATCTGCCAAAGTCCTGATCAAAGGGTTTATACAGACGGACAGACAGACAGACAATTAGGCAGAAGGATATAGTAGTAGTTACTAAGCTGATCTAATATAGATATCTTATATATATATATTTATATATATATATATATTTATTTTTGGGTTCATATAGACGGACAGTTAGGCAGAAGGATATGGCAGGATCTACTCTTATTATAATTATAGATATTTATTTATGGGTTCATAAGGACGGACGTTAGGATATAGCAATATTTACTTAGCTCATCACCCTGATCGAATATATATATATATATACTTATTTTGATTTATGTTGTCGGAGATTCATGGGAATAATCTACCCATTTTGCGCATTTTCAAAGGGTTCAGAGTGTAAAAGCGGCTAGTTAAAAATAAAAACATAATTGAAAAAAAATGCATAAAAACTCGCCTGAATTGATTGAGGCAAACAAAATTCATTGACAGAATAACTGGCGACAGTTTCAATAGATATACGAGAATATTGACAGGATAACAGATTTAAGCCTCGGGTTTTACATAAATCTATAGATAATTGATATATTGCAGTTGCAAATACTTTGATGCCTTTAAATAATTTGAATCTTTTGAAAATGACAGGCATTAGCCTTGACAAAGACTTTAATCCATGAAAACAATACAAGTTTTTCTATTGCAATAAATATTACAATTTCTAGGCAGGTTTGGGAAATGTTCTTGTTGTCAGCTTAGGAAAAAGAATTTAAGGGATTAAATAGATAAAATATATACAAATATATTCACTTATAAATAAATAAATTGAATCGAAGCCAACAGCAAGAACAGCAAGTTGAAGCGTAAATGTAAATGCAAAAGGGGTTCAGGTAGATGTTTACCTGGGACAAACTGATTTCCTCAATACTTGATTAAAGGCTGAGCTTGAAAATCGAAGCCTTGGGTGCGGCATCGCCGGGTTAATTAAAACTTTTTCGCGCTGCAAAAACAACGAAGCCTAACCGCAAACAAAAGCGAGATAGCAGGGCTATCTTCGGCACGCCGAAGATTTAATACCCTTGAAGAATCAACCTTTTCATAATGCCCAAAATGGCTTGCCCGTATCTAAGAAGCACAGGGAAAATAGTTAAGGCCAAGTATGGTTAAGATATCTTGAAAAACAAAAAAGTTTTCCATACAACAACTTTATTTTCGACCAATCGCTCCTATGATAGCTATATGATATAGTGATCCGATATAGATACGATTTTGCTTAAAAGTGAGGAGCGTAGTTAAACTAATAAATGCCGAGTTTGGTCAAGATATCTTAATAAACAAAAAAGTTTTCCATGCAAGAAGCTACTTTTCGACTGCTATATGATAAGTGGTCCGATGTAAAAAAGATTTTGGATAAATGTAGGGAAAATAATGAAACTTATAAATGCCGAGTTTGTTCAAGATATCTTGAAGAATAAAAAAGTTTTCCATACAACAACTTTATTTTCGACCGATCGTTCCTATGGCAGCTATATAATACAGTAATTTTACGTTGATAGGATTTTGCAAATATATGAGGAGCATAGTAAAACTACTATATGCCGAGTTTGGTCAAGATATCTTCATAGACAAAAAACTTTTTCATAGAAGAATCTCATTTTCGACCGAACGTTCCTATGGCATCTAAATGATATAGTGGCTTTATGGCTTTATGGACTCGGCTGTTGATACTGATCAAGAATATATATACTTTATGGGATCGGAGATGTCTCCTTCTATGCGTTACACATTTCACGATAAAATTTATAATACCCTCTGCAAGGGTATAACGAGGTTCGAGCAAAATGGAGCCAACAGCTCCCAAGTCTCCCCTCCCTCCCCGGTCGACCTGCTCCAATTGGAGGCCTTGCCATGGTTGAGTTGCGCGATTTGATTTCGGTTGTGCGTAAAACTTTTGCACGCGCATTTGATTTAACTTTAATGCAATTAAACTGTTTAATTTCAAAGAAACACAGCAACTTTTCTGTCGAAAACATTAAACAAAAGCCTAAATTAAAATTAAAATAAAATCGAATGAGCGGCAAGCCGCAGAGCTGAGGACATGGACGTATTGAATAACCATTAACTGTCTGCTTGTAGCCTGGATACCTGGCCCAAAGGAATTCAATAGCAACATCTTTTGACGTACATTTGCATATTTTAACAAATATTTCCTGACATCTTTTTTGGCGCATATTTAAAATCATGACAAAATAAACAAGCCTTGTGAAAAAGGTTACCGAGCTTGGCAAACATAATAAACACGCACACACACAGAGAGATTGACATCTGATGATGTCGTCCTCTTTGGCTGTTGTGTAAAAGTCAAAGTCAAGTTCATCTCCAGCTTTGCAGCGAGCTGTGAAATTGAATGTCGAAAATATTACGAGATTACGAAATGAATTGTGCTTGCCTTTCAATATGATGGCAACACATGGTTTAACACGGCGTATGCGTAACATTCGATTTACAAATTATGCATAACAAATATCTAAGGCTGAGTCAAAATTCCCCTTAACTAAATAGATTCCATTAATTTCGTGCTGGGCTTCGCGTGAACCCAAAAACTGTTTTCATATATTTACAAATTCAGCAAATTGGCTGTGAATGAACCGGTTTGAGCTTGGAATAAAAACTTTTAAATATTGTTATTATTTATTATATATTTATTTTAATTATTACTAATAATTAATTATTATTTTAATTATTATAAATAATTAATTTTTATTTTAATTATCATTAATAATTAATTTTTATTTTAATTATTATTAATATTTAATTATTATTTTAATTATTATTATTATAAATAATTAATTATTATTTTAATTATTATTAATAATTAATTATTATTTTAATTATTATTACTATTTAATTATTATTAATAATTAATTATTATTTTTAATTATTATTTTAATTATTATTAATAATTCATTATTATTTTAATTATTATTTTCTTACTACGAACCGAACCATAGACCGGAACAGTTGAATAACATTTAGCCGAAGCTCAGCCTGAACTGGTTCACATCGAGAAATTGATTGATTAAAAAAAGACGAAATTGAAGTAAAGAACGAACAATTTGAGCCAGTTTGAGCTTGGAATAATAAATTTGAATTATTACTATGAACCGAACCATAGACCGGAACAGTTGGATAAAGTTTAGCCGAAACTCAGCCTGAGCTGGTTCACATCGAGAAATTGATTGATTAAAAAAGAGGGAATCGAAGCATTTTATCAATTTATAATAATGTCATTTATTTAACTATTCAAATTTGTAAAAGATCTGACAAGGTTTGAACCAAAATCAAGGTTTTTTTTTCATCATAAGTCGACAATGTTTTTTGCAGCCCTGGTAATAGACTTTATTAGAAACAGATTGCCAGAAGGCAAACTCAAAGGTAAAATAAAAATATAAAAAAGAAAATCCAAAATTGAATTATGCATATTGATTAATGTGGCACAGACACCTGGCATAAAATGGCCAGAGTGAAGCGAAAGCTGCGCAATAAATTGAAATAACAATTTGTTGGTTTGGGCAAAATTGATGCTCACATAATTTATGAAGCCATTTGGCTTTTAGAGTCATATAATTGCCTAAGACTGTGGCATAAATTGCGAATAGAAGATCGGACGAGTTGCACTCGACGAGCTTCGCTTAACAAACGGATACCGCCTCAACTGGCTGTCAAATTTGACAAGCACTCCATTAAAATAATATGCAAATTTAACTGAGAGTTGACATTAAGCCAGTTCGCCGAACAATGGAGACGAATTGTGAGCCACATGAATTTGCCAGCAAATTTTCAATAAATGACACTCAAATCCAGCCCCAAAAGTATGCAGCAAGTTTTTCAAAATGCCATTTACTTTAAATGGCAGCACACACACACACAGACACACACTGAAGTGTGACGTGTGGTTGTGTGAAGCCGTTGAGGTAAACGTGTCGTGCCGAAATTCCAACGAAATTAACCTGTGCGTGACAGTGCGACACCTCAACCGCGTCAGAGGCGCCGATAAGTAGGCAACGGTTTTGCAACATTCCCGCTACGCACACACACACACATTCCAGACCAGGGCTGACGAGCTAGTTCGTAGCGAACCAGTTCTTTGTTCTCATCCAATATGAAATGAATCGGATCAGTTGAAAACTTAACATTAACCAAGGCTGCCGAACTAGTTCGTAGCGAACTTTTTCTTATTCACAATGAACTGAACCTTTACGATGAAATAAATGAAATTTAATTGCTATAAATAATTAATTTACTCCAATATATCATCTATTTCTGTTGGCACTCGCTTTGTCTTTGCTCAAATATAAAGCTAAATAAATTTGCACTATTAAAACTTGAACATTAACCAGGGCCGAGCTAGTTTCTAGTCAGCCAGTCACTTTTTGTCATTCAATATTAAATGAATCTGGATCAGTTGGCAATTTAGCTTCTTATTTGTTTTATTCCAATCGTCTACTTCTGTTTCTCAAATATAAAACTTAACAAACTTTCACTATCTCTAACCAGGGCTGACGAGCTAGTTCGTACGAACTAGTTTCTTTTTGTCATTCAATATGAAATAAATTAAATCAGTTGACAATATAGCTCATGGCATCTATTCAATTTACTCAAATCATCTGATTCTTTTTAAACATTTAAAAATGAACATTAACCAGGGCTGACATACTAGTTCGTAGCGAGCCAGTTCCTTTTTCCCATTCACTATGATATGAACCTTTAGTATGAATGAATTGGTTCAGTTGGCAATTTGGCTTCTTATTTGATTTATTCCAATCATCTACTTCTGCTTCTCAAATACAAAACAAACTTTTACTATTTAAACATTAACATTAACCAGGGCTGCCGAACTAGTTCGTGGCGAGCCAGTTCCTTTTTCTCATTAACTATGAGATAAACCTTTACTATGAAATAAATCAGATCAGCTGACAAGATATCTTCTAGTATTTATTCAATTTACATTTATTATATTCTAACCTAAATTTAAGAATTTAGTTCTTTAAGTTTAAACTGTAAATATTTGTGACTTGTGAACTGAATCGCATCCAATTGAATCGTGAACTGAACCAAGCAAAATTATTTCTTGCAGCCAAGTTCCTGAATTCTTGAAGTAACTGCTGCGAATTAACTTCTTGAGGCAGTCGGGCATATAACTAATAAATAATTTGGGCAAACTTCATTTGGCACTTGCTTAAAGACAGTATAACGATTGCTCATAAAGTTCATAAACTTGAGGCTTGAGGCTTGATGAACGAGTTTGCTGCTTGGCAGCCCGGAAAAGTGGGCGACGTCTGGGCCGGGACCGGGTCATTTGCCCGGCCAAAATGCGACCGACATTAATAAGCATAAAGACTGTATCTGGGACGAGGACCGCCCACTGCAATCCCCTGGAACATTAACAGGAGCAGCAGGGACAGAGACAGCTGCTAAGTGCATGTCCGTCCGTCTGTCCGTCCGTCCGTCCGCCCGTCCGTCTGTCCGTCCGCCCGTCCCTCCGTATGTATGAACGCAAGGAGCTCGTAACCTATAAGAGCTAGAGACTTGAAATTTTGGCTGTAGGTCGCAGATCGAGCTTGTTTTCGATATTCGATAACTTGCCCCGTTTCCAAGTTATCGATAAAAATCGATATCGAAATTCTGTTTTTTGGGCAATTTCGGCAAAAAATATGAGCTAGAGTCACCAAACTTGACATGTAGCTTCCTGAATAGTATATATATATATATATATATATCAGGTATCTTTCATGTTATACCTATCGCCTGTCGGAAGAAGAGGGTTCAGGGTATCCCCTAGTCGGGAGCTCCCGACTAGAAGCGCTTGCTTGTTGTTTTTTTTGGGACATATTGTACTTTCGTCGCGCTCATTTGCATGCGATTGAGCAATGTACACGGGCAAGGGGCGACCATGAATATCGCCAAGGTGCCAAGCCTGGCTGAGCCCAGAGAAGGGTTTGACACGCATCCCAATGAAAAAAAATTTGGGATTTCGAGAGCTCGCATAATTTCACAAAGTGCTCGCCAGGGTCACGTTCAACGTTTCAGCTCTAGATGTTATTTATTTTTATTTTTCATTTTGTACATTTTTTACATTTTTGTCATCATCTTTTGTTTTCATACACGCAGCCCATTGAAAATTGATATTAAAGGGTATAATGGTTTTGTGTAAATGTATGTTAAGGGTAGAACAAGTTTTCTACGATCACATCAAGTATAAACATATATATTCTAGTTGAGGACAACGAACTGGGTAGATCAATGATGCACACATAGATCTTATATCCTAATACCACTGTCAAAACATTTCTTACATTTTTTGCGAATGTAACATATTTTGCTAATGTGCAATATGTTGCCTGTACGTTTTTCCATAATAAACCACATTTTTAACATTTGCAAAAAATGTAACATTTGCAGCAACTTTTATTATTATTAGTTTATTACTCGATAACAACATTTTGTGCAAATGTGAAAAATGTGGCTTTTTATGGGAAAATGTACAGGCCACATATTTCACATTTAAAAAAAATGTTTCATTCGTATAAAAATATAATACTAATTTTATATTTTTCAAAAAAACACTAACAAAATTTTGTTGCAAATGTGACAAATGTGGTTTCGTATGGGTTAGGAAAAAATGTTACATTCGCATAAAAATTTAAGAAATGTTGACAGTAGAATTAGGTTATTACTCGGTAACAACATTTAGTGCAAATGTGGAAAATTTAAAATTTAAAAAAAATGTTACATTCGCTTAAATGTAGGAAATGTTTACAGTGAAATTAGGTTAT
This sequence comes from Drosophila borealis, assembly GCA_035045885.1. NCBI lineage: Eukaryota > Metazoa > Arthropoda > Insecta > Diptera > Drosophilidae > Drosophila > Drosophila borealis. Next base: position 423,434 of record JAWNOR010000194.1, on the reverse strand, counting down.
TAGGGTTGAGCTATAGACACCCAATGAGCCAGGTATGTGTAGAGCACGTTCACGGTATCTTCTAGTCGGGCACTCCCGCATTTAGCACTCAAACTTCTCTCATGCCTTGGTGTTAAACGCCCCTCGTTGCTGTCTCAATTACATTACATTATGCTGCCTGGAATTACCATATTGTCTGGCTGAAGCGACTTGTCCCTGGCTCCCCTGGCTCGTGCCACATTCGGTCGTAGCCGACCCTCGCTAAGCTCTGCACTTGCAACTAAAGACCGAGTCGCGCTCAGCCAGTTGCCAGTTAAAATTTATGATCTCCGCTTTTGGCCAGAGATGGGCAAACATTTGTTTGGCTGCCAGCTTATTGCAGCGCATGCAAAATGTCTGCTGACGAAATGACGAAGTGATTCAAGATTTTCCACATTTTCTTATCGTTGTCGTCGCCTAGTGTTTTATACCCTTGCAGAGGGTATTCGAATTTTTTCGTGATATGTGTTACGCATAGAAGAAGACATCTCCGAGCCCATAAAAAATATATATTTGATCAGTATTAACAGCCGAGTGGATATGGCCATGTCCATCTGTCTGTCCGTCTGTTTCTCTCTCATGCTCTCTCTTTTTTCAGCCAACCAAAAGTAGGTTCTTGTATGAAAAACTTTTTTGTTTATCAATATATTTTGACCAAACTTGGCATTTATTAATTTTACTATACTCCTCGTATATATGCAAAATCCTATCAACATCGGACCACTATATCATAGAGCTGCCATAGGAACGTTCGGTCGAAAATAAAGTTGTTGTATGGAAAACTTTTATGTTTTTCAAGATATCTTGAGCAAACTCGGCATTTATAAGTTTCATTATGTTTCCTACAAGTATGCAAAATCTTATTTATATCGGGCCACTATATCATATAGCTGCCATAGGAACGATAGGTCGAAAAGTAGGTTCTTATATGAAAAAGTTTTTTGTTTATTAAAATATCTTGACGAAACTCGGCTTTTATTATGCTGCTCATATATACGCAAAATCAACATCATATAGCTACCATAGGAGCAATCCGTCGAAAATTAAGTTCTTGTATGGAAAACTTTTTTGTTTTTCAAGATATCTTAACCAGACTCGGCATTAACTATTTTCCCTGTGCTTTAGATAGGGGCAAAGAACTAAGAGCATGAAATGGTTGGGTCTGTAAGGGTATTAAATCTTCGGCGTGCCGAAGATAGCTCTTCATTCTCGTTTATTTTTTGTTTTTGCTCGCCGTAATTTGTTTCAAATTATCCTTTTAAATTCCGGGCGTCGCCTCCAAATTTGCCTGACAGTCGAGCAAATTGCTTCGCTGTTCGTTATTAGAAATGGGAGCTGAGGCGGGCTGAGTGCAAGGATTCCCACCTTTTTTTTGTATATATTTATATTTTTTACGCTTAACCGGATTCGATGCAAGAAAAGGTATTTCTGTATTAAGCAGTAAATAAATATAGTCTTAATTTGCGAAGCTGCCTCAAAAAGGGATATGCCAAAGATATTTAACCGTCAAAAGAGAAAATCAAAATTATGGGCAAGTTGGTAATTGTCGGCACAAAATATACAAATATATATATTGTGTATAGAATGTTGTCGTTGCTCTGCTCAGCAAATTAAAATGTAATAAATCTGTCATCAAGTTGGTTGCGACGACCCAAATCTGTTTTTCGTCTGCGGGTTTCTGCTTCAAGTTCTCTCCGTTGACAGAGTCTCCGCCCATCTACCAAGTCATCTCCGAAGGGGCCTCGTGGGGTTGGATGGGCCTTAAGTCTGAGCAAGGACAAAGTTTTTATTGCCGGGCAATTGGAGTTGGCCACGTTACAGCCGCAGAATGTACGCTCCCAACCCCCGACTCCCCATTCCCCTTTCCCCACTCCCTACTCCCTAATCTCTGTGGTGTCGTCACCATTGCCATTGTCATCTCCATTGTGGCTGGCATTTCTTATGGAAAACCTGATTTGCTTGGCTTACAAATATTTTCATGTACTTTCTTGGGCATTAATAAAAGGCATTTGTGTCTAGAAGAATGTGTTGATGCTTAAAGCCTTTTTGTGCTTTAAGCCTTTTTGCCTTTAATTCAATTTTGTCAGCGAGTTAAAGACATTACCTTGGTCTGTTGCCCTTCCAGAGGAAGGCCTGCAAAGTATCAGGACGAAAAGCTGAGTCTGTGTTTATTACAACTAATTTTTTTGCCTTTAAGATTTTTGTTTAAAGATTTGGACTAATCTATTCCGAGAACTGCCGAAGATGGACTAAGCTCCTAACATGTTACCAAAATATTTAACAAATTAGATCCAAAAAATTTTTTAAGATAGCTATAAAATGAGAGATACTTGATCTGTATATACTATTCCAGAAGCTACATGTCAAATTTGTTGACTCTAGCTCTTAAAACCTAGGAGATTTGTTCAAAAAACAGGATTTCGATATCGATACTTATCGATTGCTTGGAAGCGGGTCAAGTTATCGATTAACGGAGAGAAACTCTTACTGTGCTTGTAAGTTTCATTGTTTCGGGAAGTCGGACTGACGAAAAGTTGTCGCAACATGCTTCCGCAGTCGTAAAGTAGATCATCGTTAAGCTAATTTGGCAGCCCACAGAAAAACATTAGACGCGGCTCCTTAGCAGCCATTTTAGAGATTTCAGGTTGTCCGAGCTCCCATCAAATGGCAGCTTTGTCAAGGAGCAGCTGGAACAGAATACGATACGAATAAGCCCAGGCACATCCGCAGCGAGCCCATAAAACTGGCAACTTTTCTGCGGGTTAAACATGGAATGGACTTAATAATGTCAACTTTAACACGACGTGCCCCCGAAAGTCAAAGCCTTTTGGGAATAACTCAAATAACTGGCAAAGTAAATGCCGGAAAATGCTGGAAAATGTTGCCTTAAAGCAATTTTCATAGATTATACTTTGTAGTTCTATGGGGCCAGCACACCTGAAACTTTCACCTGAAACTTTGGGAAATGCAGGAAAATGTTGCCTTAAAGCAATTTTCATAGATAACTGGCAAAGTAAATGCCGGAAAATGCTGGAAAATGCTGGAAAATGTTGCCTTAAAGCAATTTTCATAGATAACTGACAAAGTAAATGCTGGAAAATGTGGGAAAATGTTGCCTTAAAGCAATTTTCATAGATAACTGGAAAAGTAAATGCTGGAAAATGTGGGAAAATGCTGGAAAGTGTTGCCTTAAAGCAATTTTCATAGATGATACTTAGTAGTTCTATGCGTCCAGCACACCTGAAACTTTGGAAAATGCTGGAAAATGTTGCCTTAAAGCAATTTTCATAGATAACTGGCAAAGTAAATGCTCGCAAATGCTGGAAAATGTAGGAAAATGTTGCCTTAAAGCAATTTTCATAGATAACTGGCAAAGTAAATGCTCGCAAATGCTGGAAAATGTGGGAAAATGTTGCTTTAAAGCAATTTTCATAAAGGATACTTCGTAGTTCTATGCGGCCAGCACACCTGAAACTTTCACCTGAAACTTTGGGTTGTTTTTAAATAAATCTGTCCCACAATCAACTGTCAAAACTGCAGCTGAGTCATATATAAAATTTTATACACAATTCAAATCAAAGTTGTCGCACCATAAACCATGTTTTACCTGAGCTCCGCCCAAAGCGCAACAATTCATGTTGTCTCCAGGTAAGCACACAGCTTTTGTATACCCTTGCAGCGGGTATTTTAATTCGCTTACAAAACTTGTAACTATTTTCTTAAATAATATATTATTTTATTATTATTTTCTCTATTAACACCTGGCAAATAAAACACCTGGTAAACGTGTCGGAGATTTTTTAGAAAATCAGTAGAAATAGGAGAGATTTATAGCCTGTCCGGCAAGCTATATATATATCGAAAACTTGCCATTCCAGGGTATTCAAATGTCGGCGATGGCTCGAGACAATATTTACAACATGTTTTATTTTGTTTTGAGTTTGGAAACTTTGCACTTCAATTTGGAGTGCATGCAAATAACAAGCGGCAGCTGGCACAGTTGCCAGAGGTCGAGAGTGTGGTGGGAGAGGGAGAGAGAGGGGGGGGGGGGGGGGGCAGACACTTGGTCACAGTTGCAGGTTCGTGTGGCATGCGGCAATTCGCATTGATTCCCACCGGCTGGCATATGAGTCTAAGCTTGATTGGATGCTTAGACGGCGGGCCAACTGATAAATGGCGCATGTTCCACTTAATATATATACACACATTAAACGTTTGTGTGTGTGTGTGTGTGTGTGCCTGTGTGTGTGAGACTGTGTGTGTCTTTCGTTTCGTTTTAAGAGTTCAAGGTTGAGCTTAAGTCTTTCGGGCTGCAGCGAAACGCAACAAGCGCACTTTGCCTCGGCTACAAAAGTCACGTATACGCATAATTAACAGGAGCGCCAGCCAGGGATAAACCACCTTTCCCCCCTCCCCTCCCCTCCCCTCCCCTGCCCCTTCTTCTCAGCTAACTAACAGCCAGCTGCTGGCTTTTCCCAGCTAGCTGCTGGCTTTTCCCAGCCAGCTGCTGGCTTTTCCCCCCAACAGGTTTATTTGAACATACGCGCGCGAGCTTTGTGAAATTAACAGCAACATAAGGTGACACCTTCAATTTTCCACACACACATACACACCCACACACACACAGCTGCACGTGCTCCGCAAAAGTTTTGTGCCTCGATTTTTGTAGTTGATTTGCGGCTCCCTTTTTTTTTTTGGCAGCTTTTTCTTTTTACGAGCATTTGCCGTGCGCCCTTTAAAAAGAAGCAAAACTTTGTGTTTTATGGAAATTGAACCTTTTCTAATGAAGCTGCAGCAACAACAACAACAACAGAAACAACAACAACTATTGACACCGTGTTGCATATTTTAATAAAGTTTCCCTTTGGCCATGTTTATGCCTGCAGTTTATTAGTCCGTAAATCAAACTCTTGCGGAGTTTTTCAAATAACACCTGAGAGCCCCAAACTCGAAATTTTATGAATCGACCTTGATAACTAACAGATGGCGGCTCGAATAATTCTATGTGGCCCGTTGCCCGGGTAACCAAATCTTGGCAAAACAAAAGCAGCTTTGAGCTAAATCTTAAGCCGCGGCCTTAATTGGAAAAGCAAAGAAATATTAAGAGAAATGTTCTTGGAGAAAGTGACGTCATAAAATCGCTGCTGAAAGTGTCTTGAGCGTCGGACCTTTAAGCGAGACAGCGCCGGTTCAAATCCAACAACAATTTTCAGTTTAATTGGAAAAACAAGGAAAAATTAAGAGAAACGCAAGCGTAAAAATATTCTTTGTGAAAGTGCGTCGGACTATAAGCGCGACAGCGCCGGTTCAAATCCAACATTGATTTTCAGTTTAATTGGAAAAACAAGGAAACATTAAGAGAAACACAAGCGTAAAAATATTCTTTGTGAAAGTGCGTCGGACTTTTAAGCACGACAGCGCCGGTTCAAATCCAACAACAATTTTCAGTTTAATTGGAAAAACAAGGAAACATTAACGCAAGCGTAAAAATATTCTTTTGTGAAAGTGACGTGAGGAGCGCGCTGCTGGAAAAGTTTAAGCGTCGGACCTATAAGCGCGACAGCGCCGGTTCAAATCCAACATTAATTATTGAGTAAATGCCGCAAATTACACAAAAAAAATTTCTGTAAAACTTGTGTATTTAAGAACATTCATTTAACACGGGCAACGCCGGGCTATTTCTATTGGCATCCGTATAATACACTAAATTAAATGGCTAAGTATTAATATACACGGGCAACGCCGGGCTACTGCTTTCGGTGTAGTACACTTAATTTAATTGTGCACATCCTGTATCAAATTACAGCTGCATTTTGGTCAAATTAATGCAAAGTAGTTAACTTTTTTTCTTGGCCAGCTTGAAAACGGGACGCGCAACAGGATATCCTGTTGAAAATGAAATTCTCTATTTGATTTATTTATGAGAGAGACTGAGGGCGATGTTAGATGGCCATCAATCAAAAAAAAATGTCTGCACCGTCAACCTGTCGGTATTTAGACGAAAAAAAACGAAAAATTCAAAAATTTGCAAGTTGAGGTTGACAAACAGATTATCATTAAGGCCACAATATTTTTGCGGTCTCTGCGCAATTAATGTTGATTAAATGTGGCCCATTAACACGGCTTTTAATAAAGTATACGCCACGTGTGCTCCATGCGATTGCGCTTAAGCGCCATAATGTAGTCGAGTGGGCGTGGCAAGCCGACATGATGATGACGATGATGATGATGATGATTGATTGACCCGTCTCAATGAGATCTGAGCTCCTGCAATCCGGCAAAATGTAAACGAAATCAGGGCCAAATTCAGCTGCAATGAGTTTTTGCTCTCGGAACAGCAATTTATGACCAGCTGAGGTAGGTTAAGAACACGAAGTACTCGAAGCTACCCTGTACGCAATGGAAAGGGTGTGTACGCCAGGTCGCTGCTGAATACAGGGTATACAGGGATATACAGACAGAAGGAAACTTTTCCGAATCCATAATCTTGATCGAAGCGACGAGCTGAGTTGAATGTTCATTACGGCTGGTCGATGCTGAATACAGGGTATACAGGGTATATAGATTATACAGGGTATACAGGCAGAAGGAAACTTTTCGGAGCCCATTTTCTCGATCGAAGTGACGAGCTGAGTCGAATGTGTGTTACGGCAGGTCGGTGCTGAATACAGGGTATACATGCTATACAGGGTATACTGGGTATATAGGGATATACAGACAGAAGGAAACATTTCGGAGCCCATTCTCTTGGTCGAAACGAAGGGCTGAGTTGAATATTCATTACGGCTGGTCGGTGCTGAATACAGGGTATACAGGGTATATTGATTATGCAGGGTATACAGGCAGAAGGAAACGTTTCCGGCCCCATTTTCTTAATCGAAGCGACGAGCTGACTCGGGTGAGTACAGGGTATTCCCCTATTTGGGCACTGGTTAACTTTTGTTTTAGTTTCGGCTTCTCATATGCTTTAATGTTGCTTATTTAAGGCATTTTTGACTATAGACGCGCACCTGCAGCTGCGTTATGCGAATGAGACAAAACATTTGTTGCCGCTAGCAAAACCAACAAGCACACACACACACACACATACACACAGGCACGCAGTCAGAACAACCAGCGCAGCGTGTGCCCGCCAATTTGAATTTCGGTTTTCAGTGAGCCCAATTGCACGTGCCACAGACAATTGCGGCCTCTCTGTTTACGAATGTGCGTATGAAAACAGAGAGAGAGAGAGAACACAAAATGCGATTATAACGGGGCAAAGCGCAGACGCAAAAACAAAAGTGCGCGCAGTCGGCGAGCAGCACGACAACACGGGCCCAATGTACGTTTTCATTTGAATTATTTGCAGTTTTTGGGAATAACTCTTCTTTAATCGAATTCGTTTGCAAATTCCAAAATTACATTAATACGAATTTGAAGTAGAAATTTTAAATATTGTTTAGCTACTTATTTCATACGATTTGCTCTTATCGCACGCAGCAGCAACAAGCGGAAGCCAATAGCAGCAAACGCGCAGCAGCAAACCAAAAGTGAGCGCAGCACGACAACACTGGCCAATCGCTTTCAGTTTCACGATTTACAGTTTGGACATAGTTCTTGCACGCGGTCGGCGCGCAGCACGACAACACTGGCCAAATGCGGGCAAGTACCTTTTCATTTAAACACTTTACAGTTTTGTAATAATACTTGTTAAATCGAATTCGTTGGCAAAATGTAAAAAAAAAATGTAAAACTAAATCAATCGAAATTTGACTTATTTCATACTAATTTCTCTTATCGCACGCAGCAGCAGCAACAAGCGGAAGCAAATAGCAGCAAACGCGCAGCAGCAGCAGCAGCTGCTGCGAGACCTGCGTCTGTTCCAATCCAATCAGGAAAGGCGAGGGGGCGGCGGGCGGCGGGTGTGTACATATACTGGGCAGAGGCACTGTTCGAGCATTTGGCAGCGAATGTCGGGCACAGTTCGACGGCAAAGTCGCGCGCGAACAGTTCGAAAAGACGGCGAAACGCGTCGCGTCGCGTAGCGTCGAAAACTTTGTTTCGGAAAATGTTTTAGCGTGGAAAATGCCGGCGGCAACATTTTGTTCGAATCGTAATTCAATTGAAATCGAAATTAAATTTATGTGCTAAACAAACTACGACTAAATGAATCGTGGAAATATTTACAAAAAACAAACAACAACAGGCATAAATAAAAAACGCTTTTTATTGCCTTGACTTTTGTTTCCCGTGGTGCAGCAGCAGCTCACATTTAATTCTCAATTGTAATTTTCCGGTAAGTTTTTTTTTTTGTTAACTTTTCCAACAGTTGATCATTTAATAATTGAAAACTGTACAGTGAAACCTCCAGCGAGGTTTGCTTTGCACTTAAAAGCCCGTGTTATTTGAGACAAATATTCAAATATTCATGCAACAGGAAGTGCTTAATAATGTGCCATAAAGTAAACAATATGACTAACTAATATTATGTTTCAAACTTGTGCAATTGTTTAGCCAAACAATTAAATTTAAACGCAGTCAATTCGCGTTTGAGCAGCTCAATTAATCCCGAAACTTAATATTTTTCGAAACCTAAATAAATTGACAAAAAATTGAAAAATGTTCGAAAATTTTTTCAATTTATATTTTTTTATGTCCATTTTATCGAAATATACGTATTGCTTTTAAGACTAAGAAACTTTGCCGAAGTCAACGAAGATTTCTATTTTAATAGATGTTTTTCAGAATTTTTTTTTTAGAATTAATTGAAGCAGTTTTCGTCCAGTTTTTTAAACCTCGAAAAATTGCCAAAAATTGAATAAAATGTTTAAAATTTCCACCAATTTATTCTTTACCTCCATTTTATCGAAATAAACTTGTTGTTTTTACGACTAAGAAACTTTGCCGAAGTCAACGAAGTTTTCTATTTAAATGGTTTTTTTTTTAATTTATTATATATTAAAGTTTTCTAAGCCTAAAAAATATGGCCAAAAGTTAAAAATGTTTTAAATTTCTACAAATTTCTACTTTAAGTCCATTTTATCTAAATAAACTTAATTTCGTTTTAAGATTTCTATTTTAATATTTTAATAGAAATTTTTCGGATTTTTTTTTTTTTTTTTTTTAGAATTAATTGAAGTATTTCGTCCAGTTTTCAAAACCTTAAAAAGTTGCCAAGCATTTAAAAGTGTTTTGAATTTCAAGCCGGAGCCAAGAATATTTATTTTTTAAGGCGTTTTTTTTTGTTTTTATTTTAAATTTGGAATCGTTTTGAGTGAACTTGTAGCAGAAATAATTAAAGTATTTCGTTCAGTTTTCTAAATCTAAAAAAATTTCAAAATGTGTTAAAGTTCGACAAATTTTAAAAATTTGCAATCTTTTTTTGAGTGTACTTGAAATAATTAAAGTATTTCGTTCAGTTTTCTAAATCTCAAAAATTCGACAAAATTGAAAAATTTTCTAAATTTCTACATTTATTTATAATTTATGTCCATTTATCTAACTCAATTCTTTTTTTAAGTAAGAAACTTTGCCGAAGCCAAGAAGATTTCTATTTAAATGGCAATTTTTTTTTTTTAAATTTTGTCGCATAAATATTTCGAATTTAATGTCTATTTAAAGTTGGCAACATTTGTTGCGTGTACTTGACGCAAAAAACAATTGAAGCATTTCGTCCCAGCTAAGCTAATTTAATTACGTTTTTGTACGCAATTCGGAAAGGTAAAGTGAAGTGAGAAGCCAGAAGATAAGCAACTTAAGCACCATTTGAATTTAATGTCTCGTACTTCCACTCGATTTAAGCATTGCATGTTCAAATTCTAATCGAGTGAATAATAATTGAAGCCCGAATCAAATATTCCGCACGGCCCATCGAGTCTTCTGCTGTGTTGTGGGCTGCCATTAATTGAGTGCAATTAAGTGAGAAATCGAGACTGCAAAAACAATATAACAATGAAAATAATAACAATAGTTATAAGTATACTTGAGCTGAGTTTAAGTTTAATTTGGATTTGGTTAAAAAAAGGTCACATTCCCATTTTAAATAATTGGACCATATTTTTGCACAGTCAACCTTTTCGCCTTACCCTTTCACTAATTAAGTGAGAAATCGAGAGTGGAAATGCAATAAAATAATAAATAAACAAGACGTTCTAGTCGGGAGCTGCCGACTAGGGAATACCCTGAAGCGCCTTCTTTCGACAGGCGATAGGTATAAAATGAAAGACACCTGATATATATATATACTATTCTAGAAGCTACATAACAAGTTTGCTAACTCTAGCTCATATTATTTGCCGAAATTGCCTAAAAAACAGAATTTCGATATCGATTTTTTATCGATAACCTGGAAACGGGGCAAGTTATCGAATATCGGGAACAAGCTCGATCTGCGCGATCACTAGGAGGACCTACAGCCAACATTTCAAGTCTCTAGCTCTTATAGGTTACGAGATCCTTGCGTTCATACATACGGACAGACAGACAGACGAACGGACAGACCAAGAAAATTTATACTTTATGGTGTCCTTCTGCCTGTTACATACATTTGCACAAATCCATTATACCCTTTTTAACCATTTTTAATGGGTTCAGGGTATAAAAATAATAATAGTATAAGTAAATATTAGCTGTGTTTAAGTTTAATCTGAATTTTATTCTTCAAAAAATGAATTCCCATTTTAAATAGTTGAACAATATTTGTGCACAGTCAACCTATTCTTTTTTTGACTTACTCTTCCGCATATTTGACAGACATTTTCCTGCTCGTATCTCAGCTTTTATTTGTGGCCTTTGGCTGAAAACTGATTTGAAAACAAATGCGAAAACGGGAATAAAACTTAAAACATGTAATTTAATTTTTGGCTGCGCATTTCTTTGCGTTTATTACGAAACGGAAACATAACTCAATTTTCGACGTGCCTGTGTGACTGTGTGTGAGTGTGAGTGTGTGTGCGGGTGTGTGTGTGTGTGTGTGTGTGAGTGTGTGTGCGGGTGTGTGCGGGTGTGAGTGTGTGTGTGCGAGTGTGTGTGTAAGTGTTAGTGTGTGTGTGTGTGTGAGTGTGTTTTGACCCGGAGCATAGTGTGGCCAAATCTCGTAAATCCATCAGTTGACGACTAATCCGTCTGGCACTAAATATTTAATGTCGAAAATGAGGGTCATCCGGATTTGGTCGGGGTCGGGCTCTGATTCCGGGAACACCAGACCAGACCTCCAAACACCACGAAACCGCGAAACCAATGGACCAAGGGGCCAATTGGCCAATGGAATAGTGTTTGGCCGTCGGTTGTGAACTATATAGCTTAATTTGCGCAATCCGGCGGTCAGCTGCCTGCTAATATAATGAAAAAGCAGGAGTCTGATCGGGTGTAAACGACTAGCAGATACCCTCAACGCAGCCGCCGTTTGAAGATTCCAGCTACCTTCTGTAAACAGCAGCAGGCGGCATGCCCCTGGCTTAGTCTCTATTTGGGAAAAGCTTTTTTCAATTAATTTCGTTAAATTTTTCAAATAATTATCGGTCTTCAAAGTCCGATCCGACCTAAACATGGCAAATAGTATAGAAAACGATGTGAGTTATAAAAGATTTGAGATAAACCTGATCTGGATTGTCGTAGAAGTTCGAATATTTTAAGTTCTATGCACACTTTGCAGAGTCGCAGATCCCTGTCTGTATTAAGATCGGTCTTCAAGGCCCGATCATTATGAGAAAATTCTGCCCAAGCATGGCATATAAAAGAAGATAGAATACGATGTGACTTATCAAAGATCTGCAAAAAACTTGATCTAGATTGTCGTAGGAGTTCGAAATTTGAAGTCGTTATCGGATCAGGGTTCAGATTCAGCTGCCTGTATTAAATTCGGTCCTCAAAGTCCGATCTCTTCAGGAGAAAACTTAAGCCTAAGCATGGAATATAAAAGAAGAAGAAAAAAAAAACGATGTGAGTTATAAGAAAATTTAAATAAACTTGATCTGGATTGTCGTACGTGTTTAGAAATTTCAAGTCCTCAGCTTCACTATGAATTGCAAGAACAATATACCCCTTTAATAAATTTAATTTTGTCCAGGGTATTAAAAACCACGAGCATCACTCGCTGGTCAGCTTAGCCAGCTGAAATCCTTTCAACACGAATTGCTTTTAGCGAGCCCTCGTTGCCACGTCACATTTTGTGTATGGTCCGAAGCGTTTTGCCAGCCATTAGTTAAATTTTATATGCCCAGACGTAGCTGGCATATTTATACACATACAGATAGATGCTTTCTCGCTTTTCCAGATACTTTTTGCCGATTCACTTAGCGGAAAGGTCTTTAAACGAATTGAAGTGCTGTTTGGGCTGTGTCTGCACCCATACATATATATTTTGTCGGCCCTGTCATGCATCCGAACATTTAATTAAATTGGAACTGAAGCTAGCCCAGGACCCGGATCCTTGCTACACTCCGATTCCGCACTATATGAATTTAAATGAGGCCAACGGCCACAGTCCTAAAGAACTCTGCAAATCATGTGCATATTTCTGCGAATTCAGTTTGTTTCTCTTTTTATACCCTTGCAGAGGGTATTATATGTGTAATGCATAGAAGGAGACATCTACGACCCCATAAAGTATATATAATCTTGATCAGTATCAACAGCCGAGTCGATATAGCCATGTCTGTCTTTTTCTATGCGAACTTTGCAGAAGTGCTTCTTCTGTTGGTCGAAATTTAGGTTCTTGCATGAAAAACTTTTTTGTTTATCAAGATATCTTGACCAAGCTCTGCATTTATTGTTTTTACTATGCTCCTTATATATTTGCAAAATCCTATCAACATCGGACTACTATATCATATAGCTGCCATAGGAACGATCGGTCGAAAATTAAGTTTTTGTGTGGAAAAGTTTTTTGTTTTTCAAGATATTTTGACCAAACTCACCATTTATAAGTTTCACTGTGTTCCCTTCATTTATGCAAAATCTTATTTACATCGGACTACTATATCATATAGCTGCCATAGGAACGATCGGCCGAAAATAAGGTTCTTGTATGAACAACTTTTTGTTTATCAATATATCTCATTATGAAAAGGTTAGCTCTGCAAGGGTATTAAATCTTCGGCGTGCTTTCACTTCTTTCTCGTTTTATTTCATTATTAAGTTTTCAGCTTTTCAAATGCCACTCCCCCCGCCCCGCTGTGTGGTGACAAGTGCGTGGCTGCCTTTTGGCACTTGCTGCTTGAGATCTCATTGAATGAATGCCAACGTCTGGATTGGCTTTGTTCCTCAATTTACACATAATTGCAATAAATTGACTGAGCACAGGGCTCGGTCACACGAGGGCAGGCGAAATATATATATATATTGTGATCCCCCCACGCAGCTCCTCGAATCTAACGAGTAATATAAAGTAATGCAACCGTCGATTGTCGCCGTTCCCCCCGCCGGTTCGAGTTCCCATACACAACAGGGGCATAAATATCTGTTGGCTTCTTGATAAACTCAAAGGCGATAGGATAACGTATTTAATGCCAGGCAAGAACTTTGCCTTCTGGCCTCTTGGCCATGGCTTTTAAGTCTTGGCCATGGCTAGCTGTTGCCTTATGCTCTACTTTCTTTTCATTGAAAATGGCTGGAAATTTATGTGTCAGACCGAACGCAGCATCTTGCATCGCATTTTCTTTTCAATATAGATTTTGAGAGTGTGTTTTTTCTTTTTAAGCATAACTCGAAAATGAGACAAGCTGCTTTTGTAGGTTCTCGTAGGGTATTTATAGAATGAATTATTGCACTTTCCAACTACCTTTTTATAGGTAGAAAACATGTGTAAAAAGATGGAAACTGATCGGACTCTATGCACCGATTTTGATCAAGAATGCATTTTCGTGTATTCACTTATTAAACAAAGCTAGAATAATTCCAGGGTATCTCTTAGTCACTGACACCCGAGCTACAGGCTTGGCTTTATCTAAACTGACGTTTATATTTCACGTACAACAGGTCGTATGTGTGCATTTATTTCCATTAACTGTCCTTGCTGTAGTTTCTGAGAAAAACGACATGGACATGGATAATTAAATTCAATTTATGAAACTGAGCGCATGTGTTGGCATAAATTAAAATAAAAAGAAGAATATAACCTGGACGAAGCTCAGATACCCTTGCAGATATAAATCAGATTTTGAATGCGTTTTTCCGTCGTTTTTTTTCCCAAGGAATCTTTGTGATATAATATAATACTTTGATGCTCATAGGAATTTGTTTATAGCTCGGGAGCTCGTTGAACCAAAAAGTGTTTCATATTTCAATATTTATTGTATATTTATTTATTCTATTATTATATTTATTTATATGTATAAGTGTTTCATATATTAATATTTATTGTATACTTAAGTAAGGGAGCTCCCGACTAGGGGATACCCTGCACCCCCTTCTTCCATCAGGCGATAGGTATAAAATGAAAGATACTTGATATATACATATATATACTATTCAAGAAGCTAAATGTCAAGTTTGCTGACTCTGGCTCACATTATTTGCCGAAATTTCTCAAAAAACAGAATTTCGATATCGATTTTTATCGATTACTTGGAAACGGGGCAAGTTATCGAATACCGGAAACAAACTCTATCTGCGCGTGGACTAGGAGGACCTACAGCCAATTTCAAATCTCTAGCTCTTATAAGTAACGAGATCCTTGCGTTCATACATACGAAGGGACGGACGGATGGACGGAAAAAGGAAAAATGTATTGTTACAATTTACTTACTTATATGATTTATTCACACTAGAACTGAGATACTTAAATGCATAAAAACAAAATGAAATCACACTTAACTCGATTTATATGTTACAAACTGAATGAATATTCTATATTAGCCTCATTTGCTTGTCTCTAACAATTTATATCATTTTGAAAACTCTTTAACTGACATAGTTCGACTTTTCAGCTGTTCCCGTTGAGCCCGTTTAATAAACTTAGAAACTTGGCAAGTTTGTGTCTCCGAGTTGATTTCGAGACCAAATTAAGAATTTCGGGCGCAAAATCTTGTCAAATTGCGTTAAGTACGTCTATGCCTTCGCCTTTGCCATCGCCTTGGCGCGTAATTGCTTTAATTTTAAATATTTTAATACACACGCAAACAAATTAAAAGCGCATAAACAATTTATCTCGCGCCCACGCAGACAACGATTCATACCAAAAAAAAAACAGATTGCCAGCGACTTTTTCATGCCAGATTTTTGCCTCCACATGTGTCCGTGTGTGTGCGAGTGTGCGTGTGTGCGTGTGTGTGTTTTACACCCCTTTTATTTATATTGGTATTTGCGGATATTGTTTAAATTTTTGGCCGCTTTTTGTTAGGTGCGAAAGCAAACACACAAAGCCATAAATAAATTCGAGGCCCGCGCAGCTCATTAAAAAATCATTTTGATGAATTTTATTCCAAAGATTTCTCAACCTTTCTCTCGCTCTCCTTCTCCCTCTCTCCCTGGAGCGGGGCATGTGGCCAATTTGCAGCGCGGCATTAAAATTAATTTTATTTAAATATATTATGAGTGTATGTCTGCGTGTGTTTGTGTGTATGTAGGTGTGTGTGTATGGGTGTGTGTGGCAAATTAAAAAAAAATGCTACAAGCTCGTTCGCCTTGGCAATTACAATTCAAGTTCATTTCATTTGCATTGTGTGGAACAAGCCAAACACAAAAGCCGAATCTAAATTAAAAGCAAAAGTGTGCGCATTTTAACATTAAATTGTTTTTAGAACTCACCAGGCCAAGTAGAGGGGAGTGGAATGTGTGTGTGTGTGGGGGGGGGGGAGGGTTGTGCTGGCGCTGGCAGGCAAAGAGCCTAAAAGTAGACCAGCATGGCGCATTGTGCGCGACTGAGCCCATTGCCTATTGACATACATACATATACACACATACATACACACATACATACATACATACACATACTTACACACATACATACATATACATACATACACACAAACATATATGTATGCGTACATACATACATGCATACATACATACATACATACATACATACATACATACATACATACAAACATACATACATACTTACATACACACATACATACACACATACATACACACACATACATATATACATACATACATACATACATACATACTTACATACACACATACACACATACATACACACATACATACACACACATACATACATACATACATACATACATACACACACACACATACATACATATACACTTGCTCATGCATGGCACACACATACACACACACACACAAATGGCGCAACTGCCACGCAGACCAAAAAACTCTCCTTTATTATTATTATTCTCATATAGTATATGTTTTTTTGTAACCTTGTACTTGTCAAACAAACCAAAGAAACACTTAGATTCATTTATTACGATACCTAAATACGCTTTCTGTGCTGTTGCTCAACATAATTATTACAAATAGTTGCATAGTAGTGCATATCGTCGCCCTACTATGCGATTCTCAAAAATGCATGCATGACATTGGATACGATGCATGTGCGTATTACATATCACATTTTTTGTATATTTACCATAACAACTTGCTAAAATATTAATAATAAAATAATATAGCTAATGCATTGAAGTCAATCTCGTACTTAAATATATGAGAATCACATAGTAGGGCGATATAAAAAATACATTTTAATAAATTATTTTATTAGTATTTGTCCAGGATTTTGTTTCAAGTTTTGGCTAGTCCAGCTTTTTATATTTTTAACATAGCAACTGGTTAAAATGACGTTTATAACCAATGCATTGTAAGAAATTCATACCTTGTTGAATGTGTACTTTTGCGAATCGCATAGTAGGGCGATATAAAAGATTCGATTTTATTAAACTTGCATTACAGCGAAACTCGCTGCGCGTTAGGTACAATAGGAACATACACTCAACACACTTAAATACATTTGTATAAATGTACTTTTTTATGTACTTAAAATTTTGAGAATCGCATAGAAGGGCGATATAAAAATAATGCATTTTATTAAACTTGCATTACAGCGAAACTTGCTGCGCGTTAGGTACAATAGGAACATACACTCAACGCACTCAAATACATTTGTATAAATGTACTTTTTTATGTACTTAAATTTTTGAGAATCGCATAGAAGGGCGATATAAAAATAATGCATTTTATTAAACTTGCAATACAGCAAAACTTGCTGCGCTTAAGAGAACATACTAGAGAACATATTATTGGTATAGTTATTGCCCGGCTTTGCACAGGCAGTTTTGCAGCTACTTTCTGCCCATTTCCAGATTTAAATCGTTTCCTAATAGTGAATTTTGGCAATCGGCTATTCCCGTTTCAAACTAAGTTTAACATATGAACTGGAAGTTAATTGAACCAGAAACAAAAAGTTCCAACAAAACAGTTTCCTTAGGCCTTAAATGCCAACAAGCGCGTGCTTTTAGCTAAAAAGTTTGCTCAAAAAAACAAAAAAGAAGAGTTTTAAGCCGATGCAAACATTTTCCATTAATTTAACACGGCTGTCTAGACCCATTCCATATTTATGTTACTTTACTGCGTGAACCTTAAAGCTGCAAAGTTTTTCACTATTTTTTTTGTCTTCTTTCAAAAGAGGCAACATATATACATATAAATAACAAAAAGAAAGAAAAAGTAGCTCCAACTACAGACGGGCCGAAGACAAATTCATTTTAATGCCCAGCAGACGCACATTAAATTCTTCTCGTACAACGGGGCGTATACGTTATCTGCCCGCATGACATTTTGCCTATTTTTCACGTTCACGGCAAAAAGTAGAACCGAAGCAACAAAAATGGAATTCAATTTTTGTGCGATTATTGCGAAACGACACAAGAGAGAGCAAAAAAAACACAGACATTTCTCATGGCAACATCAGTCAATGGGGGCGTGTGTCCAGGACAGTGGGCGTGGCAGGGCCGGACAGCCGGAATTGTTTGCCGGACAGCCGGAATTGTTGCCGTGCCGCAATTTTTCTATTTTGGGCAAATATTTTTGCAGCAAATATTTTGAGTTTATTTTCGCGCTGCGACGCTCTGGCTTGCATCTGCCACGCCCCCGCAACGCCCTCTCACCCACTCGATTGCAGTCCGGACTGTCCGTCCGTCCGTCCGTGCGTCGTTCCGTCGCCGGAGCTGCCAATTATGGCCAACATTCTTTTGAAGTTTGTTTACATTTCATTAAGACAACAATGCGCGTCGTCGCCGCAATTGCAGTAACCCCCCGCCTCTCCCCCTGCCCACCTCTAAATCACCCCTTCCCCCTCCCCCACTGCCGCTCTCTCCGCCGTAGCCTCAGCCTCGCACCATATAATTTAGCCATATGTTTTGCATGCACACACATTTCTGATTATTGTGCGGGTCGACAACTCGCCGCTAATTGATTTGTTTTTTTTTCTGTTGCCTAGTTCCTCAATATTTGTCTTGTCCGATTAATTGATGAGCTGATTTTCCTTGGCATTTTCTTTTGGAAAATTTACTTTTCAAATGTGAGCAACATTTGTGTAAAGCGTAAAGAGCTCAGTTGCCGCTTAATTTTTACAAAAATGTCCAATTCCATTGACTGAAGCTTCTTTCATTTCGTTAAGTGACAATTGTGGCATGTGGCAAGTGGCAAGTGGCAACTGCCTCAGGTGGTAAGACGCAATTGTCTCAATCTGTCAGCGCCGGACTTGGACAAACTGTTCGCCTCTTATCGTGGCGAAAACTTTGTCAGTGGGAGGGGGGTAGAGGGGGGGGGGGGGGAATGGAAAACAAAAGCAATTTTCACAAACATACAAAGAAAGCAGCGACAGGTAAGAAAATCTACTTTTACCTCTCGGAGTCGTTCGACTGCAAATGTTGCGAATTGAATTAGTTTGGGTTTGAATCCTGCTGAGTTCATTCAACCGAATTCAGTTCTTTGTTTTCGCCCAGTCAAAGGGCAAAAGAAAGAAAAACCTAAATTGAATAACTGAGCATCAGGTGCTTCAACAATGGGTATCTCAACGTCAACCCCCTTTTTGGCAGATATTCTCGAACTGTTTCTCGAATTGTTTCTCAAGTGGTTTTTATACCCTGCACCCATTGAAAATGGGTAAAGAGGGTATAATTTAGTTGTGCAAATGTATGTAACAGTCAGAAGGAAGCATCTCCGACCCCATAAAGTTTATATATTCTTGATCAGCATCAACAGCCGAGTCGATCTAGCCATGTCCGTCTGTCCGTCCGTCCGTCCGTCTGTCTATCCGTCCGTATGTATGAACGCAAGGATCTCGTAACCTAAAAGAGCTAGAGACTTGAAATTTTAGCTGTAGGTCCTCCTAGTGATCGCGCAGATCGAGCTTGTTTTCGATATTCATAACTTGCCCCGTTTCCAAGTTATCGATAAAAATCGATATCGAAATTCTGTTTTTTTGGCAATTTCGGCAAATAATATGAGCTAGAGTCACCAAAGCTGACATTTAGTACAGGGTATCCCCTAGTCGGGAGCTCTCGACTAGAACCTCTTACTTGTTTCAAGTGTTTTTGCTCAGATAAGAAATGCATTTGATTTGATTCGATTGCAGCCGGACTGGAAAATACCAAAGCACGTTTTAGCTCTCTTTAGTTTTATTGAAAATCAATACATCAATTTATTAAATGCCGAACATTAATTAAACTCGGTTTAAATGATTTGCTATTAAGGAGTTTGTTGTGGTTGCACTGTGGACTCAAGAGAAACCCTAATTGGGACCTAATTGAACGACATATATTAATTGCAGACCACATTGTGGACATGTCAAAAGGCTTTCTAGTATAATATGCTAAGGTTAATTATGAAAGGTTTTAGGCCCACACAAATTTCAATGCAGTTTAATTAATTTCCGGTGTGCCCAGTTTTATGTTGCCTTTGATGTAACAAAGTTTGTGCTAATTTAAAAGTTTGTTCATTTCATTTAAATTGGGCTTTTTAAAGGTTGAACCCATTTGGAAACTGGTAAAAAGGGCTTGACAATTTTGTGCGAGAATATAGTATATAAATATAAATATATAAATATAAACATAAATATATAAATATTTAACTATTATAGTATAAGTATAATAATATAATAAAACATAACAAACATATATAATAATATTATACATATGGTCAGGTCGTTCTATGTAAACGCGTTAATCTCGTTTACTTCAAGAACTATCGAGCTGATATATATATATATATATTATCGTATACCCTATGCAAAACAAGTTTATCGATATATTGTCAGATTTCTTCGATTTTCATATCGATCAAAATGACTTTAGAGACTTTTGAGCACTGTTTGAAAATTTTTAAATCGATATATACAACATTTTTTATGTTTTTGTATAATCAAAATTAAAAATATTATACAACTGGAAGAACGCATTTTTAAAGAGAGAGTATTTTTTGTGTGCCATTTTTGAACCACGAAAATTGCAAGATAATCGGACTATAAGCACCGAAGTTAAGCGAAAAGGATCGTTTTTTGTTGGAGAATAATTAATCTTTAAATTTAGTGAATTAATTTGGGTAATTTATAAAAATAATACAAATTTAATATTTACAATGAAAATGTAAAATATATAAAAAGAAGTGCAGGGTATCTTATGATCGGGCACGCCCAATTAGAATACTCTGACTTGTATTTATTATATATATATAAATTAAAATATTAATTAAATATATTATATATAAAAAAGCGCTATTTACATTTGAAATATTTAAAACCCGAAAATTACAAGAAAATCGGACTATAGACTCCGAAGTTAAGCAAAAAGGATCTCATTTTTTTGCTTAGGGTATCTCCGGAACGGACACTCCCGACTAGAACGCTCTAACATGTATTTATTACATATATGTATATAAATTAAAATATCAATTGAATATATTATATAAACAGCAGCCTTATTTACATTTGAAATATTTAAGAAAATCGGACTATAGACTCCGAAGTTAATCAATAAGGATCTCATTTTTTTGCTTAGGGTATCTCCGAAACGGGCACGCCCAACTAGAATACTTTTCCTAGCTTTTCCTCTCAAAATTTACATTTGAAAAGCGCCCTAATATGACTCCTACACATATATTAAAGCGCTTTGTGTGGAAATACATTTTATTTGGCACCCAAAACAAACCGCAGCAAAAAAAAGAAAAACCTTTTTGCTTTCCACAAAATCATCAAACAAGCCGCAAAATGAGCCCAACTCGGCGACAAATACAAATGAAAATCAATCTGAGCGAAAGTCGAATATGAAATTGAAGGGAAGAATTATTTGACCTTATGCTAAAAATCAAAAGAAAGAGACAAGGAAATTAGTTAAATGTATTATTCTTTCCGTTTGTCGTTCTTTGCAGGCGCACAAGCAAACAAATGGCAGCCAAATAAGGACACGCAACATTAGTCCGGGCAAACAAAGGGGAGTCCAAGCCCCTCCCCCCTCTCTCCAGCAAAGATCATGCTGGACGCAATAACAACAACAACAACAACAGGAGCTGGAGGAGCTGAACGGGTCATGGATAACAACAACAGCGAGGAGGAGCTGCTGGAGAACACATGGAGCAACTGGAGCACTTATGCCCCCGTCCTGCTCTATAATGCGATGAACAGCATCTTGGCCAATCAGACTCCATTCTCCGTCGAATTCGGCCCGGATGGCAAACAGGCCAGTCTGGGCCACAATCTGAGCAGGGTGTAAGTACGCAGAGATAAAAAGGCGTCCAGTCCGAATGTCTAATTATGATACAAATTGAATTAATGCATAACACACGCCGCCCGCCTCATTAGAGCAATGCATTAGACGGCTCAGGATTTGGGCTGATGAGCGAGCGAGCGCCGCCTCCTCCCCCGCCTTCTCCTGCTTTGTCTACTGGCCATGCATATCTAATGACGCATCATTCAGCCATTCAGTCAGTCAGTCACTCAATCACTTCAGTCAGTCATTCAGTTCAATCAGTCATGCATTTCCGTTTTGCCATCGCTTTTATTTCCGTTTCAAATACATTACATTGATGGCCCACGCGGAATACAAATACAAATACAAATATATACAAAACACATTCCGCATTCATCTATGGTCGTCTGTGTGTGCTTGTGTGTGTGTGCTTGTGTGTGTGCTTGTGTGTGTGCGTGTGTGTGTGTGCGTGTGTGTGTGTGCGTCTGTGTGCTGCTCGTGACTTCTTTATGTCTTCTGCTGCGCACTTAAAGCATTCCCAGCGGAAGGGTAGGACATATTTTTTATTATCAAATAGATTATATATTCCTCTTTATTCATTTATTTTCTTTTTATTTTTTATTATTATTTTATTTTTTATTTTCTCGTTTTCTATATTAATTTCATGAGACGGCATCACCTCTTGTTCTCTTCTTCTTTTTTTTAGAGTACCCAACTTGTATTTACAAGAAATACACATATACTAGTATATATAAACTACTAGTATATAGTTTGCTAGTATATATATACTATTATATCTTATACTACTGTTAGAGTGCCTATCTTCTATTTACAAAAAATACATATTTACTAGTATATATATATACTGTATTCTAGTATGTCTAATGTTATATACTAGAATGTCTTATACTATATACTAGTATGTCTTATATTATACACTAGTATGTCTTATACTACTGTTAGAGTGTCCAACTTATAAAAAATACATATATACTAGTATGTCTTATACTATATACTAGTATGTCTTATACTATATACTAGTACGTCTTATATTATATACTAGTATGTCTTATATTACTGTAAGAGTGTCCAACTTATAAAATATACATATATACTAGTATGAATATACTATATACAAGTATGTCTTATACTTTATACTAGTATGTCTTATACTATATACTAGTATGTCTTATATTATATACTAGTATGTCTTATATTATATACTTGTATGTCCTATACTACTGTTAGAGTGTCCAACTTATACAAAATACATATATACTAGTATGAATATACTATATACTAGTATGTCTTATACTACATACTAGTATGTCTTATATTATATACTAGTATGTCTTATACTACTGTTAGAGTGTCCAACTTATAAAAAATACATATATACTAGTCTTATACTTTATACTAGTATGTCTTATATTATATACTAGTATGTCTTCTTCTACTGTTCCTTTACAACACTATCTGTTGACTTTCAAATGTTTTACATTAATTAAACGGACAGCTCTGCGCTTTTGCTTGCACTTGAGTTCGAACCTTGACGAAATTTCAACCTCTTAAATGCGCACTAAAATAGTTTCGCACCAATTTTAATATTATCACTCAAATTTTTCACAAGTTGTTTACATTATATTGTTTTTATATATTTTTGTTAACATTATTTTACTTGTGCTTTGCCTTTATTTACATTAGATGTAAATATTTACATAAGTCTCGACAGCTCATAGGGTATTTTCTAGTCGAGCTGTGGTTTTATTCTAGATTTTATTATTTTTATTTTATACATTTTTAACGACAGTCGGCTTACTGCAGCAAAAATTTGTTTACTCCTGTCGACACACACACACACACACTCACACACACACACACACACGCACACTGAAATATAGAGCCTTATATGGACTGTTCCACCCGGACAAATAATTGCTGCGTTTGACTTTCGCAAAATACTTTTTGAGGACCACAAATCGTCTTCGTTCCGCTTCAGCTAGGATGGATGACATCCTTAAGTAAAAGTATCTTTTGCAACAGCTTTTGGCTTCTTCTTCTTCTTCAGCTCCGGCGCTTTTCAATGTTTTCCCACTTTAGAATGTTTATTTGTTTGGCTTGCCGGCGCGTTGGCAGGCTTAATGCAAAAAATCAAAAAAAAAAGTAGAATAAAAATAACAATAATAGATTTAACGTGACGAAATGTATTTTTTTCTTATTTTTATTCCCGGCACGCGTAAAATTGGCAGAAAAGGTTACCCATAAAGTAGAGGAAGATGTCGCTGTAAGGCATTAAATATGCCTGAGAAACTACATGAGACAAAGATATTGGCATAAGTCTCGAGCGAATATAAAAAAATACCCTCTGCGGCTTTTTCTTATACTCAAGTGAATATAAAAGAATACCCTCTGCTGTAAGTCTGACATCTATATACTTCGTATAGGACACAATAACTCATTTACAGGGTAGCTTTTAGTGCAGCACTTTCTTTGCCTTTTACTCAAGAGAATATATAAAAATACCCTCTGCTGTCCGTCTGACTTCTGTAATACATAATAGCTCGTCTACAGGGTATCTTTTAGTGCGGAAATTTCTCCTAGATTCTCTTCCTTTTACTCAAGTGAATATATAAAAATACCCTCTTTTGTTAGCCTGGCATTTATCTTACAATAGCTCATTTACAGGGTAGCTTTTAGTGCAGCACTTTCTTTGCCTTTTACTCAAGTGAATATAAAAAAAAACCCTCTGCTGTTAGTCTAGCATTTATCTCACAATAACTCATTTACAGGGTAGCTTTTAGTGCAGCACTCTCCACTCAAGGCTTTTCCTTTTACTTGTCGTTTTTTTGTGCCTGCGGCTGCTGCTCGAAATTGTTTTCTATTTAATTTGTTGTTTTGTATTCTTTACATTTTGCACCGTCCATAAAAATCGATAATCCTCTCAATGCAAATTGTGTACAGGGTATGCTAAAGCGATCATAATACATGCTTTTAATTGCTCTGAAGAGCCGACAGACCACTAATGACTAACAGCTGACTAACTGGGGCAGTGCCACGCCCAGCTGGCTTCAAATGTCAGCACACACACACACACAGAGAGAGAGAGAGAGATTGAGGACGGGGCACAGCATATTAAATTACTTGATGTCCGGGCTCCTAACGAGCCGGGGCCCAATTTACGGCCGTATTAGCGCTGACAGACGATGACGACCCAGCGCAACAGACTCTGAAGACTCTCAAAACAAGTAGCAGCCCTTTGGTCGGGTGTGACCGACTATCGCATACCCTAAACCTAAATAAATAATGATAAATAAATTGATTTGGTGAAAACTCTCTCAGCGCGGACACCTCTGTAAGGCGGACATCAATTTTTTCTAAAATAATTATAGACCATATATATAGCCTACCTCTAATTAGCGTACACTCCTCTTAAGCGGACACAAGAGCATTTTTACAGTATCAAGTTTCAAAATTTCTAAAATAATTATATAACAGAGCACATCAATACCCTACCCCCGATAAGCGTACACCCCTCTTAAGCGGACACAAGAGAGTTTTTACAGTATCGAATTTCCAAATTTCTAAAATAATTATATAACAGAGCACATCCATACCCTATCCCCAATAAGCGTACACCCCTCTTAAGCGGACACAAGAGAGTTTTTACAGTATCGAATTTCAAAATTTCTAAAATAATTATATAACAGAGCACATCCATACCCTACCCCCAATAAGCGTACACTCCTCTTAAGCGGACATAAATTAAACGACAACCCAAAAGAGTTGCCACTGTATCAAATTTCAAGTCTCTGGCTATTTAAGTTATTGAGATCGACGGGTTTACCCTTTTTTTTAGCCAGTTTTAATGAGTTCAGCGTATAACAAAGACCCCAAATCTCAGGATTTCCAGGCGTGTGTTTGTCTTGGTGTGCGTGCGTGTGTGTGCGTGTGTGTGTATGTGAAATGGCTATTTAAACACTTTTATACACACGCACGCCCTAAATAAACGAAGGGGACACGTTGCCCAGTCTGAGCCTGAGGTTTTATGAATAACAACAGACAAGGATTTGTTAACGCACGCACAATTACAGGCGCCTAAAATGCCGCACACACACACACACACACACACACACACACACACACAGGACACACACACACACACACACACACAGGACACACACACACACAGGACACACACACACTCACACTCACACACAATCACATGCACAGACAAGGGGACACGCACACTTGTCACCCACTTGGTTCGGCTTAACGCACATAATCTTCATGTCACTAATTCACCATTGTTTTATAACCCAACTATCCTCCTCTCTTTCCCTCCCTTTCTCTCTCTCTTCCTCACAGTTTGCCCACCGGCATCACAGGACTTCCTGCAGCCGATGAGGATGCGACGGCGCCCGTGGCCATCTTTGCGTTCGTTGTGCCCTGGTGGCGCCAGGTGCTCTGGAGCATTCTATTTGGCGGCATGGTCATTGTGGCAACTGGCGGCAATCTAATTGTCGTCTGGATTGTGCTGACCACCAAGCGTATGCGCACCGTCACCAACTATTTTATAGGTGAGTATCCACTGTGTGTGTGCGTGTGTGTGTGTGCGTGTGTGCGTGGCCATGGGAACTAGGCGCACATTGCGTATGAGCTATAAATTGCGCATACGCCACGCTGGCCCTTTACAAACAATTTTTTGTGATTTTGTTTTCGATACCCTTGCAGGGGGTATAATAATTTTGTCGTAGGAGACATCTCCGATCCCATAAAGTATATATATTCTTGTCGTCCCTCTTTCTCTTGCACGCAGTACATATGTCGGAACCGGCTGGATCGGCCGTAAAGTAGGTTCCTGCATGGAAAACTTTTTTGTTTATTAAGATATCGTGACCAAACTCAGCATTTATTAGTTTTACTATGCATCTCACATATAAGCAAAATCCTATAAACATCGGACTACTATATCATATAGCTGCCAAGGGAAGGATCGGTCGAAAATTAAGTTGTTGTGTGGAAAAGTTTTTTGTTTTTGAAGATATCTTGACCAAACACGCCATTTATAAGTTTCACTGTGTTCCCTTCACTTATGCAAAATCTTATTTAAATCGAACTACTATATCATATAGCTGCCATAGGAACGATCGGAAAAACTTGGAAAACTTTTTTGTTTTTCAAGATAACTTGACCAAACTCTGAATTTATTGTTTTTACTATGCTCCTTATATATTTGCAAAATCCTATCAACATCGGACAACTATATCATATAGCTGCCATAGGAACGATCGGTCGAAAATAAAGTTGTTGTATGGAAAACTTTTTAGTTTTTCAAGATAACCATACTCGGCATTAACTATTTTTCCTAACAAAGCATTATGAAAAGGTTGGGTCTGCAAGGGTATTGAATCTTCGGCGTGCCGGCGATAGCCCTTCCTTCTCGCGTTGCCTTCAAATTGCTCTCAATTAAAGCCAAAAATTCGTGTTACGTGCCAGTGCACAATTAATTAAATTATTTGCTTTATAAGCTGCGAGCTGCACTTCAACCGCAGCAAATGATTTTTGCGGCTTATGGTTTTTAGGCCCTCAAGGCTTTTTATACTTTTGCAATATTCGATTTGTATTTATTTAATTTAAAGTATTTCTTACACTCAAGCGTGCAGCTTTATTACGACTATTCTGAAAATTAGACACTTGGCAGCATAAAAAGGACTGATTGACTTACGGACTGATTGATGGATGCAAAGTTTCACTTTTAAGTTTTCATGCAAATAAAGTTTCAATTGTTCTGGTCAGAAATGAAGCCAAAAGGCTCAGATTAATTTGTATAAGATATGCTCCCATCATATATATATAAGTATTTCCACTGACTGACTGATTGATTGACTTACGGACTGATTGATGGACGCACAGCTTCACTTCTCCAAGTTAAGAATAGAAAAGTTAAAAGTTTCACTTTTAAGTTTTTCATTCAAATTAACTTTAAATTGTTGCTTCGGAGAGTTCTGCAATTATTTTGAAGCCCTCTAAGTTTCTCCAAAGGTCAGAAAATAAGCCAAAAGGTTCAGATTAAATTGGATCAAATAAATTCTAATATTCATTTACTTGATACACTCAAGGCTAACTAGGCAAAGGTTTCACTTTAAAGTCTTCATTCAAATTAACTTTAAATTGTTGCTTCGGAGAGCTCTGGAAAGGTTCCTAGTTTGGAAATAATATGCCGGGCAAAGCCGGTTAACAACTCAATTTCAACTGAAATATTCTTTCATTTGACATACTCAAGGCGAACTAGGCGAAGGTTAGCAGCAGTTGCTGTTTAACTTCGTTTGAGAAAAATTTTATTTGAATCGTAATTGCATTTTGAGAGATAATTTATGACTAAGGTTACCTAATGGAAGTGTTGCCCACTCTCTCTTTCTCTCTATCTCCTTCTCTGTCTGTCTCTCTTTCGCTTAGCTGTCCAATAATAATGTCATTACAGACATTGCTCTTTCCTTTCGAATGTCTTTAAACGGAAGATTGGTGACTGCGCCCTGTCTTTGTCCTGCCGAGTCATTTATATTGCATGCGAAAGTATGCATGTTTGCATGTCTGTCCGCATGTCCCCCCGTCCGACTGGGATTGCCGAAACCATTTAAAACAAAGAACATAAAAATGCAACACACAACAACAACAACTAAACCTGGCCAGATGCTGTCAGTTGACTGCCTTCCGACAATTGTCATACACACACTCGCACACACACACACACACACACACACTCGCACACACACACACGAATGCGAAAGCCCGCAGGCCTTATGCATGCGCAAGTTGACAATAAAAAAAGAAAGTTGCGACCTTTTCGAAGTCTGAATACCCTTCAAGGCATGTAAATTATATGTGGGCTACTACTATCATTAAATTTATTTATTAAATTTTTTTTTTAATATTTTTAAGTTCGTCTTAACTACCAGAAGATATAACCCGGCGTTGCTCGGTACAACATTTGTATACTTTATAATTATGCCATTCCTGCATGAACTCAAGACAAACCACACACATAAAAATCAGCCGATTTGTCCTTCCACGTTGAGCTCAGCTCGTCTATATATAAAATATATATTTTTCAATGATGATATTCTCGATTTCTCGAGAAGGAACCTACCAAGGTCTTCCATACTTAACCTGTAACAATTAACGATGAGGAATCATTTTATTTGGTTTATCAGAAATTTTATTTTTTTGTCGTAACGTTTTTCTGAGAAGTTTGTATTGATTAGTTGATTGGGGAGCATTAATTAGATTAATTGAATTAGGAGCATCATGAGCCCCAGCTGGGATTATTCGCTTCCACGCTGAGCTAAGGTCGTCTAGATATGTATATAATAATATAAATAATAATATGTAAATAATAAAAATAAGTATTTAAATTTAGTTTTAGGTTTTAATTTCTTTCTTTAAGGTTAATTTCTTCCAGTTTTTTTTTATATATATGGCAGTAGCTTTTAATTTGCTTACTTAATTTCTTATTATACGATGAACAAGAAAAAAATCTATTTACAACAAAGAATAAAAAAAAATGTGTTTTTAAAATAATTATTACACTCTTAATATTTTCTCGTATTTTCTTAATTTCATGAGTCGGCGCCAGCTCTAATTCTCTTCTTCTTTTCTTAGAGTGCCCAAATTCAATTTACAAAAAATACATATATTCTAGTTTTTATATACTATACTAGTATACAATATATATACTAATCACTAGTGTGTATTATACTACTTTTGCTTTACAACACTGGATGTTGTGGCTGTTAACTTTTAAATGTTACATGTTTGTTGACTGTTAACAATATTTAACAGAAATTTAAGAGGCTTTGTATGTGTCTTGAATTAAGGTTTTTATTATACTTTATAATTTTATAATCTAGTCAATGAACCAAGTAGACCCCACTTACCCTAGGAAAGGGTATCTGAAGGCAAACTAGTTGCACTGTCAGGCACAATACAGTCTGAGATTCGCCCGCTATAACCCCCCCCCCCCCTTCCGCCCCCTTCCCCCCTGACCTAGCTGGAAAGTTGACTTACTGCGAAACGGATGCTGTCGCTGGCATCGGGTGGCCCAAAGCCAGGCAAGTCCTCGTCTGGGCAGCTGTTATCTCAGCGCCATGATTATTATTATTATGTAAACTAAATGCCTTGAAGCCTCGAACGGCTTTGGAAGCCATTACAAAATTTGCATTTCTAAATACACGCTGCCCCATTATTATTAGTTTACCAAGTTAAGTTTCCCCTGCTCGAAAAAGTGCCCGGTCACGCAGCCGGACAGCTCCTCGGGGTGGAACAAGCTGATAATATGCCAGCTTTATGATTTGAATTATTATTGTTATATATCTCATTTCTGTCTGTGTTCATTCGCATTGTGATTCTGTCTTGATTAATTAAGAGACGATGCTTAATCGATATCAACTACGTGGCACAGTCTTGACAGGCTTCTTCTTGGCCAGGTCGTTTGCCAAAATCGACACGTTTGTGGGCGTGGCAAGAGCTCAGACACAGTCTAATGCGACAAGAGGAATATTCGTTATATACTTGCCCACAAAGTGAGAAGAGGATGTTGGATTGCAGTTAGAGATTTGGAACTTTGAATATGTACTCGTGTGTATCCACGTTAGATAAAGTTTGGAATGAAAGCGAAGTGTAAATAAAGAAAAAAGAGCTTTCCCAAAGTCTGTAATAAAGTGTCGGTGATTCAGTTTGAAGGGTTTGAACCAGCTCGCTGGCTTCAGGTTCGCTATGTGTGGCTGCTGTAACACATTATTGAATACATTCTTTCTATACCATATATCTCTATATATAAAACTGTTTGTCCTGACTGACTGACTGACTTTTTGACTGATTGACTGATTGACTGACTGACTGACTTATTGACTGATTGACTGACTGACTGACTGGTCGACGGACCGACTGACTGACTAATTGATTGGCAGATTTATTGACTAACTGACTGACTGTCTGACTCTCTGACTGACTTATTGACTGACTTATTGATTGACTTATTGACTGACTTATTGACTGACTAACTGATTGACTGACTGCTTGACTGACTTATTGACTGACTAACTGACTGATTGACTGTCTGACTGACTTATTGACTGACTGACTGACTTATTGACTGGCTGACTGACTGATTGACTGATTGACTGACTGACTTATTGACTGGCTGACTGACTGATTGACTGACTTATTGACTGACTGATTGACTGTCTGACTGACTGATTGACTGACTTATTGACTGATTGACTGGCCGACGGACTGACTGACTGACTAATTGATTGGCAGATTTATTGTCTAAAGTCTGTAATAAAGTGCCGGTGATTCAGTTTGAAGGGTTTGAACCAGCTCGCTGGCTTCAAGTTCGCTTCGCGAGGCTGCTGTAACACATTATTGAATAAATTCTTTCTATACCATATATCTCTATATATAAAACTGTTTGTCCTGACTGACTGACTGACTTATTGACTGATTGACTGACTGACTGACTTATTGACTGACTGACTGATTGACCGACTTATTGACTGACTGACTGATTGACTGACTGATTGACTGACTGATTGACTGACTGATTGACTGACTGATTGACTGACTGACTGATTGACTGTCCAACTTACTTATTGATTGGCTGACTGACTGATTGACTGACTGACTGATCGGCCTCAAACTCATTTTTTAAGAACTTAAAACTTAAAACTTTAACGGTTTCCAGATGACCCGTAATATCCTTGGTTTAAACATACCATTGATAGAGTCTTGGTGAACCTACAGTTCTAAATCCATGCAAAATTCGCTCGGAAAAGATCCAAAAATATGTATGTATGCTGTTTTCTTTTAGCCGTACCCTTTCGCCCCTATGGTTCCTAGATGACCGATATATCCTTGGTTTAACCATACCATAGATATAGTCCTGGTGATCCTATAGTTCCAAATCCCAAAAAAATTCTCTAAAAAACTTTATCCACAATTAAATTGAGGTTTAAAAAGTAACGGTCGCAAAATCCCCATTGCTCTGGGTCCGGCCGTTGGCTCACATTTTCAAGTAAAAATTCTGCTGAAATACCAGGCGAACAGAAATGTCCAGCAGGTAGATGCACAGAAAAATTTATTTAAAAAGTTTATTAACAGTCCACTGTTAATTAGCAGCTGCTGCTGTTATTTAACAGTTTACTTTTAACCAGCTGTTATTTAACAGTTCACTGTTAGGCAGCTGTTGCTTAACATATCACTGTTAACAGCTGCTGGTATGAGGGGCGCGTGAGATTTATCGAAAATTCGGCAAAAATACCAGGCGAACAGAAATGCTCAGCAGGCAGACGAACTAAAATTTGTATGAATGAAAAGTTTCATTGCATACCCAAACGGGGCGTGCGGTGGAGCAGCTGGGTGCCTAGATTTAAACGAAAATTCGGCTAAAGTACCAGGCGAACAGAAATGCCCAGCAGGCAGACGAACTAAAATTTGTATGCATGAAAAGTTTCATTGCATACCCAAACGGGGCGTGCGGAGGAGCAGCTGGGTGCCTAGATTTAAACGAAAATTTGGCTAAAGTACCAGGCGAACAGAAATGCCCAGCAAGTAGACAAACTAAAATTTTTATAAATGAAAAATTTCATTGCATACCCAAACGGGGCATGCGGAGGAGCAGCTGGGTGCCTAGATTTAAACGAAAATTCGGCTGAAGTACCAGGCGAACAGAAATGCCCAGCAGGCAGACGAACTAAAATTTGTATAAATGAAAAGTTTCATTGCATACCCAAACGGGGCGTGCGGAGGAGCAGCTGGGTGCCTAGATTTAAACGAAAATTCGGTTGAAGTACCAGGCGAACAGAAATGCCCAGCAGGCAGGCGAACTAAAATTTGTATGCATGAAATGTTTCATTGCATACCCGAACGGGGCATACGGAGGAGCAGCTAGCTGAATGCATCTATTTAATCGAAAATTCGGGTGAAGTACCAGGCGAACAGAAATACCCAGCAGGCAGACGCACCCACAAGGTGCATAAAAAGCATACATATGTTTGGACCGTTTCCGTGCGCATTTTGCATTCGGATTCGGTCCTCTAGGTTCGCTAGGACTATATCAATGGTATGATATGACCAAGGATATGTGAGTCCACTAGGTACCGTCGATGGGGAGGGGGGCGGTTTGCAGGGCGATGGCTGAAAGAAAAAGCATTCATATTTTTTGACTATTTCGGTCATTTAGGTTCGTTAGGACGTTATCGTTGGTAGGGTAAAACCAAGGATAAATGGGTCATCTAGGAACCATTGGATTTGCTTTTTGTTACATCTTTTTACAATTTTTTTTATTATGGAAACAAATTTAATTCAACTTATGTGAATATTTACAATACTACTTATTCTGCTGTTCAGTCGAATAGGCTAATTATATAAGCCGATCTGTGAGGTAGATTGGATGAAACCGCCGCAATCTCTTCCACATTCGGACTCCTCGAATTCTGCGTCTCTTTAGAAGGCGCCTAACCAGACGATTTGGATGATTTCCAAGCCGCGTATATATTTTTTTCAAGCAAACCAAATTAATATTTACAACTTATTTATGCAAAACAAAATGCTGTTATATAGGTAAAAAATAATAAAAGTATTCTTTACATATTATTGTTATACAAAAAGCATAAAGGGTTACGTTTTTTACTTTGATTAATTTAGAGGTTTGTATAATATATATATACTATATAATATATATACTTTGATATACCAGATACGGTCCAAATTGGCATCCACCAAACATCTTTAGATAAGTGCAAATAGGCCTGGGCCTTCCTCACAAGTTTTAGACTTTTAACTAAGTTTTTTTCGAAGATTTCCTTTAAACAGTTAAGCATGAGCATTGGGAGCAGTACAAAAAAGAAGCCGAATCCAGTGTTAAAAGTAGCTGAAAAAAACTATTTTGATGATTTTTTTTTAAATATCTCGGGTAAATATTGTCGGATTTTGATATGTTATACATTTTTGAATTCTTACGGATCCCTACTATCAATTGGCATTCAAACAGTTTAAAAATCGATGGGTTAAAAAAAGTTGTGGACCAAAAACCGACTCGTTTGTAAAGTCAACCTTTCTTGATGATTTTTTGGTATATATGTATATCTCGGCCAAATAAAGTCCGATTTGAGAATTTTATACCATTTTGGACTCGTAAGGATCAGCACTATCGATTGGCATCAAAAATTTGAAAATCTAAATTTTAACCCAAATCGGCCAAATGGCAAGGGGTTACATCACGTTTTTTCTCAAAATCGGGGTCGATTCGAAAATCAAAACGTTTTTGATGATATTTTTTGAATATCTCGGCTAAAATACGTCGGATTTTGAAATGTTATACCTTTTTGAATTCTTACGGATCCCTACTATCAATTGGCATTCAAACAATTCAAAAATCGATGGGTTAAAAAAAGTTGTGGACCAAAAAACGACTCGTTTTTAAAGTCAAACTTTCTTGATGATTTTTTGGTATATCTCGGCCAAATAAAGTCCGATTTGAGAATTTTATACCATTTTGGACTCGTAAGGATCAGCACTATCGATTGGCATCAAAAATTTGAAAATTTAAATTTTAACCAAAATCGGCCAAATGGCAAGGGGTTACATCACGTTTGTTTTCAAAATCGGGGTCGATTCGAAAATCAAAACTTTTTTGATGATATTTTTTGAATATCTCGGCTAAAATACGTCGGATTTTGAAATGTTATACCTTTTTGAATTCTTGCGGATCCCTACTATCAATTGGCATTCAAACAATTTAAAAATCGATGGGTTAAAAAAAGTTGTGGACCAAAAAACGACTCGTTTGTAAAGTCAACCTTTCTTGATGATTTTTTGGTATATCTCGGCCAAATAAGGTCCGATTTGAGAATTTTATACCATTTTGGACTCGTAAGGATCAGCACTATCGATTGGCATCAAAAATTTGAAAATCTAAATTTTAACCCAAATCGGCCAAATGGCAAGGGGTTACATCACGTTTTTTCTCAAAATCGGGGTCGATTCGAAAATCACAACTTTTTTGATGATATTTTTTGAATATCTCGGCTAAAATACGTCGGATTTTGAAATGTTATACCTTTTTGAATTCTTACGGATCCCTACTATCAATTGGCATTCAAACAATTTAAAAATCGATGGGTTAAAAAAAGTTGTGGACCAAAAAACGACTCGTTTGTAAAGTCAACCTTTCTTGATGATTTTTTGGTATATCTCGGCCAAATAAGGTCCGATTTGAGAATTTTATACCATTTTGGACTCGTAAGGATCAGCACTATCGATTGGCATCAAAAATTTGAAAATCTAAATTTTAACCCAAATCGGCCAAATGGCAAGGGGTTACATCACGTTTTTTCTCAAAATCGGGGTCGATTCGAAAATCACAACTTTTTTGATGATATTTTTTGAATATCTCGGCTAAAATACGTCGGATTTTGAAATGTTATACCTTTTTGAATTCTTGCGGATCCCTACTATCAATTGGCATTCAAACAATTTAAAAATCGATGGGTTAAAAAAAGTTGTGGACCAAAAAACGATTCGTTCGTAAGGTCAACCTTTCTTGATGATTTTTTGGTATATCTCGGCCAAATAGAGTCCGATTTGAGAATTTTATACCATTTTGGACTCGTAAGGATCAGCACTATCGATTGGCATCAAAAATTTGAAAATCTAAATTTTAACCCAAATCGGCCAAATGGCAAGGGGTTACATCACGTTTTTTCTCAAAATCGGGGTCGATTCGAAAATCAAAACGTTTTTGATGATATTTTTTGAATATCTCGGCTAAAATACGTCGGATTTTGAAATGTTATACCTTTTTGAATTCTTACGGATCCCTACTATCAATTGGCATTCAAACAATTTAAAAATCGATGGGTTAAAAAAAGTTGTGGACCAAAAAACGATTCGTTCGTAAGGTCAACCTTTCTTGATGATTTTTTGGTATATCTCGGCCAAATAGAGTCCGATTTCTGAATTTTATGCCATTTTGGACTCGTAATAGCAAGTAGCAAACCGGAAAAATATATG
Organism: Drosophila borealis; assembly: GCA_035045885.1. Lineage (NCBI taxonomy): Eukaryota > Metazoa > Arthropoda > Insecta > Diptera > Drosophilidae > Drosophila > Drosophila borealis. The sequence continues at coordinate 387,693 of JAWNOR010000194.1, read as the reverse complement.
TATATATTTTTAAATATTTTGCTGATAGCCTATTTGAAACTCTTCTTAAGCTGTGTATTATACCTTTGTGTGCGAATATTAGGCAGTCGGTTGCACCCGACAGACAGATACTTGCTACTGTCGTTATTGTTGTTGTTTTTGTAGTTGTTGTTCTTCTTGTTGTTGTTGTCACTGAGGGCGTTGTTGCTTTTTATGCTTATTTCTGGCACTGCTTATCTACATAGATAATGAAAAGTAAACAATAGCAAAAGGCATCCCATAATAATTTTTGTTTTTTTGTTTGCTGTGGGAAGGGGGGGGGGGAGGCTGTTGCCCCTGGTGTCGACCGCATTGTTTTTGGTGATTCATTGGCATGTAAATCGTTACACACTCACAAACCGAAATACAATAACAAATGTGCCCAGTAATAAATGATGGCCACAACACACAGACAGACAGAACGACAAACCGACAGGCAGACAGACAAATGGCCGCCTTTCCATTTGCAGCTTCCATTTAATTATGCGCAGCCAAGTCCCAGTCCCAGTCCAAGTCCAAGTCTCAGTCCAAGTCCCATCCAGCTTCGATAGCGATGGCTTTTTCACTAATTATAAATGTACAACGCGTAAACAAACAAAAATAAAGTACATATGACCAAAAAAGTACGGACTGTTGCCTATTTGCTTACCTTTTTATGCCCTTCTGCGGAGAGTATTGAAATTGTTGCATGCATTATGTTGAGTCCTGTGGGCGACAGCTGAGATCATATATAGCATATATTATTTTTATTAGAGTTATTATTATTATTGTTATTATTATTATTATTATTATTATTATTATTATTATTATTATTATAATTATTATTATTATTATTATTATTATTATTATTATTACTATTATTATTATTAGTATTATTAGTAGCAGTATTATTATTATTATTATTATTATAACAATAATGATAATAATAATTATTATTATTATTATAAATATTATTATTGTTATTATTATTATTGCCATTATTATTATTATTATTATTAATATTATTATTATAATTATTGTTATTATTATCTTTATTATTATTATTATTGTTATTATAATTATTATTAGTCCTACATATCACATTGTGACAGCAGTGTTAGGCTAAAAGCACTTCCGCCACTAATAATAATATTAATAATATGAATAATAATAATAATGTATAAGTATAGAATATACATTAGGCACTTGACCAAACATATCGCAAAACTCTATCATTAAGCATCGAATTTTTTTTTTTTTAAGGGTATTCAGTTCTCGGCTTACCGAAGATAGCTGCTATTTCTCTTGTTTGGCTTGGGATACATTTTTTGTCACTTCGATATTTGCCATTTGGATTTTCATTTGTTAGCTTTGCCGCGCGTTGTGTTTGCTTTGCTTTTTTTTTTGGAGGACTTTCACTGATATACGCACTTTTTGTGTACTCTTCCAGTGAACCTCTCCATAGCCGATGCGATGGTCTCGAGTCTGAACGTTACCTTCAACTATTACTATATGCTGGACGGCGACTGGATATTCGGCGAGTTCTACTGCAAGGTATCGCAATTTATTGCCATGCTGAGTATCTGTGCGTCGGTGTTCACTCTGATGGCCATATCAATCGATAGGTAAGTGAGCTAATGCCCCACACTTCATCACGATGTACAAACATACATCGTTACATACATTGTTACATACGCAACAAATTGCAAATGTGCGTGGCACGCTTGCCAAGTTATGGGAGGGCATCGGGATTTGGTACCCTTATCAATCGTGAAGAGAAGAAAAAGCTGCTCAATTTAATCTTATGTATGTGCCTGTCTCTCGATATGTCAAACTAAAGGGTTAACAAACATGTAGGATGTGGGGCGAGGCCATCAACGAGAGGCTCATTTAAGGCCAATCCAACTGGGATTTACTAAAATCGAAACTTCAAATATTACGGTGCAGCTCATCAATTTTGACAAAATCAAAATATATATGCAAAATTTATAAAATGCTTTTCTATTTTTCGTTCAATTGAGGCCTCGATAATTATAATGGCCAGAGATAAACTAATTTTCTAGCCACAAAATTAAACAAACTCAAATAGAGCAAAATGCTGGCAATCAAAATTTTAGTTAACTAGACTTTTATCAGGCTTAGGTTCGCCGGGCGCGTAACTAAAATTTGCAGACCTAATTTAATTTTTGACGAGTCACAAAAATGTGTTCCAAAAACAAGAGTTGGCAACGTGAGAGGCCGAGAGTCGAATGCGACTTTCAGATACTCTATTATTTGTACAATATTTTCGATTTAATATTAATTAATATTAGTATAGGAGATATGTTATAAGCAGAGATTCGAACCAGTGTGTTGGCTCAAACCTCACCTAGATACTCCATTATTCTTACTCTATATTTCATTTAATTATATTAATAAAAATTAGCATTGTATAGGGTTATAAGAGACCCAAATTTCGAGATTTGAACCATCGTGCTGGTTAAACCTCACCTAGATTCTCTATTATTCTTACTCTATATTTCATTTAATTATATTTATTAATATTAGTTTAGCATAGGGTCAAATTTCGAGATTCGAACCAGCGTGCTGGCTCAAACCTCACCAACTTTGGGAAGCTTCTGGCAATGGCAATTTGTTGGCATGTCCATATACATATGTTGGGCGCATGAAAATAATCGGCTTTTGGCGTGGTCGGGTGCCACTTTGATAGCATTAATAATAATGGAGGGCGTGTCCTTTGGCCCTTTGCAGGTACGTGGCAATTATGAAGCCGTTGCAGCCGCGGATGAGCAAGCGACGGAATTTGGGCATTGCCGCGGTCATCTGGCTCTCCTCGACGCTCATCTCCTGCCCCATGCTGCTCTTCTTCAAGACCGAGGAGGTAGTCTTTACCCCTATTCTTTCGAAAATAAACCCCCTTTAATATATATGCGAACACTTTGTTTCAATGCTCAAAGGTGCCCGTGACCATGGAGAACAAAACACGCATCGTCTGCTTTCCCGAGTGGCCCGACGGACAGATGAATCACTCCAGGCAGGAGCACATGTAAGTGAGAAAATCAATGTGTGTGTGTCTGCGAGTGTGTATGTGTGTGTGTGTGTGTGCGTGCAGTCAGCGGGAAAAAAGCTGAAGTAAACGTGCTATAAATCAGGAAATCTGCGATGCGTATGCAGAGACAGAGACAATCTGTGCTATCAGATTATCATGGGGAGCTCGGACTCGGGTTGGAATGCATCTATGTCATAAAACCAGTCACTAAACCAAACACATAAAAGCAAGTAAGAGTACTCTAGTCGGGAGTATCCGACTCGTAGATACTTTAGAGTTTATATTACTATCCTTATAAAAACTTGAAGGCTTAAATATAGCATTCAGAAGTGTAAATGCAAAGTAATTTAAAGTAATGCAAAGTAATATAAAGTAATGTAGAGTAATGCAAAGTAATGAAGAGTAATGTAAAGTAATGCAAAGTAATGTAAAGTAATGTAAAGTAATGTAATGTAAAGTAATGCAAAGTAATGTAAAGTAATGCAAAGTAATGTAAAGTAATCCAAAGGAATGTAAAGTAATGTAAGGTAATGTAAGGTAATGTAGAGAAATGGAAAGTAATGTAATGTAAAGTAATGAAAACTAATGTAAAGTAATGTAAAGTAATGTAAAGTAATGTAAAGTAATGTAAAGTAATGTAAAGTAATGTAAAGTAATGTAAAGTAATGTAAAGTAATATAAAGTAATGTAAAGTAATGTAGAGTAATATAAAGTAATGTTGAGTAATGCAAAGTAATGTTGAGTAATGCAAAGTAATGTAAAGTAATGTAAAGTAATGCAATTTAAGGAAATGTAAAGTAATGAAAACTAATGTAAAGTAGTGTAAAGTAATGCAAAGTAATGTAGAGTAATGTAAAGTAATGTAATGTAAAGTAATGCAAAGTAATGTAAAGTAATGAAGGGTAATGGAAAGTAATGGAAAGTAATGTAAAGTAATGCAAAGTAATGTAAAGTAATGCAAAGTAATGTAAAGTAATGTAAAGTAAAAAGTAAAGTAATTTAATGCCTTGAAGCGTGAGTTTTCTCAATTGCGAGAGAAATGAGCGGAAAAGTTGATTATTCTGCATCAGTGTATACTATCCGAGAACTTATATTCTCAGTTATGTGTATCTAGCTACGAGATATGATCGATAAAGATTTAATAGAATCGGCCCAAGTTATTTGTGAGTTCATCATACCCTTTTAGCAGCTTATAGAAGCGACAGTACATCAACAATTGTCCAGGGGCTGTCCACATAAAAGACATATGCAGCTCTTAACAGCCGCTTGGCATGACAAATTTGAAAGCAAATATGGGTAATCAAAAAGTAACTGCCCGCCTCAATGCTTTCGGGCACGCGAGACCATTAAATCTAGATCCCAACTAGTTGGTAGTCCAATAAAAATGGAGAGAACATTGTGTTCATAACGATGCGAACTGGAGGCACTTTGCTTGTGCGAAGTAACAATATAATAGTAATAATCAAACGTCTTATTAGCCTCAACTAGATGTATGTCCATGTCCAATAATACTATTAATTTATATTATGTGTAGGAATTGAAAAAATTAACAATATTATTAATTTATATTATGATGGAAGTCATATAATTAGTAATGTAAGGCAGTGTAAAGTAATGCAAAGTAATGTAAAGTAATGTAAAGTAATATAAAGTAATGTAGAGTAATGTAAAGTAATGTAAAGTAATATAAAGTAATGTAGAGTAATGTAGAGTAATGTAAAGTAATCTAAAGTAATGAAGAGTAATGTAAAGTAATGAAGTAAACAAATGAATAACAATGTTGTTCCAATAAGGACTTGAATTCCATGGAATCCTGTAGCCATTAAAAAGGTTGATCCATAAACTGAATCAACAATTGTAAATGGGGCTTCAATATATTCGTAAGCTTGAGTGAAAAACAATTCTCGATTAGTTTGTGAATGATTATTTTCTATTAATGATGGCATAATGTGATTCTCCTTCTTCCATCTAGCTACAATATTCTCATCCTTGTGCTCACCTACTTTCTGCCCATTATTTCGATGACGGTCACCTATTCGCGCGTGGGCATCGAACTGTGGGGCTCCAAAACAATTGGCGAGTACACGCCCAGGCAAACGGAGAATGTGCGCAGCAAGCGGAGGGTGAGTTCCACGTTCTCAATAACTTGCATCAGTATTAATTTGAATTTTGCCCCAAAAAGTATGATAAGTTTTCATGCTCATTTAAACTTTGCCCCAAAAAGTATGCCAAGTTTTCTTCCTCATCACATCATTTGCTTATTGTCAAACATTAGGCATAAAATTTGTATGAATATATTTCATATTTTGAATTACGATTTTCCAATTTGCGGAGAAAGCGGGTCTTAATAACTTGCATCAGTATTAATTTGAATGTTGCCCCAAAAAATGCTCATCCTCTGAATTTTGCCCCAAAAAGTATGCTAAGTTTTTATGCTCCCCATCATCGCATCATTTGCTTATTGTCAAACATTAAGATTACTTTTTTTATGCGAATATATTTCATATTTTGAATTACGATTTTCCAATGTGCGGAGCAAGCGAAGGGTGAGTCGAAGGTCTTAATAACTTGCAACAGCATTAATGAGAACTTTGCCCCAAAAAGTATGCTAAGTTTTCATCCTGCTCATCAACGCATCATTTGCTTGTTGTTAAACATTCTGATTACTTTCTTTATGCGAATATATTTCATATATTTTGACTTCCCAATTTTCCGCTTAGGTGGTCAAGATGATGATTGTGGTCGTCCTGATATTCGGCTTCTGCTGGCTGCCCTTCCACACGTACTTCATCGTAACATCCTGTTATCCGGCTATTACCGAGGCGCCGTTCATTCAGGAGCTATATTTGGTTATCTACTGGCTGGCCATGAGCAATTCCATGTACAATCCGATTATATACTGCTGGATGAATTCCCGGTGAGTGCTACTCCATAAGTTCTAACACACACGCCCCCTCCGCCCCCTCGCAACCGCAACAAATTATGTAATTTGCGTTGAGGGTCGTTCCTTTGACGCAGTCCTCGCAGCTGGCTCCTTAGTCAGCTGGTCGTTTAGCTTGTTATCCGGAAATGAAGCCGTCCATCATCATCATTATCAATGTCGCGATTAACATCAATATCATGCGCGCCATTGACATTGGCATTTACTTTCGCACAAGCATATATACGAGGGCGGCTCATACCAAATGCTTAAAAAATTTTTAATTACATGCATGCTGTATCGGACGAATGGGTAGATATGAAAGAAGAAAGAACCTAACCTAACCTAACCTAAGAATTGAACCTAACCTAACCTAACCTAAGAATTGAACCTAACCTAACCTAACTTATTCTAACTTAACCTAACTTAACCTCACTTAACCAAACTTAACCTAACCTAACCATAACCTAACCTAAAATAAATAAATAAAAATAAATGCTTAAAATTTTTTAATTACATTTATGTTGTATTTATCGGATGACAGAACCTAAACGAACCGAACCTAACCTAACCATAAATTTAATAAAATAAATTCTTAAAATATGTTTCGGACGAATTCCTTTATATGACAAACCAAACCTCACCATAACCTAACCTCACCATAACCTCACCTAACCTCACTTAACCATAACCGAATCCAACTTCAAAGAAAATTGTATGCAACTGAAACTTTTTCGAGTTCGTATTGAGTTGGTTTCGAGTTTGTTTTGGTATACGTAAATAGGTTCAAGAGTTCATCATATCTTGCGAGCATTTCCAAGCTGGAGGTCTTCACCTGTTAGACAAACTTTTGTATATGGAACCAGCCTCGCTCCCTCGTGCTTCCTCTTATACTTATACATATATCAAGACACATATACATACATATATGTATGTATGAGAACTATGTTCGTTACGTTTGCACAAATTGACTGTTGATGTTGTTGTCGCGTCCGTGGGCCACATCCGCCAAGGGGAAGCGTAACTGATTGCAATTAATTTCGCCCAGTCAACATGCCAATGACTGTTGCCACCAACCAGGGGGGCTAGAGGGGAGAAAGGGGGGGGTACTACGTGCATGTACAACAATCCGACACGTGAAACTACAGCCAAGTTCCCGGCCCCATCCCCATCCCGTCCGGAGCCTTTGCTCGGACGGCGACGCCCTTATGTAAATGATGGAGGCTATGCAAAGGTGTTTTTTATTATTATTGCAGGTGCCGTTAACGGGTTGTCGTTCCGGCGTCGATCCATACGAATACGAAATAGAGACCCGTACGAACTGAAATACTGAAACATAAATCAAGCCGTTTGACGTGTTCCGGGGCTTGGTTAGCTACCCAATCATTCATATGCCAAAGATTCTTTGGGGTGGGAGGAATGCTTGCATAGTTTGTAGAAAAATAAGAGTGCTGAGCCCGAGTGTAGTCGACTAGCTGATGCCCTGTAATGCGACTGTGTGATACGAGTCGAAAGAAAACCTTTCTTTTATCGATATGTGTTAAATGTAAGAAATTTAAAAAATGTAATGGCAATATTTTTGGTAAAAAAATATGTTCAAACCTCGTGCGGGGTGTACAGAACAAGAGAATTGATTGACTTTCCAAAAACAGCTGACAATAATAATAGGATAGTCCGGTAACTGAAGAGTAGCCGACTAACTGATGCCCTGTACATAGGTTTTTAGCATACATCTGCGACGAGTCCAAAAAAAAAACCCTTTTTTTTAACGAAATGTTTTTATGAAAAATGTAAAGGTAATATTTTTCACTCAGTTTTTCGGGGTATACGGAACAAGAGAATTGATTCACTTTCAAAAATAATGACTCAAAAATAAAAGGACTAAATCATTTGAGACGTGTTTCACATTTTTCACAGAATCCAAGCTTCCTTGTTATATATCTATATTGATTGGGGTAATTTTGAAGGCTGACAATCTCTGAGGTCGACTGTTGTCCTGGTCGGGTATGCCCGCTGCCGTGCATCTTCAATGCGTACAGGGTATCGAGAACAAATGCAGCGCAACACAAGAGGCAAAAGGCAACTGAAAATTTATGAAAAACGATAGGATTAGAAAGGACAGACAGACTGACAGCTGACATAACCGAGTTGCATGCATTGCAGATTTACCATGTGCTTCTAATTAAAATGAGAATCGAGTAGAAAGGCGGTCGGTCAATTGCATTGCTTGACATATTTGAATGAGCAGTTGAGTTAGTTGGCTTGTCGAACAAGTTGACTTTTGCAGTTTTCATTTTCCATTTTCATATTTTCCATTTTCCAATTGCAGTTTCCGCTATGGCTTCAAAATGGTTTTCCGCTGGTGTCCCTTTGTGCACGTGGGCGCCGAGTCGTTGAACCGTCGCGAGAATCTAACCTCGCGCTACTCCTGCTCCGGCTCGCCGGATCACAATCGCATCAAACGGAATGGTACGGCATGCTAATCCCTAATCCTTTCACTTTTAAACCATAAATTTGCCGCCTTGCAGACACGCAGAAGTCCATGCTGTACGCGTGCCCCAGCTCGCCAAAGTCGCAGCGCGTTTCGCACTGTGGTAAGATGTCCTGGCCATCGCCTGGCAACGGGTTTTTCATTTCTCCTCCTCCTCCTCCTCCTCTGTTTCAGGTGTGCTGCGCAACGAGGGCCGCCATTCGAGCAGCAGCAGCAGCCGGCGTGGCCAGAGATCGCCGTACCAGCAGGAAATGCAGGAACGCTGGACCGGCGACAAGTCGAGCAGTTCCCTCAACTCGGCCACGGAATGCCGCACCACGCAGCTGCTCTCCTGACAGCCCGCCCAGGCCGCAGCCACAGCCACAGCCAAGGCGGCCTCGGAGAGCTCCGTGGAGCTCCAGATGCAGCTCGTCTGCAGCTCCAACAACGACTACCGACGCGGCATCAACACGTCGGCAGCTGATGACAGGACCTGGCTGTAGGTCTCTTCTGCTTCTTCTCATTATCTCTCGAATTTAGCCTAAGCAAAAATAAAAGATAGATAGACCTACAACCAGCTTCAATATGTCAACAAGGCGTATGAGTTTCAAATTGATTCAAGTCTTAGCTTCGAATTGATTCAAGTCTTAACTTTAACTTGATTCAAGTCTCAGCTTCGAGTTAAATTGAGTCTCAGCTTCGAGTTGATTCAAGTCTCAGCTTCGAGTTAAATCGAGTCTCAGCTTCGAGTTGATTTGAGTCTCAGCTTCAAGTTGATTCGAGTCTCAGCTTTAAGTTGATTCAAATCTCAGCTTCGAGTTGATTCAAATCTCAGCTTCGAGTTGATTCGAGACTCAGCTTCGAGTTGATTCGAGTCTCAGCTAAACAAAATGTTTTCCCAATTTTTACAAAAATCGTCATAAAATAAACGTTGTTCGTATTACAGAAAATGTTGCCTTAAAAGCAAATTGTTCACCTACTTAAAAACTTTATATGGCGAGTTTGGAAAATTTTTGAAAAACCATTTCGGACTCGCTGGCTTTTCATATCCTCTTACGAATATTCATTGCGGCTACATTAAATGCAAACTGTCACCGAGTGTTAAATAAAAACAAAATAAAAATTACCCAAGTCTAGTTACAATTTTTATGATCTATGTGTGTAAATCATATATGATGTATGTAACTATATATGTATGTCCGCATGCTACAAATATATGATGTATGTAACTATATGTATGTATGCATGCTAAAAAGTCATCTATCGAATTCGATTTCGATTTCAAGCATATGAAGACTTTTCCCCCGTACCCCTTGTATATAAGTTTAAGTGAATGTTTATTTATACGAATTGAAAATATAATGTGCGTACCCTTCTATAGGGTATTACGATTTTCGCACGAGATGCGTAACAACTGCAGACAAATATATTCCTATGCTGTTCGATCTGGCGAACGACGTCTGTCTGTATTTATGCTTGATGAAACTTTGGCTAGGTAAATAAATTATATCTTTAAGAACAAACGGAAGAAAACAAAGTTTTCATATTAGCAGAAAAACCATGTCGAAAAAACTACATAATATAGAATAATCTAATTACAAAAGTCAGTTAAAATTTCAATTTTGTGTCTAGTCGAGAAATATATTGGAAATTTGATAGGTTAGAGTATTTAATCTGCGGCATACCGAAAATGAATGTTCTTGTTGATTTCGATTTGTGAAAGATTATCGTGTAAATATAAATAAAATACTTATGTATATATTTAAGTATGTCTCTGCCTCTGTGAATTGTGAATAAAGCGTCTTACTCAAAATCTGAAGAGTTTCCAGCATTAAATATTCATATAGGGGAAAAACTTGCACACAAAGATCTGAAACTCACACACACAACAACAACCGGATGCGGAGCAACAGATTGATAAAATCCCTGTCCATTAACTGCGCTTCGGGGCAAGATGAAAAAGATGGAAAAAATCGTATGTAAATAGATATAATCCGATTGCCCTGCGGCGTCCATGTTAGACGTGAAGTGTGGCAGGCACGGTTGCATACATATGCCAAGGAAACATACATGCAAACATACATGCTTACATACATAACATACATGCGTAGATACATGCATACATACATGCGTACATCCACGCATTCATGCACACATACATGCATACATACATGCAAACATACATGCATACATACATTCATACATACATAAATGCATACATACATAAATGCATACATACATACATGCATACATACATACATACATAAATGCATACATACATACATGCAAACATACATGCATACATGCATGCATACATACAGGAATACATACATACATACATGCATCGATACATGCATACACACATGCATACATACATGCATACATACATGCGTACATCCAAGCATGCATGCACACATACATGCATACATACATAACATACATGCAAACATACATGCAAACATACATGCATAAATACATAACTTACATGCAAACATTCATATTTACATGCAAAGATACATGCATCGATACATGCATACATACATGCATATATACATCCATAAATACATACACACATACATGCACACATACATACATTTATTTACGTACCTTGGAGCCGTATTTTGTGTTGTTGCCGTATCAATTTTTCATAAGTTAAAATTTTTGAGAAAATTGCATTTGCCTTTATTTGCTTTATGTGCGCCTCTGTATGTGTGTTTAGGAGTGTGTGTGTGTGTATGGATGTGTTGGTGTGTGTGTGTAGATGTGTGTCAAAGTAATTTAGCATCTGTGCCCGGGCTGCCTTCCAGGAAATCTCGCATTGGGCGCCTTTTAAATTGCTCGAGGCCTGTGCCACTAATATTTGCATAGATGTGCACAATGTGCCCAAATGCTGCGTTGCCCCCCTCATGAATATCCCCCTCCACGCCAGCATGTGCTCTATTTCCACCCCTTAATACATACACACATGCAAAAATATATATGTATATTTATACCCTTGCAGAGGGTATAATGTATAATTTTGTCTCGACATGTGTAACGCATAGAAGGAGACATATCCGACCCCATAAAGTACAATATATATATTCTTGATCAGTATCAATATGAAACTTTGCACGCAGTACATATGGCGGAACCAGCTGAATCGGAACACTATATCATATAGCTGTCATACGAACGATCGGTTAAAAAGTAGGTTCTTATATGGAAAACTTTTTTGTTTATCAAAATATCTTAAACAAACTCGGTATTTATTAGTTTTACTATGCTCCTCAGATATTTACAAAATCCTATAAACATCGGACTGCTATATCATATAGCTGCCATAGGAACGATCGGTCGAAAATTAAATTGTTGCATGAAAAAGTTTTTAGTTTTTTAAGATATCTTGACCAAACTCGGCATTTATAAGTTTTTCTATGCTCCCTACATTTGGGGAAAATCTTATCTATATCGGACCGCTTTATCATATAGCTGCCATAGGAACGATCGGTCAAAAACGAGGTTCTTGTATGACAAATTGTTTGGCACTAACTATTTTCCCTCTGCTTCTTAGAGTGTACAAGGGTATTAAATCTTCGGCGTGCCGAAGATAGACCTTCTTTCTCGTTTTTGTATAAAGTTAAATAAATATAAGGAAAAATCATGCACTTATGCCGAGCAAACATTTGGCGATTTCTCATGTCCTGCGATTCTAAAGCCCATGTAGAGTATATCCTGCCTGTCGCAGCAGTTAAGCAGCTCATTAATAATTAATTGACAGCTCGGAGGTAATTATGTTTATGCAACTCATTCGCCTGGAAGCACACTAAATGCATAATAAAGTTTATAATTTGTGCTCGAAGTGATTTTCATTTGCAGTTACAGATGCATTAGTTGACCTCATAAATCGAACATTTCGAAATTCAGCTTGTGCAATAATTATTGTAATTGCAGAGCAAGAGTTAATTGGTTAAAGTTGTTTATTCAATTGGAAATCCTTCACGTTTGCGGCTTTGAACACATATTAATAAATATGTACTTTAATGAAAAGTTTTGAAAATGCGATTGGACAAAATTTATTACTAAGCACATAATGGCGAGTTGTATAAGATAGATTGTGAAAAGACAGATGGAGAGTAGTATAAGAATTATGGTCAAAAGACAGACGGAGAGTAGTATAAGATAGATTGTCAAAAGACATATGGAGAGTAGTATAAGATAGATTGTCAAAAGATAGATGGAGAGTTGTATAAGAATTATGGTCAATAGACAGACGGAGAGTAGAGGTTAGATTGTCAAAAGACAGATATAGTATAGTATAAGATGGATTGTCAAAAGATAGATGTAGAGTTGTATAAGATAGATTGTCAAAGACAGATGGAGAGTAGTATAAGAATTATGATCGCCAAAAGACAGATGTAGAGTAGTATAAGATAGATTGTCAAAAGACAGGTGGAGAGTAGGATAAGATATATTGTCAAAAGACAGATGGAGAGTAGTATAAGAATTACGGTCAAAAGACAGGCGGAGAGTAGTATAAGATAGATTGTCAAAAGACATATGGAGAGTAATATAAGATATATTGTCAAAAGACAGATGGAGAGTAGTATAAGAATTATGGTCAAAAGACAGACGGAGAGTAGAGGTTAGATTGTCAAAAGACAGATATAAAGTTGTATAAGATAGATTGTCAAAAGACAGATATAGTATAGTATAAGATATATTGTCAAAAGACAGATGGACAGTTGTATAAGACACATGTTGATTACTAATAATAAGGAATTGTCGATAGTCAGGCTATCGATAACTATCGCAGAGCGAACTTGGAGAAAAGAACACTCAATAACTCATTAAAAGAAGGTACAAATTTAAAGTATATACATAAAATATAGATATGAAATATGGAATGTATGAAAAACCATTCAGAGAAATAAATAAATTTTGTGACAAGATATAGATGGAAACGTAGCCCCTAAAATGCCTCAATAGATACATTAATGCATAAAGCTGCCACGCTCAACGGATCTGCCTGTGTGTAGTGCAGCATCCGAAGGTAAGAGCAGCTCGACCCACTCACCGCATGCCCTCAGCGCAGTCAAAGGCAAAGGAAACCTTCTGTGGCTGACACAATTCGTTGCCTACTTTTAAGCGCAGCGCAAGTGCACAATACACACACGCACACGCACACGCACAAGCACACACACACACATTTGCTGAGGCGGAACCGGAAGACATAGGCAAAACTTTGCTGCGAAACCGAAAACAAGTCGTTAAGTGCGCATATCTTTAAGAACAATTGATGGCCACGGGAATACATATATCTAATGTCCTTATAAGGATCCCATTGTAGGCAAAGTTTATTTATATAGTATATTAAATAGGCCAGCTTATTGCAGACTTTTCTGATATGAATGATGTGCCCGCATGTATTCAGCAGATGCCCACAAACACACGCACACACACGCACACGCACACAGGGTCAGAGTGTGTGGTTTTGGGCAGGTGGTGGCCATAATATAATTGAATCCTTTGGTTATGCAGCGAGTGCAACCACCAAGCAAATTATATTTTAAGCGAAAAAATGCGAAGCAATTTGCTGCGGCGGTTGGCGCCAAGTAAATTTTATGGTTTTGCTGCTTTTGTTGTTATTGTTTTATACCCTGTACACAATGACTGTCAATCGTGAGCGACAACTACTTCGTCATCTGTGTGAAAGCGTCCGGTTTGGTAGATTTTTAAAGCCTTAGTGGAATCTGTGGGAAGAAATTATATAAATAAATATTTACATCGACTTCAAAATACAGATACAAAACAACATGCATTCATACTATATGGGAATATAAATTTGGGTTAGATCAGGGTCAGCGCTAAAAAACGAACAAAATTTATTTCTTTGCCTGTGAATAACAACACATTCAAATATGCCGTTATGTATGTACATATATTCACACACATACAAACATAATTGCTCGCGCGGCCCTCAGAGAGCCGAAGCTGAGAGTAAATTATACTTTTAGGATTTTCTCTCTTTCGGCTGTGAGAGCGCAATGATACTGATATCGTTTTCGTTCGCAATTTACAAAAATTCAAGCTGCATAGTAACATTTTGTTGTTTGCCGTTATTCATCTCAGTTTTTATACTGTCTTTGAAGCTGAGAGAGTAAATTCTACTTTTAAGCGCTTTCTCGTTCGTTTTCGTTCTCAATTTACAAAAAATCAAGCTGCATACTTGCATTTTGTGGTATGCCGTTATTCAACTTAGTTAGTATACTGTCTTTGAAGCTGAGAGAGTAAAATATCATTTTCGCTCTTTCGGCTGTGAGAGCGCAATGATAATAAATTCCGTTCTCGTTCTCAATTTTGTGGCATTTTCCCTTATTCGGCTGTGAGATCGCCCTGTTGCTCTCAATTCTCTCGTTCTCAATTTTACATTGTCTTAGGGTATTTTCTGGTCGACTACTTGCGGCTAACTAAGAGTTTTCTTGCTTGGTTGTTGCGCCGGGCTCTACTTACGCTACGGCGACTGAAGTTCTTGGCAGCCGCCTCGCAGTGCACTTGCATCCGGGCATCTGTGTCCCGTGTCCTGGCCATTTCTGTGGCCACGGATTGCAGGTATTTGTACGCTGGTCGGCCACATAGTTGTTGTTTTGTTGCTCTGGTCTTAGCTGAAAATCAATTTGATTAAATTGAGTTTTGCGGCGACCGCGTTGTCCTTGCCGCACGTGAGCGGAAATTCCAAACGGGCATCCTGCTCTAAACTTTTCAATATCTCACGATTCGACATGGAAACATAAGGATAAACGAGCACAAAATCTGACATCAGTAAGACAATTTAATTGCAATTCAATAAGACATAATGCTTTTGAAACTTGCAATTTTTTTTAGTTAGTCAGTTAATTATTATTATTCATTTCAGGGATTTCTATCGTCCACTCGATCTCTAGGATCGGTTTATATACCGATATATATATATGATATATATATATATATATATATATATATATATATATATATATATATATCACCCTATCTTTGTAGATTTTCATCTTAGACTTAACAGCAGAATAAGTTGTATTGTAAATATTCGTTTAAGTTTCATTTAAGTTGTTCCCATAATAACAGAAAAATTGAAAATAAATCAAAAAAAAATTTTTAAAATCTGGCATTTCAAAAATGTTGAATTTACTAGTAGAACGCTTGTATTTATCAATGCAGTATAAATAGGAAATTTGCTCAAGGCAATAATTCTTCTTCAAAAAAAATATACGAAGTGCGTTCTTTAATATTAGAAAAAAACAAACCGATCTGAGGACGAGCCAAATATTTTAAATTTATCATATAAATAAATATACGAAAAGAGTTCTTTAATATGAACTTGAAAATCGAACCGGAAAAAGGCTCAAGGACGATGCCGAACCACGAGGCCAAATAAAAATAAATTAACTTAATAGTAACTTTAAATAACATAAACTTCCAAATTTTTTTTTTGGGATTTTTTAGATATTTTTAAGCTTTTGAATGTGCATAAAAATATTTAAGAATATAATTATTTAATAGAATATAAATATTTAAGAATTTTTTTTGCTAAAAGAAATATTTCTTCAGCAAAAAGAGTTCTTTAATATTAAAAAAAAAATATGTGACGGAATAGTGTTCAATCAAAGTAAAAATAAATGAAATTAATATTGACTTTAAATAAAATAAATTTGCAATTATTTTTGTTTTTCAGTTATTTGTAAATTTTTAAATGTGCTTGAGAACAAGGAAATTTTTTAAATTCAATATAAATAAGAATTTGCCAAAAGAAATATTATAAAAAATATGTTCGAACCAAAACCAGGCTCAAGGACGATCTATCGACAAATTGATTGAGCTGGTAAATATATTAATTTATCCCAAATAGAATTATATTTAGAAATTAGGTTTTTTATTGTAAAAAAGGGCAACCAGTCAAAAAAGGTAACAAAAAAATAGGTTGCAAAGTGTCTTAATTGTGTTTTTTTTTTTTTTGGTATAAAGTTGAAAGTTTGAAGTTCACAAAGTCAGAGTGAGGAATACTTGGGGAATGCTAGGCACGAAACACGGATGCACGTAGACTATATTAGAATAAATATTATGTACAAATATGCATCTAGTTAACAAAATACATTCTGTATAGGGGATCGCCCACTTCGGCGCCGGGAGCACAGCGTGGTTGGCTCATGACCTTCAGGTAGTGTATTAAATGCTCGCCCAGGTTGGGTCTAATATAGAAGATGCACTGCGTCTGGCGGCGAGCGTGGTCGTCCCGGTCCCGGTCCTGGTCCTGGTCGTGCAGCTGCAGCAGATCGCTCAGCGAATCGCTGGTCGGGCCATGCGCGCGGGATGCATTCAGGAAGCTAATGATGCGCTCGTTGGTGTACTTCATCTGCTGCAAGGAAAGGGGAAAAGCTGTCTGGAGATGCCATAAGACAAGAGATTAGATGACTTACGCCCTCCATGTCGTCGGCCTGCTCGGTCTTCAGGCTCAGGTACAGCTTGGAGGGATCCTCGCGATCCGCGAGCAGCTCCACCTTGAGCACGGGCGAAATGAACTTCAGATCGTCGCACTTGAGCTGCATAATGACCAGCACCGAGGTAGTCAGATATAGCAGAGCCGGCTGCAGTTGTCCGGCGAGCTGCAGGGTAATCTCCTGGAAGAAGAGAATCTGATCGCTGCTCAGCTGCTCCGGCAGGAAACGCCAGATGCGATAGGAGCTAGCATGCAATGCCACATTCCGCGTCACACTCGGCTCCACCTGCTGCGGCATGGCATTAAATCCGACCGTATGCAGCACGCCCTGCCCGGTAAGCGCCAGCATTTCAGCAGCTCCGCTGATGGGCTTGGTTATGGCACCAACAATGCCCTTGGTCAGGCCGGTCAGGACGCCCACGGAGCTGCGTGCCTCGAGCGTATGATGCGCCAATCCGCCGACCGCGCCCAGCAGGCTGATGCCCAGCCCAGTCAGGCCGAGGGTCAGGCCATCCGCGAAGCCCTGCGGACGAGCGCGTCGTCGCGCCTCCGTCAACTCAATGTGCTCCGAGTCCAGCGTGAGTCGATCAATATTGCGCGCCACCGAGCCGGCCAATTTGGTAACGGAGTTGACCGTGCCCGCGGTGACATTGCGCAGCAGCGAGGCGGAGCCTTGCGTGATGCCCACAAGGAAGCCCCACGGGCCGCGAAACAGGCCCTGGACGGGCATCGAAATGAAGTCGCGCATGCCCGTGGTAAAGGAGCGAGCGAGTCCACTCGGACTGCCCAGTATTTCCAGGGAACCGACGACCCAGCCGGCGCCAAAGATGGCACCGCTCAGATAGTGCAGTCCGAGGGATTGGCCGAAGCGCAGCGGCACGGTCAGAATCTGTACGCACTCGTAGCGCGAGAAGGAGAGGGGCGAGTGATCCAGCGCGATATACAGGCGCGACGATGTGTGCACCGAGAGCAGCAGACTGAGCGGCTCCACAACGAAGCTGTTCAGACGCAGCGGCTCGGCGATGCAGCGCGCCTGGGCGACAACCTGCTCCGGCAGCCAGATCTGGCCGGGGTCTAGCGAGATGCGCTTGCTGTCCAGGCGCGGCGTATAGACACAGTTGGAGGGCGCACACTCGACCAGCGTGTCCAGCAGCTGGTTGAGATACGCATCCTCGATGTAGACGCGCAGCGGCTGCAGCTGGCAGCGCACCGCCTGCAACTGCAGCTCATCCTCGTAGAGCATGAAGGTCATCATCGAAATCGAGCCCAGCGCCTGGCTGCGATAGAGCTCGTCCAGATCGTACACCTTGGGCAGGCAGGTGTTGCGCTTGTACAGCTGCTGCGCGCACAACAGAACCGGAAAATCGTATTTGCCGCTGGAGTACAGCTGGTTGTCCACCTGCAGATTGGGCAGCTGCAGCTGCAGCGCACGCTGCCCGTCCTCGCCGTCGTCGTAGGCCAACATGACATCGTCCGCATAGATGTTGCACACCTCGGTCTTCAGATAGTCCCGATCCCGATCGTTTGTGTGCAGGCTGAGCACGAAGCTCTTGACGAAGAAGCGCACGGCGATTGTCAGATGTGCCTCGCACTCCTGGCTAAAATGGATGCAATCCGCGGTTCTATGCAATCCCGGCCCGCAGCCCGAGGGTTCCAGCTCGTTGATAATCTCCGCTGGAGCCGGCTGCTCGTCTGCCAATTCCGGCAATTGCGGCTGTTTGAGGCGCGAGCGCAGATCCTTAACGGAGAACTCCAGCTGATGCGCAATGTAGTAGATGTTGAAGCGTATCGAACGATGCTTATCACAGATCACGACCTTGATGTCGCCATGGTTGGGCACATGTATGAACTTCTGCCACGACTTGTCCGTGCGAATGGGCTTCGACCAGCTGATCTTGTGCTTGCCGCACTCGACCATGTCTGCAAGGAGAATCAATTGCTTAGACAAAATCATTTTGGAAGTCCGAGACTCACCGCTATAGAGGGCCAGGGACAGGTTGCACATGGTGAACTCGACGTCCGGAAAGTTGGCATACATCTGGGGCGGCGTATAGTAGCATTTGCTATATGGCGCAATCAGTTGATTCCACTCGAAGTGCTTGCCCGTGAACTCGGGCGAGGTGCAGGTCACATTGCTATTGCCCGAGGCGCTCGTCTGGGCCACAATCAGCCGGACGTTCGTATTGTTGCTGATGATCAGCGCCGGCGACGTGTCCCTAAAGACATTCAAATAGTGGACATTGTCCTTCTCGATCAGGGTGATCATTAGGGGTATGGAATCGCTTTCGTCCTGCAGATTGAAGCAGCGGCGCGTGAACGGCAGCGTCAGCGGTATGGGAATGGAAATCTCCTGCTTGCCGGCGACGGCAAAGCACATAAAGTAGACGAAAGCCGTGTCGCTGGTGTGCTTGGACTTGTGCGCGTTCAGATCGTGGAACAGCTCCACGGAGACGCCAATGTTGCTGCGGAAAAGGGGCGAAAAGGAGAATACATTAATGCCAGATATGCCAGACATATATGGATGCACTCACGCATGCTGCTTGCCCAGCACGGATTCCAGATTTCGCATGCTGCCAACAAAGTCCAGCGCATTAACCTCGGAGCGCGACGAGGTCTCCTTGTGATCCATGGTCAGGGGCAGGGCGGACAGGGTTACGTCCGAAAAGTTGGCGACCACAAACTTGGAGCGCAGCTTGAAGATGCGATGGCCATCCTCCAGCTTCAACTCGAGCAGCAAACGCAGCACATGCGCATTGCGCACCAGAACTATGTCCACATACGAGTTGGCGCGCAGAAGCACATGACGCCCCAAGCCGGCCGCCTGCGTCTGATTTTCCAGGCAGATGGGCAGCGAGGGTGTCCAACTGGAGCCAAGGGGCGCATCGATGGTAAAGTGGCCGCCCAGCACGGGCAGCATTTCCAGGCAGCTGGCTCGGATCAGATGGCGTGCGCCCGCCGCAGCCAAACAGATGCTCACATCCAGATTTGTGTCATTGATGAACATGCCCCAGGCGGCAATTTCCAGGCCAAGCGTGCAGGAGAACTCGCGAGTCGCCTGCGCACGATACTGGACATCCAGCTGGCCGAGCAGCTTGTGTGGGCGCTGCAAGCGCAGCTCCTCGGCATCGTTGAGCGGCCATTTGGGCTTGAGAGTCTTGTCCAGCTGATCCAGCGTGCGCTCAATGGGCCAATCCGCGGGCTCGTAGTGGAAGAACTTCTGCCAGTCGATGGACTTGAGCATAAATGTGTATTCGCTTTCCGAGGCGGGACCGAGGGCGCAGCTGAACGGGAACAAGAGATGCATTAGGAGGAATATAATTAAATTGCTTAAAGGAATTACGTACGGGAAATCGAACTTCACGCAGTGCTCGGTGGCGTGCGTGGTGGCCGTGCTCAGGGATTGGCGACCGCCCTCCGCGGCAATGGTGAACTGCTCCTCGGTGCTGGTCTCCGTTGCCGGCAGCGCGCAGCTGAGCAAATTGCAGATCTCGAATATGGGCCAAATGCTAACGAGTATCCGTTGCGGCTGCAAATCCTCGGCAGTTCCCAGCGCAATGTCCTCGCGCACAATGCGCACCCAAAAGCTGATGAACTGCTGCGGCAACTGGGTCGGCACCTTGACAAGCCACGGCAGACTGTTGTTCGACTTGAGCGGGATGTCGCCAGTGCGTCCTTTGCCCTGGCTCGAGCTCAGCTTGAGCCTGCAAAATAAATGGAATCGATTACGAATTGAATGCAAGACTAATAACAATGACAATCTCAAGCAGGAAAGTCCTCCCCCATATTTGAGCAAGAATTTCTTGACCCAAGAGTCGTACTCTCTCGGAGAAGAGGAAAGTCCTCCCCCATATTTGAGCAAGAATTTCTTGACCCAGGAGTCGTACTCTCTTGGAGAAGAGGAAAGTCCTCCCCCATATTTGAGCAAGAATTTCTTGACCCAGGAGTCGTACTCTCTTTTGGAGACAGTTTCTGGGAGATCTGCTAATAGATTTCCGGCTCACGCACCTCATGCTGATTTCGGCATTCCGCGCCACATCCTGGTAGAAGGAAATGCGTCCCTTGGCGGGCAGCAAATGTGCCAGCGCATTTGAGGCTTGTTCATCCTGTGGCTTGCCCTCGGTTCGAAACTCGGCGAGCAGCCCAAATGGCACCATGCTCACCAGCTCAATCTGGCCCTTGACCAGAATGTACACCTGGGTGGCGGACAGCTTGCTCAGCTTGATGGTGAGGCAACGCTGACCGATGCGCACATGGCGCACTTGATGCTCGTCCTCGAACTTGAGGGGAATGGCTATCGAATCGCTGGCCTCCGGCTGCTGCGTTTCCGTATCTTCGATGTGGAACGTCAGCTCCTGGCCGTGCATGTCGCTGCAGAAGTAGTAGGGACGCAGCTCTTGGGCTGCCACAGTGATCCGTTCGCTGGTGCCCGTCTGGCCGAAGGCAAAGGGCGTCTGCATGCGATTGACGATCACGCACCTGGGCATCAGGGTGTGGACGACGTCGCGCTGCTGCAGCAGCTCCTGCCAATGCTGCTTGGAGCAGAGCAGCGTGTGTATCACACAGGGCCCGCAATTGAAGCGCAGCTTGTCCAGCAAAAAGTTGGCCTGCAGCAGGCTCTTCGCGCTGTTGAACCGCAAATAGCTGTGAAAGGCCACAGGCTCCACGATGTCCAGCATATTGAGGCAGCCGTAGTCCAGGCACTTGATGCGACTGCGAAAGTCCGTCTCAACGCTGTAATTGGTTGGCGTATAGACGGACGTATGCAGCCGCAAATCGTCGACGTGCAGCGTGAGAAATGTCTGCGTGATTTTCGTGGTGCGTCTCAGATAGTATTTTTGGAGCGGCGGCGGCAGCACATTCGACGCATCCGGCTGGTTCAGGAAGTTGATCTCAATATTCTGACAGCACAGCAGCAGCTGCAGCTTCGGCACCAGCTCCGGCTGGAAGGTGGTATCGATGCGCATGCAGCCGACCAGAACCTTCGGATGCAGGATGAAATCATTGTGGCCGTCACATTTCCTAAAGTCTGGCTCCAAGCGGCTGCTCTCGGTCTGCAAGGGGATTATCGATAAAGTGTGAGTTGAGTTAATGCATATGCTCATATGCTCGCTCACCGTTTGCAGATCCTCATCCTCCTCGGGATCGAAGCAGGAGCCGTTCACGGAGATAAGCGACTGCATGATCACCACGCGCCAAATAATCGCGCTGATGTTGCGATCCGGCGGCGTCAATTGCTTGCTCGCGATCTCCGAGAGCTGAAAATCGCAATAGTGCAAGAATGTTTCGTGCGTCTCGCTAAAGTACTCCATGCGGCATTGTATGTGAATGGGATTCTCCACCTGCATGGGAAAAAGTCAAGGTTTAGCGGAGATTATGGCTACATTTGCACAACTTACGGGCATGGGCACGGGATAGATGTATATGCGGTTCATCTGGCGCGGCTGCGGATAGCGCCAGCAAATGATGCCATAGTTCTTCTTGATGATCTGCACCTGGTAGGGCATCGGCAGCATTGTGTCCGTGTTCAGATAGACAAACTGAAAGGCGCCCGCGCTACAATGCAAATATTTTTGAATATCAGTCAGAGAAAATAAAAATAGAATTCAGAAAAACGGACCGCAGGTCGTCCTGGTAGAACTCAATCTTGGATTTCTGCGACGACGTCTTGGAGCGCACAATCTCCGCCTGGGAGGGCGTGTACTTTAGAAGTTCCTTTGGCGGATTTGCCGGCGGCTGGCCCAGCGATGGACGCTGCTGCAGATATTGCTGCCACTCCTGGTTGGCATGGGCCTGGATGTTGTCCAAACCGTCGCGGGCCCGACTCAGCTGCAAAATGTTCTGGATGCTCGCATCGATGTGCAGCACATTCAGCTTGAGGGTGATGCTGGTCAGCAGCTGATCGCACCAGGATTCGCTCAGCAGATCGACCGAGAGGCGTATCAGCAGCGGATGCAGCAGAATCTTGTCGCCGGTCTGCACATAAAACGAGCCCAGCGTCGACTTAATGGACGCCTTTTGGGGCCGATCCGTGAACTTGACATTGGCATTGAAGTCCAGGCAGACGGCGCTGCAGCTATAGCTCTGCGCCTCGTCGTAGAACCTGACGGTGATGCGATCACAGACCAAATGCAGCCGATCCGCATTGAAGCACTGCAGCTTCAGCTGGCGCATGCGCGTCGTGTGCACCACGGGTCGTTCGCTGCGCTGGGCAAAGTAGGGAGTCAGGCTGAGCAGGGAGTAGATGCGTACGAGATCGCTGGAGAGCAGCTTGACGCTGCCTTCGCAGAGGCGCAGCTGCATCGCTTTGCGCAGCTCAATGTCCACGTCCACGCGTTGGCTGCGATCGATTTGCGTCTTGAGTGTGAATAGCGGCGGCGGAATGCCGGAGCTGCCGAGCGTGCCCGGCTGCGTGTCGAAGACGGGCTCGCTGAACTGCCCGTTGAGAGCTTTGGCAAAGCTGATGAACTCGCGCTCCGTGTCCGATCTGGCCAAGTGAATGTTGAAATCGAATACGGAAGCTTGGGTTATCACGGCACGCGGCGTTGTCGTGGACATGAAGCTGGGCTGCGACACGGTCACCAGCAGCAGCGGTCGCAGCTTCAGCTGCTGATCCTCCTCCTCCGCCTCCTCCTCCTCGAGCACATCGTAGACCTTGAGCGCAAATATGCCCGCCACAAAGGAGACGCTGCGCGGATAGCTCAGCTCATGTTTTGGCAATTTGTGCTCGTCCAGCGTATAGTTTCTCGGCACCTGCACACCAATCTCATTTTTTGGTATATTTATGCCGGAGTCGCTCTGGCAGGACACGAGCATCGTGTCGCTGCTCTGGGCATCCGCAAAGCTGCCATAGGCGTGCGCCTTCGCCCAGCCCTTATTGAGTTTACTTTTATTTGTCTGCGACCAGATCGTCTGAAAGAGTTGCGTATCCGCTGGGGACACGGCATGCAGGCTGGCGACAATCGAAGGTAGCCCGGGCTTGGGGCACGTTTCCGCGCAACTCTGGCCCAGAATGCTGAAGCATGTAAATGGGATTAGTATTTGATTCAAGTGGAGGGAAAGGGCAAGGTACACACCCGCGCAAGCGCTGCACGCGATTTATGATGCAGGACATCAGGTGAATCTGATGCGTATTCAACGTGGCCACAAAATCCGTAACGCAATTGAACTCGACGCTTTCGCCGCAGACCAAGAAGCGATCGTAGCTGATGGCTGGCGCGAAGACGGTTATAAAATCAAAGTCCCTGAATATGTGCATGTGCTCCAGCTGTGTGGAACGCGTCTGATTGTTCCACTCCAGGGCCGGATTGCTGTGCTTATGCGCCAGCGTCGCCTCGAGGCGATACTTTTGCGTCTGCAGCCAGTTGCCCGAGGAGAGCGAAATCTTGCGCACACTCAGCTCGTACTGGCGATCCTCGACAAGGGCGCCCGGCGTGCTCAGCATATTCAGCTCCGCCGCCTTGTTGTAGACATCCGGGCGAATCGGCTGACGCACCAGTGGATTCTCCACGCTTGGCGTCAGCTTAATGCTCTCGATCTGAGGAAGGTATGGAAATTGAGGATGAGGAATGATTTCTCATGGACAAACTTGGACAAACTCACCCGCAGCAGCAGCACGCTGCAGCATCTCGTGTCCGACTCGACGGGCAGGTAGATAAAGATGCCCTTGCTGTTCAGGTGGACCATGGGCAGATCCTGCACCGTCGTAATGCTATCCTTAACCGTTGCCGGTTGGCTCGCGGCGATCTCTTTGGGTGCACCGCTGCGCATTATTTCGAACAGCTCGCACTGGGATACCAGAAACTCGCTTATGCGATCCACATGCAATATCATCTCAATCGGCTGCACCTCGACGATCAGCTCGGAGATTGTGCGACGTTCGTCGAGCAGATGGCGAGCACCAATCTTCGAGTGCAGATCCTGCAGGCTGACGGTCGTCACGACGACATTGATCAGCGGCAAATTCGTATTGTCGCCGAGCATTTTGATGTGAAAGTCGTCAATGAGACGCCATTCATCGGGCACGATCGCCTCGTAGTAGTTGAGACTGAAGTTCTCCACTTTGGTGGTGATCTTGGTGAAGTCCTCGTGCCTGTCCACATTCAGCAGCAGATCCTCAAAGCTCAGCAACAGCTTGCGATGCTTTTGTTCACAAAATCCCTCCACTTCCAGGGAAATGCGAGGAATTGTCCACTGACAAAAGAATATCAAGGAGGCCTTCGCTTTGGGCTCTAAAATCAACAAAATTTAGTCGATTCAAGGTGAAAGTATAAATAAAAATAATATTGATTGAATGACTGTGTCAATCAATCCTAGGACTAACTCACCTGGGCTATTGGCAGACGGCTTAAAGTTGGGATCCAGTTCAAGGAACTCCTTCAGCACGGCATAATTCTGTGCGCTTCCCGTGTAAATCTCCAGGCTGGACTTGCGCTCAACTCGATTCGGTTTGCAGGAACCGGCGCTCAGCGACAGAAGCGAACTATAGACCGCATGGACGATTTCGTAGTGATCATGCAAGAGTTTTATCTGTAAATGAAAAGCCGGTTAGAGTTACAAGATCTGGACAGATGCGCAGACCCATCGAAGCACCTACATGACGGCCAAAGATGTTTATAGCTGACATGTCCACGTGCATATTGATCGAATAGGTGCTCGGCAGCTCGTCCTCGTGCTGCTGCTGCTGCTCCTCCTGCCACTCGACTTTCTTGGAGCCTGACTGGCCCTCAATTTGGGATTCCTCTATAAACGAATCCTTCCTGCTGTCGGAGTTTGATACCTGCGTTTGCGTCGCCTTCTCGACTAACTTGTGGGACAGGGCCAAGGTGATTGTTGTCCTCACCGGCGCCACAATCATCTCGGCTTTGGCGCCCAGGCGATAGCTGACGGAAAAGTCATTCAGCTCCATAACCCAGTTGCAGAGCTCCGCATTGTTCGTCACATTGATGACGGCGCGTATGTTGCCGCGCAGCACGTCGTCCGCGTGGCGCGACTTGATCTTCATGCGGGCCAGCTGAATCGATGTGAACTCCACGTCCAGATCCTTGTGCGACCTGCGCAGCATCATCTCGCACACATCGATCCGCACCTTGGTCATCTCCATGACCACAACTATGGTGCTCAGGCGCTTCATCAACTGGATCAATTCGATTGTCTGCTCGCCGCTCGATTCGCTTTTGGGTGCCGCTTTTACGGGCTCCGTATGCGTCGTCGGCCTCTCGTCGCGCTCGGAGCTCGCATGTATCGTCTCCGCGGGCACAGAGATCTTGCGGCTATTCGTCCGGCTGAGGCGACGCATATTCACCTCAATTTGCGACAGCTTTGGCACCGAAGCTATCGAAAAGTTCGAATGCGACGGCTGCTTTTCGGACAGACTGAACGCATCAAACTCGGGCTCCGTTTCTATAAAATGCAGAAAGAAACGTTTTTTTTTTTATTAATGTATATTATATATATGACAATTGATATTTATATTTAAATATATATAATATTTAAATACCAATATTACGCTATAATTTTGTCATGTCAAGATATCTCATAGGGGATATATCTCCGAACCCATAGAGTATATATATGTTCCCGATCTGCATCTTTCTGTTTCTATGCAAACTAGTCAAGTCTAGCTTGATCCTAAAATGGATTTCCCAGGATAGACGAGCTTCTCTAAGTATATTAAATCCTCTCCGTGACGCAGATAGTCGTACTTTCTTTATATACCCTTGCAGAGGGTATTATAATTATTATTATTATATAATACTGTTGCACGCAGTTAATATGTCGGATCCGGCTGGATCGGACCACTATATCGTATAGCTGCTATAGGAACGATCGGTAGAAAAGTAGGTTCTTGTCTGAACAACTTTTTTGTTTATCAAGATATCTTGACCAAACTCGGCATTTATTAGTTTTACTATGCACCTCACATATAAGCAAAATCCTATCAACATTAGACTACTATATCATATAGCTGCCATAGGAACGATCGGTCGTAAATAAAGTTGTTGTATGGAAAACTTTTTTGTTTTTTAAGATATCTTAACCAAACTCTCCATTTAAAAGTTTCACTATGTTCCCTAGATTTAAGCAAAATCTTATTTACATCGGACCACTATATCATATGGCTGCCATAGGAACGATCGGTTGAAAAATAAGTTTTATCAAGATATCTTAACCAGACTCGGCATTAACTATTTGTTGACTGCATATTTGGAAATATTTTTCACTGGAGTGGAAGAGAGTTCCCCAATGTTCTGTTGTATGGAAAGAGTATTATGTTTAAGCCCTGAGCACATGGAAAATGCAACTAAACATGTCCGCCTGTCCGTCCGTCCGTCCGTATAAATGAAGGCGTTAATCTAAGGCATGAAACCTAGTTACTTAAAATGTTGATAGTTCTCGACGGTTCCATAAAATCGTTGAATCGGTTTCAACATTCCGTTTTGTGTACATGCCTAGGAGAAGAAGGGACTTACCATTATCGATGCACGGCTCGGGGTTCGCGAAAGAGTTGAGAAACTGGAGCAAATAGATGTCGAGAGTGATGCGGAAACTTTCGATCCAGACGCAAACAGCATTGGCGGGTGTCAGCTTGCTATCCGGCGTCGCGTCCTGAAGCGGCACCTGCAGCTGCAGCTCGAGCCATTTGTTGGCGACGCCCTTATTTGTGGACAAGACCACGTTCCGGATGTTCATCATCGTGTGGTAGACGTCGGTGCTTAGATTGCGCAACGAGAACAACATGGCCAGGTGCGTGTGGTACTTGCGATAGTTGAGGCGCACCCTCGTGATGAGCGTCTGCAGCTTGATCACATCCGAGGATTTGTTAGCCTGGGCCACCAGCTTGGCCAGGGCGCCCAGCTGAGGCGCATTGTAGCCCAATATCAGGGGTATGACGCGTGTGGTTAGCACGAGATCGCGCTTGGAGAACTCGACGTTAATCAGCTCCGATTGTATTTCAGCCGTCTCCAGGGCGGCCACATTGCGACGCCAATAATTGGGCAAGAGAAGAATCTTGAACTGCACCTGCATGCTGGGTATATTCAAGAGCTTGGCCGTGCCCATTGCCGGCGTGGTATTGATTGCCATTAGCGACAAATTCTTGACATTGAACGTGTACGCATTGTAGCAGGACTCGATTATCTCGCGCGGCTTGTCCTCCAGATGGGTGATCAGCTGCACCAGACGCTGCGGATTGGCCGGGCCGCAAATGACGCCCTCAGCGAAACCCAACTTGAGCTGCAGATAGGGCAGCAGCGATTGGTTGACGGTGGTGGACAGGCGATACTGATTGGCGGCCGTGGAGCTGTCGTCGCTCTGCTGGCGCGGATAGAACTTGACGGTCATGTCACGCAACTCGATCTTATAGTTGCACATGGGCATAAAGCCCATCAGGTACTCGAAATCGGCATAGGTCATGTACCGGTTCTTGTACTCCTGTTCCCTACTCACTGGACTGTTGGCGTTGTCGTTTATGGTCTCTGCATGATATCCTGAGTAATCGTAAGGACGCAATAAATCACTAATTACATTTTTAACCTGTAGAAACGACTGCGTAAAATGGAATGTTATGCCCGCGGACAGCACTCGATATTTGACGCGCAGGCCCAGATCTCTCAGCTGCGCCTCCGGCGATGACCTGGCGGGCCGCGCCGCACGACACTCGACAATGTCGAAGGCGAGCACCGGACTGCGAAAGAGCATATATTCGTCGGTGTTGCGTGCAAAGTAATCGTCGTGATTGTGACTCGACCAGGTGCGATCCGCAAACGTGTATTGATCATCGAACAGGCTCTTGTCAATAAATGCGCGCTCGTTGTGGAACTAAAACGGAAAGTTGCGAAAAGTTTAGCGACAGGTGAATGCAATTGTAAAGTGACTATACTACCTGCTTTGTGTTGACCAGGCTGCGATCCATGGGATCTTCGCTGCGATAGACACCCAAGGGCTCCATACAAATACTGGACAGGCCCGCCCTCACATTCGTCCAATCGCTCTCCTTGAGCTGGGAGCGCTCGTAGTAGATGCCGCCCAGGCTGATGCGCAGAATTGGCGTGTAGCGTATGCGCTTGATGCCGCCCATGGCCTGGTCGGTGATCAGCTCGGAGTTCTTGAGCTGAAAATTCAATTCTTCCGCATAGACGCCCACATCGAAAGCATGGCCCACGGGATCCTCGACGGTTGCAGAGGTCGGTGGCGGATCGAAGCTGGGGAACAAATTCCATGCCCGCGAAAATAATGAAGTTGTCACCACGTCGCTGGAAACCATATTTGAGCCGCCGACATTGGGTGGCGCCACCGGCTCCTCCAAGCTAAAGATTTCCTCCTCAATTTCAGCGGGCTTCAGCTCCAGCAGCATTTTAACCAGCCTCATAACCATGGGCAGCTGCATCGACGACACATTGATGTCCAGCGATTTGGTGAAGACGCCAATTCGTGTGGTGCTCGTGGTGCTCATGGTATTCACGTTGTGCTTCCGCAGCACCCGCAGCTCCAAGGTGCAACGGTATAGAACGGGCTCCTGGCACACCTCAATACGACCGGCCGTGTTGCGCTTGTCCAGGCATATGGTCAGATCGGATACCTGCAGCAGCTTGCGCATAAACACGTTGACGGGATTTACATCCACCATGGCTGGCTGCCACTTCTCGTCGGCGGCACTGAAGTTCAAATACTGCACATTCATGGAGACTACAATGTCATCGTCGACATATTTCAAAATGATATTGTGGCACTGCAAGTTGATGTTGTTGATGATCTTGTTGACAACGCCGGGAATGCTGGCGGCGGCCTGCTGCTGCTCCTCGGCCTCGGCTGCATCGCGTTTGCGACGCTGTTCCTGGAGCAGAACGGTGCGTCGCTGCTTGCTCTCCTCGTTGGGCAGCTTGGCCACAAACTCAATCGTATTGATCTCAATGCGCACCGGCTCCGATGTTAGCTTTGTCCAGGGCACCTGGATGGACAGCTCGTGTATGTGCCCGGAGACGAGCTCAATTGGCAGATTAATTTCCTCCTCGAGCACGTCCAAGCGCAAGTCCAAATTCTGAAATGATACCTCGCCCTCCCACAGCGACACCTGTGCATCTTCGTCGCGAATGTTAACATATTTCGCCACGTAGTTCAGCAAAATTGGTGTTATGTAGGACTCTAGCTTAAACATTGTCGCTGTCCACGACTACACGTTGACAAACCGCATTAACCAAAGCTCAAGTGGGTTCCCTAGTTAATTCAACGTTTCCTTGTCTAATTTAATGCACATTTCGTTAATTTTGTTATGTGTTATTATGCCGAAACATAAAATAAAAACAAAATAACATTTGCCACAATATTCAATTGTTTACTATTTTGCCCCGGCACTCAGTGTTGGTTAAATTAATAATGTGCACGCCAAACAACACTGGCATGCACTTCATCAGGGGGGCATAAATATTTCAATATGCCATTTGCTGCATTATAATTATAAATGTAAACTGTTTTGATAGCTGCTAAATAATAAAAAAGCTTACTAATTGGTTTCCTAATCAATTCATTAATTTAATCCATGCCCAATCTCCATAGCGTGTTGTAACGTGTAACGACCCAGAGCAAAAAAAAACAGCTGTTTATATCGCAATTGTTGACGGCGAGAAATAACAGCCTAAAATTTACTTTTAAGATGCCACAAATTACAAAAACGAGCGAAGAATTTGGTAAGTGGCCGTGAAATTGCATTAAATTGTTTAATGTTAACACACTATTTCTTCTTAGATGTTGTCAAGTACTTTCTACAGTTGCTCGACGATGACAAGGATATGTCCTCTGGCATAGCGGCCATTAAAACGTTGCTGATGATATTAGAGAAGAAACAATGTAAGCGTATATCTGTTTTTTTAAAAACTAATAGTCATAATAATAATGAACTCTTAGTTGGCACCATACATATTTTGCACACCACAATGCGCGAGGCTGTGGCAGCGATGCGCAATACGGACCTGTCCATAGCAGCCATCGTGTCGGCCGGCGAGCTCTTCTGTCGTTTTATAACACTCAGTTTGGATGACAAGCACATGGAGGAGTGCCGGCAGATCATGTTAAATCGGGGCAAAATCTTTCTAACCAAATTACTAAATTCGCGTCAGGTTATTTCACAGCAGGCACAACGTTTTATAAGCGATGGCTGTCGTATCCTAACGCACTCCCGCTCGCGCGTGGTCCTCCAGGCGCTGATAGCCGCATCGCAAAATAAGAAGACGTTCCACGTATTTGTGACGCAGGGCGGCATCGGTAACCCTGGGCAAGTATTTTTTGTAAACAAAGGCAATTATTGTTATCTTTTGCTTAATACTGTATCTCTGGTTAGGGAGGAGATGGTGCAGGAGCTGCAGGCCGCGGACATTGATTGTACGCTTATACTAGACGCTGCCACCGGCTATGTCATGGAATCGGTTGACTTTGTTATGGTAGGCGCCGAGGCGGTCGTGGAGAGCGGCGGCATTATCAATCGCATTGGCTCCTACACAATGGGCTTGTGTGCGCGCGAAATGAAAAAGCCCTTCTATGTGCTCTCTGAAAGTTTCAAATTTTCTCGCCTATATCCTTTGAATCAAAGAGATTTGTCCAACGAGTACAAGGTAGGCATGATGCCGTGCAAGCAGGGCTGCCAAGAGATCAGCTTCTTATTGGCATTTCAATTAGTGCCAACAACTCTGTTTATTCCAATAAAAAAGCTAATTCAAGTCTTATTAGCTTTTTTATCGGCAGTTGGCAACGCTGCATCCAAGATTTGCGCTAATTCTGAATTAATTTTGACTTTTCGTTTCCAGTACTCGCGTAAGCATTTAAATGACGTGTCCAAGGTGCATCCACTGGTCGACTATACACCGCCCGCATATATTACGCTGCTCTTCACCGATTTGGGTATACTGACGCCATCGGCGGTTAGTGACGAATTGATCAAATTGTATATGTAAGGCTAATAAAACTACAAGACAAGCAATTGGCTTGAACTGGTTTCAAAATTGTGATTACACCGAAATACATAAATACGTAATATTGGGGCTATATGCATATAGTACATCTAATCTACAGAAATTAGCTTCTAACATGTACATATATATTACTCTTAAAATTTATATTCGAAGTCTAGGCTAGAAGTGAATTTCGCTCGCATAGTAAGCATCGAGATCATTCTCAACGTCGTACTCGGAGCCCAAGTCATCGTCGATATCCACGCTGTAGCGTGACGTGTCGCTGCTATTACCATCTCCGTTGGTATACTCGCTATTATACTCCTCGAGATCATCCGTATAGACGTCGCTCTCCTCTTCCATTGCAAACGCTGCACCGTGCGCCAACTGTTCCTCGAAAGCATCGTCGGGCTCATCAAGGTCGCTGGCATTCTGTATAAGTTGTAAGTTATTTAGTTGTGGATTTAATGGTAAGGCATTTTCAGGTACCACTTGTCCCGTTTGTATGTTAATCTCGATCTGCAAGCGTATGTCCATGACCAGGAAGGCGGTTGTGACCAGCAATGGGATTGTCAAACGACTCTTCCAAGCCAAATCGGTAAGGAACAGGAACACATTGCCAAACGTAGAGTCCATTTTTACGTTTAGTTAATTTCTTTTTCCGCCTCGTCTTGCTGCTTCTGATCTTGTTGCCCTTGTTGCTCGATCTCTGCGGTCTGTTCCTCGAGAGCGTCGTATTGCACGATCTGCAATGTTTCGCCCACGGTTACCGCCTGCACGGGGAGCAGGTGACGATGCAGCCGACCGCTCTCGATGGGCGTATCAAAATCGAGCAGCTGCTCGAGCGTAGTCTCTGGCGAACCGTTCGCGGCTAGCAGGGAGCGCATGCAATCCTGTTTCTTCTCCTGCAGCGAGTCCAACAATTTGTTGCCCTTTTGCACTTTCTCCAGTTTTCGCTCTACGTGGACGGGCCAAATTGTAAGTGAAATGAAATTCATGGTCCTTTTATACGCACCTAGCAATTGCAAGTAGTTTGCCGAATCTGGCAGCGGCTCGATGCGTTGTGAGCCTGTAACATTACTCTCGGTTTTCCTGTCGGCGATATCTGATTTGCGTCTGCTCTCTAATTTATTGGGGTTGAAATTATCTTCGAATTTTTCAATCACTTCGGTATTTCCGTTTTCTGGTTTACTGCTATTATTTTTCACTTGCCAGGGATCGGCTTTGCAAACTGACATGTTTCACTTACTAAATACATACATCAGCGTAAGCTTTTAAGCAAATCGTCGTTGTTCGAGCAAAGTATCACGACTCATAATAATACATCTGTCAGTGCGTGTGCTAGAGATGAGCGCGTGCTTCGATTGGCTCCATGGCACGAACTAATATTGTTGAATCGTGCGTGCTCGTATCATGCACGAAAAACCGACACGCGCCCAGCTATACGATAGCTAAACAAGAATTAGTAACTACCGTTACCGGTTGATTGTTATGGCTAAAATACGATTATATTCAGCAATAAATTATTAAACTCATTAGATTTAAAAAAAATATGCAACAACTACCCAACATTTTCCAACACAACAAGTCTGACAGCTGTGCTAAGCCACTAACCAAACAGCAGTAGATATTAAAAAAATACCAACTACCCAACGTTTGCCAACACTACACGTCCAACAGCTGTGCCATTCGAGAGGCTGAAGTTATTTTAAAAACATTCCTAGATTTGTGTTTTATCCGTTTTTGAAAATGGATATTTCGGCGCTATCAGAGCCAAGTTTCTCTGCCGCCGATTGGATAAACGCAAACTATAAAAAATATACGGAAGAGAATAATAAAAAAGAGGGCGCAACTGCCACATCGTTCATACAAAGCTACGTGGCCAAGCTGCAGCTGTATGTGCAGCAGGTCAACTATGCCGTCGAGGAGTCCAGCCAGCAGGTTGTGGCCAGCATGCCGCGCATCGCCAAGGAAGCGGCCGCGCTGCAATGCGATGTGGCAGCGCTGCAGCAAAAGATGAGCGCGATGCGCCAGGAAGTGGCCGCCGTGCAGGAGGAGACGGGTGACTGTATGGCCACATTGGAGCGCTTGAACACATTGCAAACCAAGCTGCAGGCGGCCAAAGAATCATTGCAGGAGTCGGACGGCTGGGGCAACCTGCTTGCCGAACTGGAAGACTGCTTCGAACGCAACGATATGAAGGTGAGCTGCTCCGCTAGAGAATTTTTTAGCACAACTATACATAACTACTCTTTGCAGGGCGTGTGCTCTAAGCTGACAGCGCTCCAGAAGTCGTTGCAAGCGCAGGAACAGCTACCGGGTCATGCCGAACGGCAAACGCAGGTGGAGGACTTCAAGAATCGTTTGGAGGCCATGGCCTCGCCCAGCCTGGTACAGTGCTTTGCCGAGTCGAATCTGGCCCAGGCTCAGCGGCATGTGGAAATCTTCAGCAGCATTCAACGATTGCCGCAGCTGCAGCAATATTATCGGGCAGTGCAGAAGAATGTGCTGCAGCAGCAGTGGAAGCAGACGCTGGAGCTCCAGGTCAGCGAATCGCCACAGCAGCACTTCCTCTCGCTCTACTACGACCAGCTGTTGGAGCATTGCCAGCGTCAGCTGAAATGGTGTGTTCAGCTCTTTGCCGGCGAGCCGCTGGACATGGCGCAGTCGCAGCCATTTCTGGTCATCGCCGAGCTTTTGCCGGCGCTGCAGCCCACACGCGACGCCCACATCCTGCAGCTGCTGAAGAGCTCCAATGAGCGGCTCGAGCTGTTGGCCCAATACGCTCAGGCCAATCAGAATTTTGTGCTGCACCTGAACTCAACGCTCGAGCAGTCGCAGATCAGCTTGTCGGCCGATTTGCATCGTCAGCTGGGCGAAGCGATCTTTGAATATTTTCACAAGTTTATACAGCAGTATCCACGACTGGAGGAAACGCAGCTGTCCACGCAAGTCGATCGTTTGCTGTCCAATCAGGCTACGCCCAGCGATGCAGTGCGTCATCTGGAGGACAGTACGCGCAAGCTCTACGAGTGGCTGCAGCAGGCCTGCGCCCGCTGCGAGGCGATAACCAACGATCTGGCGCTGTGCAAGCTCATCACGGTGCTCGGCGGCATCTTCAAGCGCCAGCTGGAGAACTTCAGTCGCACACAGCGCCAGCTGAGCCTGAGCCTCGGCGGCGGCGGCGGCGGCGGCAACAGCGAGAGCACGGCGCGCAGCGAAAACTGGTCCCTGCTGCAGTACACCATGTCCCAGCTGCAATGTCTGACCGATTTCCAGCTGCAGCTGCATCAGTTCGAGCAGCAGCTGCATCTGCGCCTGGTCGCCCTCGCCAGCCGGCTGCAGCGACCCGCTAGCGGCGCCATTAGCATCTATCAGACCTGTGAGCCGGCGATGCGCGCCCAGCTGCTGGCCCATATTGCGGATTACCAGCAGAAGAGCAGCGATGCGACAGCGGCCACCAGCGCGGACAGCTTGGGCATCTTTCCCCAGGTCTATGTCACACTGAAGTCCTATCTGGCCGAGACGCACGACATTACGCTGAACATCCTGCTGCAGCCCATCGAGGCGCATTTGGCGCACATACGCCCGCCCGTCGAGGCATACTCCACGGCGGGCATCAATATGCCCGCGTTCAGCTTTGCGCCGCAGGAGAGCATCACGCAGATTGGCCAATATCTGCTCACGCTGCCGCAGCATCTGGAGCCGCTGCTGCTGGCGCCGTCCGCACTGCTGAAGCAGGCCTTGGAGCTGTGCAACATCAAGTATACGCAGGCGATTCCCTGCGCCGACGTCCTGCTCTCGCTGGTCGTCGAGCAGTGCTGTGTCATGTACCAGGCGCAGATATTGCAGATCAAGTCGCTGCCCGCCTCCTCTGCCACGCAGCTCAGCGTCGACATTGAGTACCTGTCGAATGTCCTGGAGGAACTGGGCCTCACCATTAACCTGCAGCTCTCGCAGATCCTCACGCTGCTCAAAGCAGCTCCCGATCAGTATCTCAACCTGAGCAGCGGCTGCGAGCCACGCCTCGTGACCGCCATCAGACAAATGCGGAATATCATTTCGACACAATAATTAACATCCAGAAATGTTAGTAATCCTTATATAAATTCTATTTATACCTTATCTTAATATATCCTAAGCTGTTTGTCTCCCAGTCAACCGATTGTCCTCAGCTCTACTGCAGCTCGACTCCAGCCTTTCCCTAAAAAAGTTCCCTTTTCAATTCTTCCATTAATTTTAATTGCATTTTTTTTTAGATATGATTTAAATGTAGCTTCAAGGTTCCATCCAGGGAAGTTCAAGGAAGACTTCCTTATATAAATTGTATTTATACCTTATCTTAATATATCTTAAACTCTTTGTCTCCCAGTCAATCGATTGTCCTCAGCTCTACTGCAACTCGACTCCAGCCTTTTCCTAAAAACGTTCCCTTTTCAATTCTTCTTTTTAGATATGATTTAAATGTAGCTTCAAGGTTCCATCCGGGGAAGTTCAAGGAAGACTTCCTTATATAAATTGTGTTCGTATTTTATCTTAAACTCTTTGTCTCCCAGTCAACCGATTGTCCTCAGCTCTACTGCAACTCGACTCCAGCCTTTCCCTAAAAAAGTTCCTTCTCTTTCAATTCTTCAATTAAAGAAAATTAAATTTTTTTGAATAGGATTAGAATGAGGCTTTTAGCTTCCATCCTGGGAAGACTCTCAAATGCTTTTAGTTTCCATCCGACTAAATTGAGCTGAAATTGGAATCGCAAACGAGATTAAAGACAGAACTTGCTCCGTTTAATGGCGCGTTAGCTACACAAATCCGAAATCTTCATGAGCTCAATGCAAAAATATATAATATATTACACGGTTTAGGGCTATATTTAATGGTTAACAGGACAATAGAATTGCCAGATCCTCGTCCGGCGGATGCGCGCTTGCGGCCATTTTGTGGTCGGCCTCGACATCTGTTCCCTGGTGATGCGCCTGCCACCAGTCGATCACATACTGCCGCAGGCTGGAGAGGGCGAGCACAGAGTGCATATCGAGCTGGTGCTCCTTGACCAATCCCACGCAGTAATCGTCGCGCGGGCAGGCGTAGGTGCCGCCAAAGCTGCGCAAGTAGCGAACGCTGGCAATCTGTTCCGGCCAGTGCCGGGCGACGCAGTCGAGCAGCAGATCCAGTTGCTGAACGGACAGGGCCAGATACTGCCCGGCGGCGGCGGCGGTCTTCTGCAGCACATTGAGAAGACGCGCCAGACCGGGCGTGGAGACGCGCGGCGAGAGCAGCGGCAGCAGATGCAGCACCAGACGATGCAGCCGCAGCTGGACATACGCATAGTCGGACAGCTCCGACTGGCTGGCGGCGACGGAATACCAGAGATTGTTGACAATGCTAATGATGCCCTCGATGATGTCGAATTGATGGAACTGGGTGTCGCGTATGACGCCGACCAGCCAGGAGAGTATGCCCACATGCTCGAGCATGATCTTGACGGCGCCCGGTATCTTCACGCAGGTGGACAGCACGGAGAGCAGCAGCAGATTGGTGTCCAGCGTGGCCAGATTGGAGCCATAAAAGCTGAGCAGCACCTTGAACGTGTTGGTGGACACCAGCAGGAAGAGATCGGCGCTGCACTTGATGCCGTTGCTCAGCAGCTGCACAATGAATTCTCGATATTGCTGATGCTCCGGCTCCTGGGAGTAGAAGAATATATTGAATTCGGGTATGGTCTGGAAATTGAAGCTCTGCTTCAGCTGCAGATACATCATCATGCGCTTGTACAGCAAATGTGTGGGATCTGTGCTCAAATTGAAGCTGTGCGCAATGAAGAGCACCGGGATCAGCGGGACACGCGGAATGCCGCCGTGTGTGCGTCGCTGGGCGAGCCAGGCGCTGCGCAGCTCGGCCAGACCCGACTGGATGTTATCGTAGGCCTGCGTCCAGAGCGGCTTCTCGTAGAACTTGGACAGCTCGAAATGGCTGCGATATCGCTGCTGGCAGCAGGCCGCAGCCAGACGCATGTCCTTGTCCAGGGAGGCGAGCGCACAGAAGCTCAGCGAGAGCAGCCCGTTCTGGACGGGCCACTGGGCACGGACAGCGGACTCCGGCGCGAAGCAGTGCATCATCAGCGGCAGCATAAAGGCCGGATCGTAGCAGCGTTCGTAGAGCTCGTCGCGCTTCGGGCACAGCCGGCGCTGATCCTGCGCGAATTGCGTGTTGCTGTCCCGCTCGATGCGCTGCTCCAGCGTATTATCGCCGAATCTCAGGGATTTGCTCGAGGGATCAACAAACTCTAGCGCCGGCAGCTGTTGGCTGGCGTGCAGCGAGCGCCAGATGGGAAAGTTCTCGATCGTATATTGGCAGTTTTGGCGCACAATCAAAGCGAGCACCTGGGCGACATTTGTCTCCTGCTGCTGCAGCTTGGCGCCGCCATCCGCGTCAGCCTCGCGCAGCGCATAGTGCGCGACGGCGCTTTCGCCCCAGACGAAGGGCCGATACTGCGACAGGCCCACATCGTAGCGCTCGTAGTGCTCCAGCAGGGCCAGGGTGTAGCGATCCGCGGGCGTCAGGCTGGCATGATAGGCGCCCAGTAGGATGGGTATGTGGGCGCTTTGCAGCGCCGATGGCGCCTTCCGTGCCAGCGTCTCGAGCAGCTGCAGCAGATGTGTCTTGACGGCGCTCGGTTCGATGATCAGCAGATGATCCGAGCAGCAGGAGTGCGTGCAGGCCATCTCGTAGAGCAGAGCAGCATCCGCTTGCTCATCCACCGCCTCGCCGTAATCCTCGTAGAGCCGATCGCAGAGAAAGGCGAGCAGCTTGAGCAGCAGCCCGTTGATCTGCTGCTGCTCGGGCGTGCGTTGCGGCTCCTCGGCCATGTGCAGCGCCTGCTTCAGGCAGCTGCGACAGAAGTTCAGCCAATGCGTGGCGCTCAGCAGACGACTCCAGTCCAGCTTGAAGGAGGAGGAGGAGTCCAGCGGCGGCTGCTGCTGCCACCAGTCGTAACAGTTGAAGGCCAGCTGCTCCAGCTGGTCCAGCTGGACGCTTTGCTTCTTCAGATCGAGCGCCAGCATTTGCACATTCAGATTGATATAATTCACAAAGATTTGGGCCTGCTGCTGCTCATCCTTGCTGGCGGCGAGCGCTTGGCCGTAAATCTCGCGCAGCACGCGCATTTGGAACAGGCCGACGGCATCGAACTTGAGCTGCTTCTGGCAGTAATCCAGGCACTCCGACTTGGGCATGCACCGGCCAATGATCGCAGCACTGGCCGCCGCGTGCTCCCGATAGATGAGCGCCGCCTTTTGCGGCTTCTCGATGCTCTTGAGGATGCCCGTCTTGTAGCTCTGATAGCAGCGCTGCAGCAGCGCTGGCTCCAGCCGGTAGCCGCGACCGAAAGCGACATCCAACAGTGGATAGATCAGCTCCTTCTGCTCCACGTGCTCCGGCAGCAGCTGGACAAATGTCGACGCCAGCTGCGGATTGCGCTGCAGCAGCAGGCAGGCGAGTTTTACGGCCGATTTGCTCAGTTTGCGATTCGATGTCGCGAAGAAGCATGTAAAGAACTGGGCGTGGCAACCGGCGAGATGATGATGCTGGCTGCTGAGGAACTGCAGCAAGGCCGTCTCCAGCTGTTCCAGCTGCTCGGCGGGCAAGGAGCTGGCGCAAAATTCGCCGTAATAGCTTTGCAGCCGGCGCATGGCTTGAGTGCAATCGACGACGGGCTCCTGCTGCAGCTGGGCCAGGCGACGCAACAGGCGCAGCAGCAGCTCAAAGTAATGTTGCGCCGCCAGGTAATCGCACGCCTCGAGCTTTTCCGTCAGCAGCTGCAGCATTTGCGCACATTCGCTGGCATTCAGCTCGAAAGCATCCACCAGGGCGACGCACTCTAGCAGCTGCGCCGGCTGCTCGGCGAGCGTCACGGCAGCCGGATCTTCGAGCGAAATCTCCAGCGCCAGGACCAGCTGTTGTCGGTAGTAGCTCGTGTAGCCGCCAAATCCGGGCAGCGTGCGACAGTGTTCCGTCAGGCGTCGCAGGCAGCTGACGTAGTGCATCTGCGTATCGCTCGTCTCGCTGAACAGGTGCGTGGCGCGCAGCTGGCTCAGCCGTATGCTGTAGATGTAGTGCAGCAGGCGCTGTGTGTGCGTCTCCTGCTGCGCCTGCTCCTGCTCCTGCTCCTCATTAGCCAGCATGGCGCTCTGCTGGCCGCCATCCAGCTGCGCGGCAATTTGCAGCAGCCTAATCAGGCAGTCGGCTATCAGTTGGGATTGCGGCGCAGCCAGCCGCTTGCTCTGCACCAGCTGGGCGAGCAGAAAGAGCAGCTCGTGGGCGTAGATCATGTTGCGATGCGGATTGCGCAGGCTGGGATGCAGCTGCAGCCTGTTGCCATCCGCCAGCTGCAGCTCAAAGTGTTCGCTCTCCGACGGCTTGAATATGTGCTCAAAGGATTGCGTCGCAGGCGTCTCCAGCACCAGGCGCTGCAGCTGCGCCAGCTGTGGCCAATGTCTGGCAATCTTCGCGGGAAGTTGATGCGGTCCCCCACTCCCGATTTCCATATAGCCGGTGTGCTGCGACAGCTGCGAGCTGTACAGCTGCTGCACCTGCTCCGGTTTGGTGTGATAGTGATAGAGCAGCACGCAGACCAGCTCCACGTAGGCATCGTGGGGCGGCTCTATGCTGACGCCCTGCAGCAGCAGCGGCATCATTTTGCTCAGCGTCAGCGTTTCCACGTAAGCCTGGACCGTGTGGCCCTGTTCGATTTGGGCAAAAAGCTTGCGCAGATTCTCCACATTGCTGGCCGTCGTCGTAGCAGCCGGCAGCAGCAGCTGCTGCTGCTCCTCCTCTAGCTCCACCTGGGACAAGTCCAGCGAGAGTATGTTAAGCAGAATGCTAGTCACATTGTCGACGGTTTGGGCATCGAAGCCGATTAAGGCCTCCAGCCAGATGTCAATCTCGTAGCTGCAGGAGTCGAACATGCCCGTGTTCTGGAACAGACTGTGCAACAGCTGGCCGGCCTCCGTCTTGACCGCCAGATCATCCTCCAGCATGTAGGCCTTAACGAACGAGCGCAACACCTTCTCGAACAGCTGCTCCTGCGGATGCAGCGAGCGCGGAAACAGCAGCAAAATCGTCTTAATCGATTTAAGCTCCAGCTTTATCTTTTGCACCTTGTCCAGCTCTTGAGGATTCGCCTCCGCCGCGTGCGGCTCATCAAAGTTTGTCTCGTACAGCGGCCGCAAGACATCCAAATAGTCGAGAATCTGGCTGGTTTTGTTCACAAAGGCGCGATTCTCCTTGCACATTATGAGTATCAGCTCGAGGGTGACCGACAGATGCTCCAGCACATGGACACCCGCCTGCTGGCGCTCCTGTATGCTCATGTACAGCGAGTACAGTATGCTCTCGATGGGCGGAAAATTGACAAGCAAATGATTGAGCAGCTCGAATTTAAATTTACGCAACGAGTTGCCCGCACGCTTCGACTGCTCCCGCAATGCCACGGCGCCCACATAGCTGCTGTACTGCGTCATCATGGCCAACAGCAGCCGGTTGACGGCCAGGCGTATCTTGAAATCGTTGCGCTTGAGCATGTGCTTGCCCACAATGTGCAGCAGCGCCTCGATGGGCAGGCAGAGCTCCTTGATCCAATAGCTGAAATCGGTCAGCGTCATTTTGTCCATGGCCACCGACAGGGCGCTTGGCGGCACCGCCGCTATGATCTCGGCCAGCAAATCGATAGCCGAGGGCAAATCGTCGGCCGGCACTCGCATGGGATTCACAAACGAGGCGAAATTGCGCACCGTGTGTCTGCCCAAATCGGGACACGCCTGCAGCGTCTTCAAGATGAGCTCCCTTTTATTCGGATCGGCATATGGTCGGTAGAGGCTGCCCAGGATCTTGCCCTGCAGCTTGTTGTGCTTCTGGCGATAGTTGGTCATCGCATCGAAGCTGATGCCGTGCTTGCGCGAGGTGAAGAGCAGCAGCAGAAACTGATGTGCGGCGGCGGCGACGGCCTCGCGCTCCTCCGGCACACACTTGTTTGTCTTGTGTCCCTTGTAGAAGACGGCCAGGCCCTGGGGGCCTTCCCAGTCGTAGAGGCGGCGCAGATACTTGCAGCATTCCAGATCAAAGACGTGCACCTTCTTTGTCTTCAATATGCTCGGATTCTCGAGCACATATTGGCGCAGCGTGTTAAGCACCACGCAGGCGGTCACATGGTCATCGTAGACCAGACCCTTGGCCAGCACCCGGATCAGATGCGCGCGATCCATAATGTTGCGTATGAGCAGGGCATTGCCATCGACCAGAAAGGCCAGCACAAAATGAATGTATGCCTTGCGCACTGTGTCCTCGTTCTGGTAATCGTGCTTCGAATGCGACAGCATTTCGTTCATGGTGCGCACATTCGAGAGTATATCGTAGGAGCTGAGCACCTGGCGGCCCAGCTGCGAGTCCACGCACACAATTGCCGTCAGCAATTTGAGAGCGTTGCGTCGATGTTTCGGCTGTGCCGACTGCAACAGTTGCTCCAGCAGCCCCCCGTGCACCTTGAGGAAATAGCGTCCGGCGTGCGCCGCCGACTCCATGTGACCCTTCTGATTGGTGAGTATCTCCATGATAATGCGCTGCAGCGCCTCGCATAGGTAGCCCACATGCAGTATGTTGGTCTTGTCGATGCGATTGAAGGCTTCGGCCAGCTCCAACGGCTTGCCGCGCTTCTCAATATACTTGGCCACGATCCTGGGCCGTACTTCGCACATGTACAGAAAGTGACGCAATTCTGTTCGCAGAAAAAAAATCAGATAAAAGAAAATCTTAATGTCTTCAACTTAATCTTACCGGTTATAAAGTTGTCGCCGAGCAGCTTGCTCCTAAAATGCATCATTTTAAAATCATTGGGAAACCGCAGAGGTTTCTCTTCAGGCTCAATGCCCGAGTCTGGACTGATTTCCGCTTCATCTTTTTGTTCCACAGCTGCCTGTTCGCTTCTGTCCCTTTTACTTTTTGATGGACTGTCGGAAGTTTCCAACTGCTCCTCATTTGTTGCCTCATTCGTCTGTTCTTCATTATTCTCCTGTTCTTTTGCCTTTTTGGATTTTTTCTTTGGCGTATGGGACTCCTTGTGCACCTTTTTGGGTACCGCTATTTCAGCATCATCTGGTTGGTCGGCGGCTGCAGCTTCATGTTTTCTTTTCCGTTTATTCGTTTGTATTGCCATCTTTAGATGTCTCTGGCCGTGTTTTCATATATAATCAGCCAAATTTGATAAAACTCTTAAAAAAAATAAAACACACGAGCCGCATGCACGTGTAGTACGCACAAGTATTTAACAGAAGTATTTTTCAGTAGCGATTTTTGTGATGTGCAACAGTTGAGCTCAAAGTGTTGTAAAAGCCTTTTTGGCACTCCGGCAAAATATTTTGAATACACTATATTTATAAATATTATTTGTTACTGCATATTTTTAAAAAATACTAAAATACTAGGTGCATATTTAACAGTT
This sequence comes from Drosophila borealis, assembly GCA_035045885.1. Classification (NCBI taxonomy): domain Eukaryota; kingdom Metazoa; phylum Arthropoda; class Insecta; order Diptera; family Drosophilidae; genus Drosophila; species Drosophila borealis. The sequence continues at coordinate 344,357 of JAWNOR010000194.1, read as the reverse complement.
TTTGTGTGTAGTACTGCGCATTCCGTACGGGTATTTGACAGAAGTATTTTTCAGTATTTTTGTCATGTGCGCACTTCAGCAACAGTTGTGCTCAAAGTGTTGTAAAATTGTTTTTGGCGCTCTGCCAAAATATTTTGAATACACTTTATTTGTAATTATTATTCATTGCTGCATATTTCACAATATATCAACTACATTACTAAAACGTTTTATTTTTAAAGGGAAAATTTGATGTGAATTCAAATTAGGTGCACATTTAACACTTATTGCTTGAAATTACATGTAGTATGTTCTTTACTAGTTGCATTTTTGTAGCCCTGCTAGTCCTCTTCAAGTGCTCTGTTCGTGGCGCCTCCCAATGTAGAAATGCCGGAATTATTGTTTGAAAGGGTACTTGGGAATTCCGGTAAGGTTGTGGCTCGCTGCTTAGCTGGCGCTGGCGGCACAGCTGGCAAATCGACCGATTTACTGGTACCTGAAGAAAATGATTAAGGAATTCAATTATTTGAATAATCGTTGTTAAAGATGCGTTGCTTGCTTACTACAACAACCACCCATTATAATAGAAAGATAATCAAATGTCGTTTGTACCAAAGCAGTTGAACGTTTTTAAAGCACTAAATCAGAGAAATCAAACCGGTGACCAATTGGCATTGGTATCCACATACATATATACGGCTGGGTGTGTATATAATTAACGTGCAAAGCATTCACAGATAAGAAATTCTTTGTTTTTGTTTAAAACACAAAGTGGGTTATACACGGCCACGTTATCTACTGTCTCGGCCGCATTGGTTATTTGGCTCTACGATTTCAGCGCACACGCTAAGTCGACCTCAGCCGAACAACTGTGTCGGTGAGTTTACAAAATTTAGATAAGCGCTTATCAATCAGCACTGCTGGCGCTTTTTAATTTTATAGTCCGCGCCTGGAAATAATATCAGAGAAATGTATCGCGATATCGATTGAATAAATCGAATATCTGTTTTTTCTCTTTACTTATGGGGAGTGTATACTAAACAAATCAATATAAAGAAAACTGTCTTGCCGTTAAAGTATAGAACAAATTGCATGCTGGTAGAAAAATGCTATTTGGCACCATTTGAATTTAGTCAGAGCCGCCATCGTTTTTTGTCGCCTTTACAGCACTGCCATTTAATCAGCTGTTTTGCTTATGCGCATGATTTCTAGCTTCGCTCTTTCTCGCTCTCTCTCTATCAGACATAAACGGCGGCGACCGAACCGAAACGTAAACAGCGTCCGCTGCCATTTCACGCTTTTCTGATAAAAATGTTTTAAATCAAAAAGTGTTAATTAAAACCGAAATCAAAGTCAATCTGGCCGTGCTCGCAGACGGTTCGTGTTCCGTGCGCGTCAACGACAACAAAACAAAATTGTTTCCAGCATCTGTTTAAATAAAATACCAAATTACATTCGCTTCAAGCGACGGCTCTTTTTGGCTCTCGTGAGCGTGCTTTTGCATATATATACATACATATATATTTTGTGTTTATGTTCTACCTGACATTCTGTGGCATCAGTTGTGAATGTCAGCCACAAAGTGCACGAGCCAACAAATCACGGCCAAAAGCAAATAAACAAGAATCATTAAAAAACACAGACTCAAGATTTCTCTGCACACTTAACCGCAAACAATTACAAATAAGTCTAGCAAAACGAGACGGCAAATAAAAATACCTAAAATAAATACATACATATATACAGCCCGGAACACCTGCTAGCTGGCCGCCGCCGACAATTGGCGACCGCCATGGACGATGAGTTCAAGCTATGCTGGAAAAATTTCCAGGACAATATCGCGAGCGGATTCCAGAATCTGTACGACCGCGGGGATCTGGTGGACGTCACGCTGGCCTGCGACGGCAAGCTGCTGCAGGCCCACAAAATCGTTCTGGCCATATGCAGTCCGTACTTCCAGGAGATATTCACGACCAATCCCTGCCAGCATCCAATCAGTGAGTACACACACGCACTCTCTAAATAAATATGTATCTAAATACATATATGTATGTATGTTGATATTTAATCATTGGCACGTTCTTTTCACAAGTTGTTTTTTGAGTGTGCTCCGATTTGTTTAGCATTTGTTTGCCGCGCCAAGCCTTGCCCCGAATGTACAGTGAAATCTCCCTTGAGCGAACATCTTCAGTCGCCGGCTCATTTTTGTAGTCGCAAAATTACAAATTTATCTCCATTTGATGCACGTTCTTATGACTCTCTTCTTTGTACAAAAAAATTCCCTGCAGAAGGAATGAATGCGAATTGTATCTGAATATATAAAAGGGAAATTTAAGACGCGCCAAGCTTTGCAATCCATGTACAGTAAACTGTCTACTAAACGGATAATTTGGTAGTCCCAATAATTATCTAAAGTATTTTCTAAAAATTGATCTCCATTTGGTGGACTTTTTTATCTCTCTTTTCTTTGTACAAAAACATTCACTGAAGAGGAAATGAATTGGATTCGAATCTGAATATTTAAAAGAGAAATTTCAACATTCACGACTTTGAATAAAAATAATTATTTTCTCGTATGGATCGAGCTACATTTTTATACAGTTTCCTTAGGAAACATTGCTCTAAATTCCAGAATTTTTATCAAATTAGCTCCCCATTGGAATAATCTTAAAAAAATCTAGTGTTTTCTGAAATTTAAATATTCACGATTTTGTATAAAAATAATTGTTTTCTCCTTATGGATCGAGCTAACTTTTTATATAGCTTCCATAAGAAACACTGCTCCAAATTCTAAGATTTTCATCAAATTATCTCCTGGAATATTAATTGGAATAATCTTGAAAACATCAAGAGTTGTCTGAAATTTAAACAATCACGATTTTTGAAAATAAAATTATTTTTATAAGAAATTATTTTCCATAAGAAACATTGCCCAAAATTCTAGAAAATGTATTAAATTATTGGAATTATCTTATAAAAAATCAAGTTTTGTCTGAAATAAATCTTTCGAGTTGTCTGGAATTCTTACGGGTTCAGCTCGATCATCATTTAGCAGATTTTATGTCTGCAAGGGAATTTAATTGTTACGGATAGTTCCTAACGGTTCCTTCTTCATAGACATCATTAAAGTCTTCCACCACGTCCACGTTTTTACTTTTACCGTACACGGATTGCGAGTTATCGACAGGTTAAAATTTTATCACCGCCGTCCACCTTTCCACCTGCCCACCTGTCCAACTGTCACTTTATCTAAGCACGGCCGTCAGTTGTCAGATGCCCGGCCGTGCAGTGCTCGATATAAATCAAGCATATCATAAATTTCGATGTCACATTTAAGAGTTAACAAGAACCCAACTTCGTCTAAGGCGAAAATGGTGCGTATATCTATTTGGGTTCAGTGATAAATCATCAATCGTTGCTGATAATCCTCAATTGAGCTGTCGCCTGGTTATTTGTCGCCACGTTGTCTCCAGCTGCAGCTATCCATTGGCCTCCATATGGCCTACTCCTACTCCTCCTACTCCTCCTCCTCCTCCTCCTCCTTCGTACTCCCCTTGATAAGGAAGCTCCACTTCAAGTTGGGTGCGTTGCTGACCTCATCAAATGTACATCAAATGCTCAACTCAACTCAACCTAGATATTGGGCATGGACTCTGGAATTGTTCATGGATATGATATCGCCTGCCCGGCTGCCTGCCCGGCTCCCTGCCCGGTTCCCTGCCTGGTTGGGTTGCCTGCCTCGTCGTTGGCTTGTTCTACACGCCTGCTGCACGGTGGCTTTATCAGATCAAGCGGCAATAAACAACAATGTTTTATCTTTCAAGTAGCAGTGAAAATGTGCTACCTAACAACAAAAGCAACAACACCAACAAAAGCAACGAAAGGAAGTTGCAATTGGCCAACTAGCAGATACCCTGCAAATGTACAAATATCCAACATATTGTTTATTGTGTGTTGAACATGGCAAATATAATATGCTAAGCATAAATGTTAAAAAGATATATATATATATATATATGTATATATACTTTTGTTTCTTCATATATATATATATATATATTTACTAGCGGGTATACCTCGGCCTTGCCCTTGGCACTTATCAAATAAATTCTCTCAAATAACTTTGAAAATGATTTTGAAATCGATCGAATGGTAAACAAAAAACTTTCACATAAACGTTTTCCGCCAATTTTCCACTGTTGCGGGTGAAATTGCCCAAATATTATCTTTAAATTCCATAAATCCAGTTCGGGAAAATAGGTGTTGTTATAGGTTATAAGGGAGCCCTGATGTCAAAAAGAATATATATATATATATTTAACATAAAAATATATATATTGTATATAAATAATAAACTTTTCTGGATCGGCATCCTTTTGTGTGTTACATATACTAAGACATAACCGTGATACCCCTTTTTTTTAGCCATATTTAGTGGGCAAAGGGTATATTAACAAGAAGGGAACAGCACCATAAGTATTATTTTCAAAGATAAAGAATATTAATATAGGCTATAAATAATGCTTTAGGGTAAAAATAATTATAAATAAACCAAGTCATAATACAACAAAAACAATGCGTTAAGGTGCTAACAAGCCAAATGATGTTGTTGTAGTTGTTGTTGTTGTTGTTGTAGTTGTTGCTCCTGCGTGTTACACTTAAATAACAACAAACAACAACGAACAGCAGCAGCGGCAACAGCAGCAACTACTTGTACAACAACAAATGTGAAACATTTTATCTTTTTATCGCGTTCAACAATCATTTATTGCCCAACTCTGAGCAACTGGTTGCCCGTTGCCGATTGTCCGGGGCCTAACGGCACTTCTGCACTCCCGAGTGTCCAAAATAGAGGTGGGTGCGTGTCGTGTCCGATTAACACGACGTGTATCGTGTCAAAAGACAAACATCGTGAGAGAAACAGAAACTGGGAATATGTTAAAGAATTCAATATAATAAAATTTTAAATCGAATTAAAAGTAAGCTTTATATCAAAATAAATAATATAATAAGCTATTTAACAATTGCGATAAAATATGCACAATTTTATCCTTCACTAATTTAAAATATTGATCGACCTTACCAATTTTTAGTTGACTCCAACAAAAAAAATATATATATATATTAATTATTTTTTCTATGAAATGCATTCTTTTTTTCAATAAGTCGTTAACTATTTTTCGTGTGCAATTCAAGTGTCCCAAAAAATAGAGCTGGGTGCGTGTCGTGTTCACGACACGATGTGTTCGTGTCAAAAAACAAATATCGTGAGAGTTAGATCTTACAGAAATTAGGTTTATGAGAAAGAAATAAAAACTTAAATCATTTAAATTGAATTAAAAGGAAGCTTTATAGGAAAAGAGCAAATTATAGAATATCATTAACAATTTCGATACCACACGCAAAATTTGATTATTCATTACTTTCAAATATTTTTTGTTGGCGAACTTTCGAATTTTTAGTTGACAGTCTGGAGGTCTAATAAATCGGAAACCGTCAAAATTCATTTATCTGTGCAATGCATTTATTTTATCAATAAGTCGTGAACTATTTTTCGTGTATTCTTCTTCACACGACGGGTTCGTGTCAAAAATCAAACATCGTGAGAGTTGGATCAATATTAAAATTTTTTAAATTGAATTAAAAGCAAGAAATGAAGATAAATCAAGCTTTCAAGATGATAAATATAGAAACTGATTAGTCTGGAGGCCTAATAACTCGGAAACCGTCTTAATTCAACTATCTATCAATAAGTCGTGACACGCGCCCATCTCTAGCCCGCAGGCACTCAAAGACCTTTTCGAGATATTGATTAGGGGTTGGCCGGAGGCACGAGTTGGTTACCGGAGCGATATGAATTGCCGTATTGTATATATGTATGTATATTGATATAGCCGTTGTTCCAGTTGTTCCAGTTGTTGCCGTGTTGCGATCGATATATACAAAATACTTAAAGAGCTGGCCACTTCTAATATCTACGCCATTTTGTGGCCCCGGACAACGCTAATCCTCGTATATTATCTATTAACCAATTTTTTTTTTTTTTGATTATTATTGGCATAAACACCCAATAAGTATGAGCTCGAGTGTTTATCAGTTTTTTGTTCTTTTTTTTTTTTGGTATAATTTTAAATCGTAAAATAAGATTTTCGACGGGCAGATAAGACGCACAGCCGCCTGCGCCTGCCCGTGGTCTATTGGCACTTAATAAACCCCAAATACAATTACAGAGCCAGACGAGAACCCGTCGTGTTTCCTCTTCAAGTCGGATCGGGCTGCGGCTGCGACTGCGACTGTTGCTGATATTAGCCGCAATAAATGAAGATAATATAATATCGACCGGGTGAACTTGTCGTAAATATCAAACTCAATGTTATTTTTATGGCCTATGGCTGCTATAGTGCCCAGAAACCAGTAGCAGGGACGGCGTATTCAGGAAGCGCCTCCAACTTCAATAGGGGTACTAAATGTGATTTACCCAAATTTATAAAAATAGTTTTCGTTTTAGTTTTGAACAATTAAGAGCATTATTTGACCCATTCTGCATTAAGTTCTTCTCTGTTTTTCTACCCTTACAGAGGGTAAGATAATTTTGTCGTGAAATGTGTAACGCATAGAAGCAGACATGTCCGACCCCATAAAGTATATACATATATATATATATATATATATATTCGTGATCGGTGTCAACAGCCGAGTCGATGTCCGTCTGTCTGTTTCTATGCGAACTAGTCTCTCAGTTTTATAGCTATCTTTATGAAAGTTTGCAGAAGTCTCTCTTTCTGTTACACGCAGTACATATGTCGAAACCAGCTGGATCGGACCACTATATCATATAGCTGCCATAGGAACGATAGATCGAAACAGAGATTCTTATATGAAAAAGTTTTTTGTTTATTGAGATATTTTGACCAAACTCAGCAAGTATGGGTTTTACTATGCTCCTCATATATTTGCAAAATCCTATTAACATCGGACCACTATATCATATAGCTGCCATAGGAACGATCGGTCGAAAATTAATTTGTTGTATGGAAAAGTTTTTTGTTTTCAAGATATCTTGACCAAACTCTTCATTTTTAAGTTTCACTATATTCTCTACATTTATGCAAAATCTTATTTACATCCGACCACTATATCATATAGCTGCCATAGGAACGATCGCTCGAAAACTAGGTTTTGGCATGGAAAACTTTTTTGCAAGGGTATTAAATCTTCGGCGTGCCTACTTTCTCGTTATTTTTTGCCTTACCCTTTGTAAGTACGCCTCTGTCTTTCAGCTGTCATTGGTCGTTTGTTACGTATTTTACCGGGAGTACATTTTATAAGTGTATCATATAATATCAGACTTTGACATTGAGCATATGAAATTTCTTCAGTTTTTATTGAGCTCTTGTGTTGACAAATACTCGTAATTTATGAGTCAAAAGGCAGTAGCAACAAATAGATTTACTTATCGGCTAATTCCTTGGCTAATGCCCAAATACATTCAAACACCTAGGCCCAAATATGACCAAGCTTAGGAATTATGGGTTGATTAAAAGAGTCGAAAAAACCAGCCTGTCCTACGAAAAGATAGACATATATGAAGTACCTTATATATGCATAAGTATATATAAATATATAATCATTGATGACTGATTTTCCGAAATTAAATAAACACGTATTCATTCATTAATCTTTTTGTGTAGAGGACAGAAATTGAATATGAAGCCGATTGAAGGAATTAAATCTTCCATCTCAATTTTTCACCCAGGTGCGGGAGATAATAATAATAATGAATAATAAATAATGAGTAATGACTAATAAATAATAAATAAATAAATAAGTAAATAATAAACAATAAATAATAAATAATAACTAATAAATAATAAATAATAGATAATAAATAATAATAATAACAATAATAATAATAATTATTATAATAATAATAATTATTATTATTATAATAATTATTATAATAATAATAATAAATCAATAAGGAATTCAACCTTTAGTCTCAAATTTTCACCCAGGTGCGGGATATAATAATAAATACATAAATAATAATTAATAAAAATGAATAATGAATAAATAATAATTAATAAAAATAAAAATAATAAATAATGAATAATGGATAATGAATAATGAATAATAAATAATAAATCATATAATAATAATAATGATAAAAAAATCAATAAGAAAAAAATGTTTGCCACAACCTTTAAATCTTTCCAAGGCATTTTCCAAAAGCCAGGTATATTTACATCACAAGCGATTACTACTCTCATTATTAATCAATCAGTCATATATACATATAATATATGTATGTTTAATAAGTTCAACTAGACTTCCAGTTATATAAATATCCTTGATGGGGGATAGTGAGACAATATATCGTGGCGAAACGCTCGACTCACCTTAACTCAGGTGGGGTAGACTAGCCCTAACACTAGCACTACGACTACCTGATTAATATGGCGTTTCGAGATAACATTTATTTATTAATGTTAGTGCCAGTTAGTCGACATTGTCGAAACGCGACAGCCCACTCCAGCACAAGGCACATGCGACGACAAAAACAAAAACCCAAACCAATTGGCGTTCTGATTCGATAAACATTTATCATAATCATAAAATAAAATTGCCTTCAAAAGCGATCGACTGCAATCTTATTGGTCGTCGCCAGCTCCAAGTGGGCGTGTTCTTCACAATGGGTGTCGGCACACAAAACAAAATACAACTCAAATCGAGTATATCGTAACTGACTTTCCTGCATGGCAGACTGTCTGCTGTGCTCTGCTCCGCCTGCCGCGGCGATCTATAGCTGGAGAGATGAGATCAGATCAACTTAAATATATATATCGAGCACTGACTGTCCCGCATGGCGGGCGATCTGTGGCGATCTATAGCTACGGGGCAATATCAGTAGAGATCAGATCAGATCAGATCTACTTAAATATATATATCGTAACTGACTGTCTTTTATAGCAGGCGATCTGTGGTGATCTATAGCTGTGCCGAGATCAGATGAGATCAGATCAGATCTACTCAAATATATATATCGTAACTGACTGTCCTTTATGGCGGGCGATCTGTGATGATCTATAGCTGTGCCGAGATCAGTAGAGATCATATCAGATTAGATCAACTTAAATATATATATCGTAACTGTCCTGAAAGTCGATCGAGCTGTTTGCCATGCTCTGCTCCGCCTGCTTGGCGATCTATAGCTGTGGGGCGACTAGAGATCAGTAGAAATTAGAAGAGATCAGATCAAATCAGATTAAATGTATATTGTAACCGACTTTCCTGCATGGCGAGCTGTGCTCTGGAACTGGCGATCTATAGCTGTGGCAAGATCAGTAGAGATCAGATCAGGTCAGATGAGATCTGATCAACTTAAATATATATCGTAACTGTCCTTTATGGCAGACTGTGTGCAGTGCTCCGCCTGCGTGACGATCTACAGCTGTGTGGCGAGTAGAGATCAGTAGAAATCAGATCAGATCAGATCAACTTAAAGATATAAGATCAGATCAAATCAGATTAAATATATATCGTAACCGACTGTCCTTTATGGCGAGCTATGCTCCTCTACTCCAAATGGCGATCTATAGCTGTGGCAAGATCAGAAGAGATCAGATGAGATCAGATCAACTTAAATATATATCGAGGACTGACTGTCCTTTATGGCAGACTATACAGCTGTGGGGCGAGTAGAGATCAGTAAAGATCAGATTAGATCCAATCAGCTTAGATCAGATCAACTTAAATATATATCGTAACAGACTGTACTGCATGAAGGGCGATCTATGGCGATCTATAGCTGTGATCAGTAGAGATCAGATCAGATCAACTAATATATATCGTAACCGACTGTCCTTTATGGAAAGCTGCGTGCTGTGCTCTGCTCTGCTCCGCCTGGCGATCTACGAACTATAAGGCGTGTAGAGATCAGTAGATATCAGATCAGTTCAGATCAAACTTAAATATATGTTATATCGTAACCGACTTTCCTGCATGGCGATCTGTGTGCTCTGCTCTGCTCTGCTGATCCGGCTGCGTGGCGATCTTTAGCCGTGGGGCGATATCAGTAGAGATCAGCGGGGTTCAGGCATAAAACAGAAAACAGAAAACACAACCGACTGCCATACATACATACATATTTATGTATGTACATACATATTTATGCATATTTGTATATAATATTTTAAGCATACACAACCAGCTAGGCAACAATTGAGGATCGTTGATCGTTGATCGTCGGCCCGAATTGTGCTTGTCGATTTTTTGGTGGAGAGGTTCTCCTTATCAACAGCACAGCATGCTACGCGTATTTATCACGTTCTCCGTGAACTTTAGACAAAGTTTATCTACAGAATTCGTTCCAGCCACAGAAATGTCGATTTATATGACTCGAAGATTCGATCCGATCATGCTGTGTCTGTGGATCTCTTTGTGCGACACTTTGTCCTCTCTCTCTCTCTCTCTCTCTCTCTCTCTCTCTCTCTCTCTGTATATATATATAGTTATATTTGTTTTGTATTTATCGCTGATAAGCGCAGATCGATTATAGACTATGTTTGATTGAAAATAGGTTTTCAATATGATTAGCTGACATCTATTGCCGCGTATCTATTGGGGATCAGCCGTCAGGCTCATGCATAAGGTTTTCGAGATCGTTGAGGGTTACAGCCTGCAGCTTTATATATATATATATAGGTAGTCTTGCCCGGATTTTGATCTTTGCAATACTTTGCAAACACGGACGTGGCGACGCACAGATACGAGTCGCAGATAGTCGCACGGGATAGATGACGGCGTCGAGTGGCCAGATGAGATTAAGCAACAGTTGACCAGTTCGCTCGATTTCATACATATATATATATACTATATACTATATAGAATATTGTTATTGAGAACAAGTGATAATATTGTTTTTATTTTAACTAGATGTTGATGGGAGCACATTGAGATGCGGCATAGTGGATCGAATAGGTTTCGAGGAGGTCGATTTATTGGCATGTTAATTCCCTTAATCAAAGTTGGGCTCCTTCAAGTTTGTAGTTCAAATTTGACAACACATATTTGAACTTTAACCTGAAAAACTGACATAATCTCATTTTGTTGTTAATTAAAATAATGCGTTTTCCATAGAATCAACTTTGGTGCGCAAAGATCATCAACTATTTCAAGTTATATCATAATCAAATTTGATTTCAAATTCATTTTGATATGTTGAAGAATAATTTTCAAAAAGTAACTAGGTTGGGTTTCTTGATTCCCATTTGCCAGTTGGTTCTTTCTCTACATTATTCTCGATTAAAGCAGACTTTGCTTGAAAAAGAAAGCTTTCCTTAGGAGCTTAAAATAGCTTTAACCGAGCAATAAATATATGAAATGATATTAGATTCTAATTGGCATATTTAAAAAAAATAAAATTAATGGTTCAAAAAGGAATTAGGTGAATCTCATTTGCCAGTTGGTTCTTTATCCAGTTAATTATCGATTAAAGCTTATTTTTCTTGAAAAAATAAAGCTTTCCCTAGGAGCTTAAATGAGCTTCTTTCGAGTAGTAAATATATAAAATAATAAAATAAAATCAACCATTTGATTTGATATTCATTTCAATATGTTGATGAATAAATGTTTAACAGTTTATTCTCGATGAAAGCAGACTTTGCTTGAAAAGGAAAGCTTTCTTTAGGAACTTAAAAGAGCTTTAACTGGGCGCTAAATATATGAAATGATCTTAGATTCTAATGAGCATATTTTCCGCTGGCCTCCGGGTCAACTTTTTGATTTGATATTCATTTTGATAAGTTAGAAAATAAATGTTCAAAGTTTATTCTCGATTAAAGCACAGTTTTCTTTATAAAGAAAGCTTTCTTTAGGAGCTGAGAAGAGCTTTAACTGAGCACTAAATATAAGAAATTATATTAGATTCTAATTGGCATATTTAAAAAACAATAAAAATAATTGTTCAAAGAGGAGTTAAGTGAGTCTCATTTGCCAGTTAATTATCGATTAAAGCTTATTTTTCTTGAAAAATAAAGCTTTCCTTAAGAGCTTAAATGAGCTTTTTTCGAGTAGTAAATATATAAAATAATAAAAAAATCAACCATTTGATTTGATATTCATATTGATATGTTGAAAAAAAAGAAAGCTTTCCTAGGAGTTTAAATGAGCTTTTTCCGAGTAGTAATTATATAAAATGATATTAGATTCTGATTAGCATATTTTCTGATGGCCTCCGGTTCAACCTTTTGATGTGTGGAAGAATAAATGGCTCTTTATTCTTTTGATTAAAGCATACTTTCCTTGAAAAGGAAAGCTTTCCTTAGGAGCTTAAAAGAGTTTTTACTTAAATGATATTAGATTCAAATTAGCATACTTGCTGCTGGCCTCCGGGTCAACCTTTTGATTTGATATGTTGAAAAATCAATTTTCAAAAAATACCTAGGTTGGGTTTCTTGATTCCCATTTGCCAGTTGGTTCTTTCTCTACATTATTCTCGATTAAAGCAGACTTTGCTTGAAAAAGAAAGCTTTCCTTAGGAGCTTAAAATAGCTTTAACCGAGCAATAAATATATGAAATTATATTAGATTCTAATTGGCATATTTAAAAAAAATAAAATTAATGGTTCAAAAAGGAATTAGGTGAATCTCATTTGCCAGTTGGTTCTTTATCCAGTTAATTATCGATTAAAGCTTATTTGTCTTGAAAAATAAAGCTTTCCTTAAGAGCTTAAATGAGCTTTTTTCGAGTAGTAAATATATAAAATAATAAAAAAAATCAACCATTTGATTTGATATTCATATTGATATGTTGAAAAATAAAAAAGCTCTCCTAGGAGCTTAAATGAGCTTTTTCCGAGTAGTAAATATATGAAATGATATTGGGTTCTAATTGGCACATTTTCTGATGGCCTCCGGGTCAACCTTTTGATGTGTGGAAGAATAAATGCTCAAAGTCTATTTTTGATTAAAGCATATTTTCCTTGAAAAAGAAATCTTTCCTAGGACATTAAATGAGCTTTTTCGGAGCACTAAATATTTGAAATGATATTAGATTCTGATTAGCATACTTTCTGCTGGCCTCCGGTTCAACCTTTTGATTTGATATTCTTTTTGATATGTTGATGAATAAATGTTCAACAGTTGATTCTCGATGAAAGCAGACTTTGCTTGAAAGGGAAAGCTTTCCTTAGGAGCTTAAAAGAGCTTTTGCTGAAATGATATTAGATTCTAATTAGCATACTTGCTGCTGGCCTCCGGGTCAACCTTTTGGTTGGGTTTCTTGATTCCTGTTTGCCAGTTGTTATTCTCGATTAAAGCATACTTTCCTTGGAAAAGAAAGCTTTCTTTAGGAGCTTAAAAGAGCTTTTACTGGGCGTTAAATATATGAAATGATATTAGATTCTAATTAGCATAAAAAGCTGCTGGCCTCCGGGTCAACTTTTTGATTTGATATTCATTTCAATATGCTGAAGAATAAATGTTCAGAAGTTTATTCTCGATTAAAGCAGACTTTGCTTGAAAAGGAAAGCTTTCTTTAAGAGCTTAAAAGAGCTTTAACTGAGCGCTAAATGTATGAAATGATATGTGATTCTAATTAGCATAAAAAGCTGCTGGCCTCCGGGTCAAGCTATGTGGACCACTGTGCCGAGAAACAGAAAATAGTAGTCGGACAGTTCCATAGGCCGTGTCGAAAGGCAGCGCCATTTGCCAGTTGCCGGCGATGATATGACATGCTACTTATTTAATAATTATTGCCCGTTGTTGTTGTTGTTGAGTATATTTTTTTTTATATTTAAGTTTTTTTAGATTTCTTATCGTAGCTGTGTGTATATTTTTTTATGTATTGATTTAGTATTTGAGCGTTTCGATGATAACATCTCCACTATGAATGTGACCTCCTTTCGGGCTGATGTTGATGTGATGTTTTCGTCGCATCAACAAATATGTACATATATAAATATAGAACGTAATACGATCTAATTGGAAATAACGAAAAAAAAACCCAATGCCGAAAAATAATCAACTTCTGTTACTAATTTGTGGACAATTTTCTCTATGCATCCCATCCATTCCAGTCATACTCAAAGATGTGAGCTTCAATATCATGTGCGAGCTGCTGGAGTTCATGTACCAGGGCGTCGTCAATGTCAAGCACACGGAGCTGCAGTCCTTCATGAAGATTGGCCAGCTGCTGCAGATCAAGGGGCTGGCGACCAACTCGAACAGCCCGCCCGGCTCCAGCGCCTCCGACAAGTCCAACAGTCAGGCGACAAATGCCGCCGCCGCCGGCGACGAGCCCAACAGCAGCAGCAGCGCCAGCAGCCAAAACAAGCCGGATGCGGATCAGGCTGAGCCCAAGGGCAACTCGCGCACGCCGACAAGCTCGCCGAGTGCAAGTCGATCGGATGCGGGCTTGCCCTTGTATATGCAGAGCAAGCGACCGGCGCCGGCTGAATTCAGCAGCGATTCCCTGTCCATTTACTCGCGCAAACAGCTGCGCCGATCCCTGACAGAGCAGCCGGGCGAGAGCATCGACAATGCGGACAGCGGCGGCGGCAACGGCGGTGGCGGCATGGAGAATGCCTTGAATGCCGAGGAGTTCTTTCTGCCGCCCATACCGCACATCTCCATGGTGGAGCCACGCTACGATATGGGCAGCCTGAAGCGCGAGGCGGACTCTCATCCGGCCGGAGCGAGCGGCAGTGCAGGAGCTTCGACAGCTGCTGGATCGCTGCGCAATCCATTTGCGCCGGCCTTCAATCTGGACTACAATAACTTCTACAAGGCGAGCAACAGCAGTGGCGCCAGCAGCTCCAGCAATCTGTCCGGCCTGTCCGGCGTCGGAATGGGCAATAACAATGGCGGCAGCAGCGGGAGCAGCGGCGGGGGCGGGGGCAGCCTGGGCGTCAACGTTGGCCCCGCCACCGAATATCCCAATGACCTCTATATGCCCAGCGACTACTCCAAGAACTTTGCCAATCACATGGACATACCATCAAGTAGGTGCCCCTTTATGTATCCACACACATCTCTCTCTCGCTCTCTCTCTCTGTCTCTCTGTTGCATGCGTTCTCGATTTTAGTTAATAATCCTTTGGTTCACCCGCATCCATCACGAATTACCCATGCCCACCTATTACTACTAATCCACAGTGTTAATATTGGCTTAAAACAGGGATGGAAACCGGGCTTAAAGCCAACTCGACAATATAAACCAAATAGGAACTTATCACATTTGAATTCACTTGTATTTCACGTGCGCGCGTGGTTTCCATCTCTCATTGCTACTAACCCACAGTGTTAATATAGGCTTTAAACAGGGATGGAAACCGGGCTTTAAGCCAACCCGACGATACTTGTCATATATAAACCGAATAGGAACTTATCACATTTGAATTCACTTGTATTTCACGCGCACACGTGGTTTCCATCTCTTATTACTAACCCAAAGTGTTAAGATTGGCTTAAAACAGGGATGGAAACCGGGCTTTAAGCCCACTCGACGATACTTGTCATATCTAAAACGAATAGGAACTTATTACATTTGAATTCACTTGTATTTCACGCGCACACGTGGTTTCCATCTCCTATAACTAGCCCACAGTGTTAATATAGGCTTAAAACAGGGATGGAAACCGGGCTTTAAGCCAACTCGACGATATAAACCAAATAGGAACTTATCACATTTGAATTCACTTGTATTTCACGCACACATGTGGTTTCCATCTCCTATAACTAACCCACAGTGTTAAGATTAGCTTAAAACAGGGATGGAAACCGGGCTTTAAAACAATTTAACGATGATAGTCGATAGTTGTCATATGTAAACCGAATAGGAACTTATCACATTTGAATTCACTTATATTTCACGCGCACACGTGGTTTCCATCTCTTATTACTAACCCACAGTGTTAAGATTAGCTTAAAACGGGGATGGAAACCGGGCTTTAAGCCAACCCGACGATACTTGTCATATCTAAACCGAATAGGAACTTATTACTTTTAAAATCACTTGTGTTTCACGTGCGCGCGTGGTTTCCATCTCTGGATTAACCAGCGTTATCTGCACAGCTCGCTGCCTGGACATGCTTTGCCCAATTGAACGCCCGCCCACTGCCAATAAATTGTACCCAAAACGAATTTATGTAGCCACTCCTTGTACATAACATCCTCCGTCTAGGCGTTAAGCAATTTTTTGGTTAACCCGCAAGATTTGCCCCACTAATCTTCCACAATTGTACGTATATTTGTTGCGGACGCTGCACCCAATTTGGATGGATCAGATGGCAGCAACATGGTCATGTTGTCCACCACATCTTTGCTGCACGGCAATTGCGTTTTCAATCGCAACAACACGGTCGCCACGCAGCAGGGCATGAAGACCTACTGGCTGTGCAAGTCCTATCGCATCAGCATGTGCCGGGCGCGCTGCATAACGCATCTGGGCCGGATTATATCCGCGACCGGCGTTCACAATCACATGCCCCATATGCGCGGCGGAGGCGCCGCCGGCTCCGGCAGTGCCAGCGCGCCCAATAGCAGTAACTCAGTGACAGTTACGCCCAATCCTAATCCCGGCCAGTCGGGCTACAACCTCTCTGAGGGTAGTCATGTAACGTCTGCGCCGTCGTCAGCAGCCGTCGTGGAAATGAACCATGGATCCGGTGCTCGGCTGGGCGCCAACATATTCGCTAACCAGACGCCAGCGTCGCCAGCCGGCTCGCATCCGCATCAGCATCATCATCATCATCATCTGACACAGGCGCTGCCCAATCTTCTTGTGCAGCATCACAACTCGACGCACGTCAGCATGGAGCAGCATGGCATGGGTAATGGTCCTCCGCCGCCGCAGCCGCCGCCGCCGCCTCCTCCTCCACCGTCCAACAGCGTCATACAAAACATAATGCACAATCCGAATCTGATGCATTTGCCCATGCAGGCACAGCCGCACCCACATCATCACCAGCAGCAGCAGCAACATTCGCCCCACCATTTGGAACTGGGCGTTGGGCCAGGCTCGTCGCTGCTGCCTCTTTCGCCCGCGCAGATGCAGCAGCAGCAGCAGCAGAGTCCGCAGTCGAACAGAAGCAGCCACTCGATGCATGCGACCGAGTCGCCGCTAGGCATGAAAAGTCCTCCGCCGCCGCCACAGTCAGCGGCTGGCCATGTAGATGCGGAGCAGCGACATGGGGACATCAATGCGAGCGCGGACGGATCGGCGGAGAGCTCAGCGGGCACGGCGCACGTCATCGACAGCATAACGATATCGCCCGGCAGTGGCAGTCACAATTTTAAGATCGAGAACATCTGAGGGCTCCGTTTCTAGTTAATAAGACAACGATAATTTATTGCGGCTGGAGCCGCTTAGTTAGTGTTTTTAGACGAAATTCAATTTGATTGTATTTATGTACATCTATGTATATAGTACTACCTGCGTATGTATGTATGTATGTGCATATGCGGGCATGTATATCGAATGTAAAATGCAAATGCAAATGCAAATGAAACATACTACCAAATGCGATCGCTTTTCACATCCGATTCCCAACTTTTCTCTCAAACTTGGCGCGTTTTCCCAATGTCCAGTTAATGCGTCGTATGACCAAACCTTACATCAATTTATTGGCCTGCTAAAATACCGGATTTCGGATTTCTTAATGTCTGCTAGTTGGGCACACCTATATTTTTGATTGTGTTGGAAAGTATCAAAAAAATGTCTCCTCAAACTTCTGTTACATGCGCAATTATTTAAAACGCAATTTTGCAATTTTTTGAATCAAAAACTCTATATTGTGAGGAAAGACCGAAACTAGACATTGAGAAAAACGGGTCTAAATGCAGCGTCAGGTAAGTCTTACATCCTGGGATCAGCATGAGACAATAATAATAACGGGGCTCATTTGTGAATGTCCAGCCATCAAACATAACCTACACTCATACACATCTAGAACACACACATACACACACACGCACACACACACACACACATGTACATGCGCTCAATCCTGCCAATCTTGTGTATATTGTAGTCGCACCCGGCGAACACTGGTTTCAAGGCAAGCTCGAGTTTATGCTGAGTCAGCGCGGCAAACCGTTGCTGGTCCACGATGGTCACACTTTTGGCATTCAGTACGTGCGTAAGGATAAAAAATACTGGCAGTGCAATCTGTCGCGCAAATTTAATTGCAAGGCACGAGTAACCACGACAGACACGGGCGAGATTATAGTAACTAACAACGAGCACTGCCACACGGAGATACGGCAGCATTTGCGCAAGGACTATCAACGCAACAAGGTCATGATGAATGCGTTGATCAATTTGAGCACGAATCATTTGGCCGCAATGCGACGTCACAATCCGGTCGGGTTGAATGCTCTGCCACCCATAGCTATGGTACCAGGCGCGCTTACTCCGGGCTCCCCTATTATAGATGAGGTAGTGCAGAATCTGCATGATCTGGCCAAGGCATCGGCAGAAGCCAATCAGCAGCAGCAGCAACAGCAGCAGCGGGCAAATGAGGCGCTGAAATACGAAAGCGATGAACCGCTCGACTGCGGTATTCGAAACTCTGCTGCGCTGGAGGACATGGCGCGTAGTTGCATTAACAATAACAAACAAACAGATAATGACAATATTGGTAATGATCTTACTAAAGAGCACGATTGGAAGTGCAAAAACGAAGGGGCTGATGTGCACTGATATCGTATGTTTGAAAATGATTAAGACGCGCGAACCCAGCGTTGCAATTAGCCGATAACAACGGCAGCAAATTTCGATAAGCAAACGCCACCTAGCGTATTTTCGCTGAGGAGGTTTAAATATACATTTAAAGACCAATTTAAGTACAAACGGAAAGCATGCAATAATACTCAAATAATTAAAAACAAAAAAAAAACAGCGATACCAAACAAATTCCAAAGAATTTAGTTAATAAATAAATGCAAATGTTCTCACATTTGATTAGCGAATTTAAGAAAACCACATTTTGAGCGGTCTGCATTAAGCCAAACATTAAGTCGTATCGTTTCAAATTAATTTTAGTTTTACATTGTAATAACTTGAATTTTTAATAAAATTTATATGTTCTTGGGTGTGTATGAGTATAAATCTATGCTACAGCAGAATGAACTTAAATATTTATAACACGGCTGAGCTTCTGTATGCGATTGAGCAGAAGATCGCCCTGCTTAATGGTCGCCTGATACTGCCAGTTCTTGTTGTCGGGCCGATTCGTCTCCACAATGCCACCCACGCGATCCACCTTGGCATGCAAGCGTCCAGCAGCAATAAAACGTGCCAGCTCCTGATCGATGTAGTCAACCGTAACGCCAAACGAGTCGGCCATATACTGGAGCGTGAGCGAGCGATACGACTCTAGCAGCTGCGTATAGCCCAGAATGCGCATCTCCCGCACATAATAGCGATAGTGCGGATGCACAAGATAATCAGCACGTAGCTGCTTCTCGACTTGCGCCAGATACACGTAGAACTGCTCGTACTGGCAGTTGAATAGCGAGAACAGGAACTGCTTGACATCGGGTAGGCCATGCAGCACTTCTTGAATCTCAGAGCCCTTGACCACCTTTTCGCGGAGCTCATTGCGGGGCAACGCAATCATGGAGACGTACACGGTGTAGCGCACGAAGGTCGGATAGTCCATGAGCTCGTATGAGGTAAAGGTGCTGACGGTGTCCAGGAAGAAGGTGGCCGCCGCCTTGAAGTCGCGAATAGCAACCGAATAGATGCCTTGGTATACCTTGAGGCGGTTGCGACGATCCCAGTCGCCGCCCTCCTCGATCAGATACTTGGCCTTGTCGATGTTGCGTGTAATCAAATCATGATCCAAATAGAACAGGCCCAGACGAATTAAATGGAAGACAATGTCCAGGCGGTGGCCTAACGACACGGTCTTCTCGTACGTCTTGCGAAAGGCCGTCTCGGCAGCTGCCTTGTCACCAATACGGCACAAGTACTCCGATTTCTTAAGATTGGCCTCGCGCACCTCCATCTCGCCGAGATTCTTCTCGGCATCCTCAATGGCAGCGTCCAACTGTTCAACTGCAACGCGATTATGTTCGCGCATACGTGCCAGCAAATCCTTGTCCACATTCCAGTTAAGCTCAGTGCAGATATGCTCGTACCATGGAGCCATATTGTCGGCGCGGATTGCATCCAGCAATTTGGTCTTCAGTGCTACATCTTGTTTGTGCTCCGCAAGCGTAAGAAGGAACTTTGTTTGTGCCAGCTCCAGGTTGGGATTCTTCTCCAGACCCTGCTCTTCAAGGTTTTCGGCAGGCATTTTGTTTAAACTTTACGTATCGATTAAATCAAACAGGGAAATTATTTCCGAGTG
Source organism: Drosophila borealis (assembly GCA_035045885.1). Lineage (NCBI taxonomy): Eukaryota > Metazoa > Arthropoda > Insecta > Diptera > Drosophilidae > Drosophila > Drosophila borealis. The sequence goes on along the minus strand of JAWNOR010000194.1, from coordinate 324,022 downwards.
AAGATGAAATATGTTTTTGTCAAAGCCGCAGAGTCATGTACAAGCTAAAGTTGGCTGCGATGATTTTAACAGTGTTGAAAAACTGAGCAATTTATTATCGATAGTAGCGATGCAAAGTTGCTTATCGAAAAAAAAGGGGAGTGCGAGACAATTGATTTTTTTGTGGAAAAGTGATAAGAGGCCCCAAATTCGTGGAAAATTCTTGGTTTTCCGCCTAGTGCTAATCGTGTAGAGTACGAATTTTCGTAAGGCTAGCTTCCGAAACTAGAGAGCGCAAAAATGATTGGTGGTTTGTTTGTTTACAACCACAAAGGTGAGGTTTTAATCTCCCGAGTTTATCGCGATGACATCGGACGCAACGCCGTGGACGCTTTCCGAGTCAACGTCATCCATGCTAGGCAGCAGGTGCGCTCGCCGGTGACCAACATTGCAAGAACCAGCTTTTTCCACATCAAGGTACTTGCCACGTCAACCGGATGTTCGCTCAGCCTCTAATCCAATTCTCCCCCCTCCCCTCTCCTACTCTTCTTTTAGCGTGCCAATATTTGGCTAGCTGCCGTCACGAAGCAAAATGTGAATGCTGCCATGGTATTTGAGTTCTTGCTCAAGATCATTGAGGTGATGCAGTCTTACTTTGGCAAGATCTCCGAGGAGAACATCAAGAATAACTTTGTGCTCATCTATGAGCTGCTGGACGAGATATTGGACTTTGGTTATCCTCAGAATACCGACTCCGGTACACTGAAAACGTTCATCACGCAGCAGGGCATCAAGTCGGCCACCAAGGAGGAGCAAATGCAAATAACCTCACAGGTTACCGGCCAGATTGGCTGGCGACGCGAGGGCATCAAATATCGACGCAACGAACTGTTCCTCGATGTGCTCGAGTATGTTAATCTGCTGATGAGCCCACAAGGTCAGGTGCTGTCGGCTCACGTTGCCGGCAAAGTGGTCATGAAGTCTTATTTGTCAGGTGAGCGCCCGTGTGCTAATCCTCCTTTTCGATAATTTGCATAATTGAATTCGATTTTAAGGCATGCCCGAATGCAAGTTTGGAATTAACGATAAAATCGTCATGGAATCCAAGGGCAGGGGCCTCTCGGGCAATTCCGAGGCGGAGACGTCGCGCTCCGGCAAGCCGGTGGTGGTAATTGACGATTGTCAGTTCCATCAATGCGTCAAGCTGAGCAAATTCGAAACGGAGCATTCGATTAGCTTTATACCACCGGACGGTGAATTCGAGCTGATGCGCTACCGTACAACAAAGGACATATCGCTGCCATTCCGTGTGATACCCCTGGTCCGCGAGGTGGGCCGCACCAAGATGGAGGCGAAGGTCGTGCTCAAGTCGAACTTTAAGCCCTCGCTGCTTGGCCAGAAGATCGAGGTGAAAATACCCACGCCGCTCAACACCTCGGGCGTGCAGTTGATTTGCCTGAAAGGCAAGGCCAAGTACAAGGCTTCGGAGAATGCGATTGTGTGGAAAATAAAGCGAATGGCGGGCATGAAGGAAACGCAGCTCTCGGCTGAAATTGAACTGCTCGAAACGGACACCAAAAAGAAATGGACGCGCCCGCCCATATCCATGAACTTCGAGGTGCCATTTGCACCATCCGGCTTCAAGGTGCGCTACCTGAAAGTGTTCGAGCCCAAGCTCAACTACTCCGATCACGATGTGGTCAAATGGGTGCGTTATATCGGACGCAGCGGTCTCTATGAAACCCGTTGTTAAAGCCTCCCAGAAGCAATCCGAGCAAGTCTATCACATGGACGACAAAATATTGATTAGAAGAAGAAAGCTTTTGCCAATATTTTATGTTATTGGAATTGCTCTCAATCGAATTGAACAAATTGTTGTCGCATATTCCAAAATTTAGTTCTTCATACTATATAGTTGAATACATGCTATATAGTTGGCCCCTCCTATATCCTATATGCATATATAGGCGCAGCCGCAACGGACATACCATTATATTATATTATTTACAATATTATATTATGTAATTTTATTATACTACGCGCGTCTTAAATCTCACTCAAATGTTTTCTACTTTTTATGATTTGTATTATTATATTAAATGTTGCCCCTATGTATTTGGTAGACCAAAAACTGTCTAAAGAGCGCTAATAATATTGATATTCAAAGTGTTATTCGAATTGTTTAATAAATAAATAGCAAGATATGCATATACTCAAATAAATAAGTCGATAATTGAGATGTGTGTCAACTGGTTTTATATATAAATATAGACTCTGGCCCGGCTAAAGTTAATTAGGAATCAAATGATAAATGCACACAGAATGGAGCTCTATGCACACATATATAAAGATATCTTTAGCAGACCTTTAAATTGTGTATAGACCGTGGCACTATCTGGAAAACTTGGACGGAACAAAGTTCATTTTTCGATTTAAACAGACGATAGTTGTCGCCAGGCCTGCAAATTTTGTTTGCTTTCGTTGGTTTGGTTGGATATTAATTAATTGGAATTATATTATATATAGATACGTATATGTATGTGTGTAGCGCCTGTCCGGCTTTTGGCTTATCAATTGTCTGAATCATCATATCGAATTACGAAATTACCGGAGCGATAACGAAAATCGGTATCGGCCCGCTGTGATTTTATATTTTCCACGTCGCCTGGCCAGTAAAAGACGGACGGAAAAATGAATGCTCTTGTGCCCGACGTGGTCGATGAGGCGCCGCCCCAGGACAAGCTGAAGGTCAACTATGCGGGGCAACTCGCTGTGACGGAGGGCAATGAGCTGACGCCCACCCAGGTAAAGGACGAGCCGACTGTGACCTGGAACACCGAGGAGGAAGGCGCTGAGTCGGCGCTGCATACGCTGCTGATGGTGGATCCCGATGCGCCCAGTCGCGCGGAGCCCAAGTACCGCGAGATCTTGCACTGGGCCGTGGTCAATATACCGGGCAACCAGCTGAGCGAGGGCCAAACTTTGGTTGAGTACGTCGGCTCGGGCCCGCCACAGGGCACCGGACTGCATCGCTATATATTCCTGCTGTACCGCCAGGGCCAAAGGATTGAGGAGTCGCTGCACATAGACAGACGGTGCGTATATGATTGTTCCAAGGGGATAATAATTGATTTTGTGCCGGGAATTGCAGCACTCGCCAGGGTCGGCTCAACTTCAGCGCCCGCCAGTTTGCGGATAAGCACGGATTGGGCAAGCCCATTGCCGGCAACTTCTACGAGGCGCAATACGACGACTATGTGCCCATACGGAACAAGGAGATTACCGGCTAGGCAGCTCTCCAACATTTCATATTCATTATGCTGTAGTCTTTCTTCATGCCAATAAAGTGAACCGGGCCCCTATCAGCTGTGTCAGTGTGTCTTAGTTATCTGTATCTTTATCTTTATCTAGGCACGATGACTTGGCAGCGGAAGCGCCGGCGTCGGCCGGCCGTCCGTCCGGCGGATCGATAAATAGCGTACGCGCGACCGTCGAGGGCAGAGTCACTGCTTGAACGCCAGACACATAGGAACATGGACACCAGCGGCATTATTCCCGACATTGTTGACGAGAAGCCCAAGGCTAGGGCGACGGTTACCTATCCGTCCGGCGCACAGGTGGATCTGGGCAAGGAGCTAACGCCCACACAGGTGAAGGATCAGCCCACGGTTAGCTGGGATGCCGAGGCTGGCGCTCTGTACACTCTGCTCATGGTCGATCCCGATGCGCCCAGCCGCACCGATCCCAAGTTGCGCGAAGTGCTGCACTGGGCCGTGATCAATATTCCCGGCAACAAGGTCGCCGACGGCCAGGTGCTGGCCGAGTACGTGGGCGCCGGCCCCGCCGAGGGCAGCGGTCTGCATCGCTACGTCTTCTTCGTGTTCAAGCAGGGCGACAAGATCACCAGCGACAAGTTCATCTCCAAGACGTGAGTGCTCCTCAAATATAACGCAACATTTCAAATGATCCATTTTGTATTTATGCTTCCCCTTTTAGCACCCTGGAGGGCCGTCTCAACGTCAAGATCCGCGACTATGTGGCCAAATACAGCTTTGGCACTCCCGTTGCCGGCAACTTCTTCCAGGCGCAGTACGACGACTATGTGCCCACCATTCGCGCCCTGATCAAATAAGCAACACTCTGTCCAAATCATAAAGCAAAATAAATTTTCCATAAGCAAACTCCGGCTCCGGCTTCGGCTTTATTTTCCCTTCTGTTATTTGCCGCCGAAGAAGTCGGCGACCAGCTGGTTGAACTCCTCCGCGTAGCGCAGATGGATGTTGTGCTTGCCGTCGGGAAACTCGTGGTAGCGCGCCTGCGGCAGGCGCTGCTTCAGCCAGGGCACATGCTCGGCCGCAATCATGGGATCCTTTTTGCCGTGCAGTATAAAAGTCGGCGCCTTCACTTGTCCGACTTCCGTGCGGCAAAAGTCGCCGTCGCGCTTCTCGTAGAAATCACAAGCGGCGTCCACCCACTCCGCCCACAGCTGGGCGAAGCGTTCGGCTCCATACACACGTTCCATGGGTTCACGCATGCGCGGTGACCATTTGGCTACGTCACGGATCGCTTTCAGCGCCTTCACCTCATCCGCATTCAAATAGGCGCCGGCACCCCAAATGGCCAGCTTTTCCACGGCATCGGCATGACGTCCGGCGAGTATTAGGGCTGTGATGCCGCCATCGCTCCAGCCCAGCACGGAGAACTTGGGTCTGTTCAGGGCACGCATCAGATTAACGGCCGCCTCGGCATCCTCGCGAAAGAACTCCAGTCCGAACTTGCGCTGCGGCGGCACCGACTGCCCATAGCCCGGCGGATCCCAGGCAATTATCGTGTGATCCGGCAGCAGCTTGGGCAGCTGCTCGATCTGTGGCCCAAAGTCCGTCCAGGCCGAGCCCAGGGCGCCGGGCATCAGCAGCAAGCTGCGCGATCCGCTGCCGCATTCGACAATGTGCAAGTCACCGGCATCTTTGACCTGCACCTTGCGCTCCGTGTGCGCACGTCTGGCCATTCTAGGCAATAGACGACATGCTGCCAGACGGCTCAGTTGAGTGCCTGAGAGCATTACGTAAGGAGCTGGAATTAACAAAATCAACTTTAGTCAAATTGTCCGCTTCGAGTGCACTTTAAATTAGCGCGTTTTCGTTCTTGTTTGTGTAAATACACATACACAGGTGCGCACACAGGTGTCTTGTAAAGTGCTCGATAAGCGCTCTGATAAATCGCACAGCTGTAAACTTTGGCGCGGGTAGCAAGCTTTTTTTCTGCGTTTTGTTTGTTATTTGTAGCTCTTGCTGCGTAGAGCTTTACAGCACTGGTTGGATCACTAAGAATATAGTTGAACCGTTATTAACACTGATGACTAATTGTATTCAAAAATGGTATACAGGGCTGTTATTAGTGTGCAACGCCATTTCAAACTTCTATTTGTAAACATTCAATTATTTTTATGCATAAGCATACAAATTCACCCATAATTCGGACTTTGGCCATTTCATGACTATTATTTATTGCCAAATATAAATCTCGAAAAGTGTATGGCAAGAATTAGCGATTTGTATGTCGCACGAAAGTATGCATTAATTTCAAAATTTCAACGTACATAAATTGGAATCAAGAAAATGCTTGGGTTCTTATTGCACATCACAAAAATATGCAATGATTTTGTATATCAATTAGTTTCAATGATTTAATTTACATGCCCAAATGCATGCCATACATTGCAAATAAAATTGCCATAATTATAACATTTTATAGCAATTTGTTAAAGGAGCCGCACTCAGCTGTAGCCACTCGCCCGAATCACCCTGTCTGCACTCGTTTCAAAGCTGCCTGCTATGAAGCACTCAGTCGCTGCAGCACATTGCAGCAGTCTGTTCGAGCGTCCGAAAGGACAGCGCGATTTTGTGAATTTAATTCTGCTCGACATTGCGCTCGAAATGGAAAATAATTAAAATAAAATGTAAAATGTATTCTGCATTCTGGTTAGTGCGTGCCGAAGAATATGTGCAGAGTGTGACGTTAATATGTGTACATTCGTATGTACATAAAATCGAATCGTGTCGGCCTTCCAAGATTCGTGCAAAACTGCATACGATACGCGATTAACCCAAGAGTTCCCTTAACAGAGACGCATGTGGTCAAGCGAACCCACAAATAGCCCACACAGACATTAACTCATACATATACACACACACGCAGCAAATGCAAATGCAAATCGAATTTGACGCTGAGCTGTCGAAGTTGTGAAGTGTGTAATAAATGTCAAGGCATTTACACGGGTCGTCCTAGACGTCCCTGTATAAGTATATGTATGTACATACATATATCCTGTCCCTTCTAATACGCTTCGAGTGGTGCAGGTTATGAACCTGCGTGTTCTGCGCTCATTACGCATGTGTGTGAGTGTGCTTCTCTGTGTGCCTGTGTGTGTGTGTGCATATGTATGTTAGTAGTACGCATATGCATGGCTCGTCGAAGTAAGGGAGCTTTTAATTTTTGGCATTCTGATGCCCTACACACGGCAGTCGGGCTTATTCGTAGCATACATCCAGGCGCGAACAAGAGTACAACCGAAAGTATTTGCATCTAAGCAAGCAGAAATTGTTCGTGTATTAATATAGTTCACTGCGTTGTTGTGCAGTGCAAACGATTGTTATTCGTGTACAATTTGTAGTCAGTGTAGCGTCTAAGCTATGTCGGTTAAGCCGTGCCTGCTGGCACTCTGTGAAAACGCTGTCAGAGCTTTCGTTATCCATTGGAAACGCTGCGAAGAAATTGAGTTTGAAATTGCAGTTCAGTCTTGTCGTGAATGCAGCGCAGATCGATATTAAAACCTGGAGCAGCGGGTGGCGCTTTGAAAAAATTCGACATTTAATTTTTGTATCCCCATTTGGGTAGAAGTTCTGCCCAAAAATTTTCATGCATCTAATTCACCAGCTTCATATTCCGTACAAAAGTTAAATCAAAATTGTTGGAAAAATAAAAAAAAAGTGTGCTACAAATCGAGTTGAACAGTTGTGTAAGCAAATCAAGTGCTTGAACAAAATCAGCACAAAAAGGTGTAATCAATAGTTTAATTAATAATAATGTGCTTAAACTAACAAGGAAATTGTTGAATTTCATACGCTGAAATATTAACTCTGATGTGGCATTAAAAATTTTCGCCTACGTACAGTGAAAATTTTCCGATTTTTAGTATGTACATGTACGTTGAGGCGCTTGTGGGCGCCGCAGTAGCAACGGGTGGAGGGGGCGTCCGGCGAGCTTTTGCCACCCCTACACCAAGCGACATATTCGGCTGCTAACGGTTTGCTAACACGAATAAATTGTATGAACAAAAAAAGAATATGTGCACGCTCGTGAGCAATTTGTCAAGCAATATGCAAATTAAGTCTACAAAATGCCAAAAACTCAAAGAACATTGCAATCGCAAGTGGAAAACAAGGCAACATTAGCAACAATTTAAGTGATTTGTGCTAAAGAAAAAACCAAAAACGAAATAAGTAACGGTAACGGTAGCGTAACAGCGTAACAACAGCCGCAGCCAACTTTGCGTACGACAAGCTTTTCTCTCCCACTCTCTTTCGCTCGCTCACTCTCCGTCTTTTGATTGACGCTCTCACACACGTCCCACACGACTACACAAAGAAAAGTTCAATGAAAGTTACACGCGCGGATAAAATTCCAAAGTGTTTCGGTCTCGTGTAGTAATAGTAGACACCAATACAAGGACACGCGCCAGAAACGGAAAGCTGCCCGTCAAGGACTGGAATACGAATACGAAAAGGAATACGAGAATACGCAGAAAGAGCAAGGCGACATTTACGTTTTACGCGCGCAACTCCGCATGCTTGTATTAGTGCGTCCGTGCGTGCGTCCGTGTGTGTGTGTGAATGAGCGCGCGCCAAGTGCAACATATCTGAGTTAAAGAGCTTGCCATATATACATATATACAAAAGGGACACAGACTATGCACTTGCGGCAATGACGGCCCACAGCATGGAGAACGCCCACAAAATGGACGAGCTGCTGTCCAATGCGCTGTTAAAGCCCGCGAATAAGCTACTGCCCGAGCCAGACGAGGCGCCCTGCTCCTCCTCCGACTTGCTGTTCAATAAGGCGCGCCGACGGCGAAGAGATCTCGCCGAGACTCGCTCACAGCCCGCTCGATCTCAGCGTCGTTCGCGTCCTTGCCCACGGCCAGCCATTGTGGTGGAATATCGTCGCTCATATCGGGTGCTGATTGTGACGGCGCTTCTGGTCAGCCTGGTGGCCAGTTTTATAACGATCAGTGCTGGCTTCCAGCTGGATGGATCGCAGAGCTCGTTCTACACCTTTCGCAAATGGTATACGGGTCTGAATGGCACGCTGGAGCTGGAGTTCAAGACGGAGCAGCCCAACGGCCTGGTGCTCTATACGGACGACGGAGGCACCTACGATTTCTTCGAGCTCAAACTGGTTGAGGGTGCACTGCGTCTGCGCTACAATCTGGGCGGCGGTGCCCAGATCATTACGGTGGGACGCGAGCTGCACGACGGACACTGGCATAAGGTGCAGGTGCTGCGCAACGATGATCAGACCTCCTTGATCGTCGATGGCGTCTCACAGCAGCGCTCCACCAAGGGCAAGGAGTTCCAGTTCGGCAAATTCGCCAGCAACTCGGATGTGTATGTGGGCGGCATGCCCAACTGGTACAGCAGCAAGCTCGCATTGCTGGCCCTGCCCAGCGTCATCTTTGAGCCACGCTTCCGTGGCGCCATTCGCAATCTCGTCTATGCGGATCAGCCGGGCGGCGTCACCAGGCGGCAGGAAATGAAGCAGCCGCGTGACATTAAATGTGGCGACGCGCCTTGTGACCATGGCGAGATGCCACCCCGCGAAAGAGGAATGAGGGTAAGTGCCTAAAATTATTTTTAACTGACTGACTGACTGATTGATTGACTGAGTGAATGACTGACTGACTTATTGACTGACTGACTTATTGACTGAGTGACTGACTGACCGATTTATTGACTTGACTGACTGACTTATTGACTGACTGACTGATTGACTGACTGATTGACTGACTTATTGACTGACTTACTGACTGACTTATTGACTGACAGACTGATTGACTGACTGACTGATTGACTGACTTATTGACTGACTGACGGACTGACTGATTGGTAATCGACACATAGCCCAAGCTGTAAGGAGCTGCAAACTTATACGGGTCTCGGGAGAGTTCCACCTGCAAGTGTGGAAAAAGAGGGAAAAACGCTTGTTTTAACATTTTTTTCAACATCCGATTAGCCTCAAACTCATTTTCCATGATCTTTGCTCAAATTCATATGAGACGTGTTTTATACTTTGTGAAAAATCGATCTCTCATTGTGGGAAACGGGGATCAAGGATTTGTTGTGTAAATTCTTAAGCACAAATTAATTTTCCAAGGAATGAAAATTTATTCGTGATGTGCTGCACTTTTCTTGCAAAACCCAAGATTCTTCGGTGCAAATGCGGTTCAAAGATTTCTTTTATGAGGACTTAACTTTTCTCTAATTGATTTTCACTCTTGGTTGGAAAGTGCGGGTTAAAGGTTGTATGAGCAAAAGTTTTCTTTTGGCTTACAGATGCTCAACACGAGACTAAAATGGGCAGAAAACGTTGGTTTCAACTTTCGGTTCTTAATTCGAAGGACTTCAAACTCATTTTCGTATATAAATGTAAAATATAACTTATATGTGGGGTTTAGGACAGGGATAAGAATAACGAAATGGGTAATAGATGTCTACAATTTGAAGCAAAACTTGAACCAGGCGGCGCCGGGAAATTCCAGCTAGTATAGTAGATAAAACCCGACCTTTGCTGGTCCAATTAATTTTAAAACTTAAACTTACTCGTACTTTTCTTTTCTCCAACTGAGATCGTTAAAAAGATCACCTCGATCAACATTGAGCCCGGAGTAGAGGTTCCAATATTCCGGTAGCGAGGGAATGAATTACCCAACATAGCGTAGAAACCGTTACAATCCAAAAGTCTTTAATGTAACGCAAAGTAAAATCACGTCTTCGTTATTCGCTGCTTTGCCAACGACTAACTCTGAGACTTTCTATAATTGTCTAACACTCACAATATTTAGCGTGCGATAACTAAGAAAGTTATCGATAGGAGGTTCAGCTTCACGTTGCGTCGCTATCTGCTACGATAGTTAAAACCGTTATTGAAAAAATTTTTATGTATAGCCTTAGAAAGTATTGCGAAAGGGGATTATTGCATTTTAAAATCAGTTTCAGGAGCAGTTAAGAATACATCAAAGTGCAATCTTCCTTGAAGTTTTTATTCTGCATCCATCCTTGACTTGCGTTTAATTGTTTAGGGCGTTCGCGGCAACACAACCGACGCCTGTGAGCGCAACGATCCCTGCCAGCATGGCGGCATATGCATATCGACTGACTCGGGTCCAATATGCGAGTGTCGTAATCTGGAGTACGATGGCCAGTATTGCGAGAAGGAGAAGGCGCCATCCGAAGCAACGTTCCGCGGTACACAGTTCCTCTCGTACGATTTGGGCCAGACGGGCGCAGAGCCCATTGTCAGTGCCCAGGATGCCATCTCCTTCTATTTTCGCACCCGCCAGCCGAACGGGCTGCTCTTCTATACGGGCCATGGCACCGACTATCTGAACCTGGCGCTGCGCGATGGCGGCGTCTCGCTAACCATGGGCCTGGCCAATGGCAAGCAGGAGATGCACATAAAGCCCGCCAAGGTGCGTTTCGATGATCATCAGTGGCACAAAGTGACCGTCCATCGCCGCATTCAGGAAATCTCGTCCATAACCAGCTTCTGTCGGGTGCGTATTTATTTCCTTAAGCTACTCAAGGGCACAAATCTGATAAGCGCTGCTTCTACAGCTCGTCACGGTAGTGGATGACGTTTACACGGATCACTCGCACATTGCTGGCAAGTTTACCATGCTCTCCTCCTCTCGCGTCTATGTCGGCGGCGCTGTCAATCCTCGTGCTCTGCTCGGCGCTCGCGTGCACAACAACTTCGTCGGCTGCCTGCGGAAGGTGGAGTTCTCGGCGGACACATTGAACCTTAATCTCATCGATCTGGCTAAAAGCGGCTCCAAGCTAATACAGGTGGCTGGCAATGTGGAATACCAGTGCCCCAGCGGCGATCCCCAGGACCCAGTCACATTCACCACGCGCGAATCCCATTTGGTAAGTTATCCGGGAAGTCGGCTCTCTTCAAGCTTATCCCCTATCCTAACCCGTTTAGGTATTGCCCCCCTGGGAGACGGGCAAGCAGAGCTCGATAAGCTTTAAATTCCGGACTAAGGAACCCAATGGCATCATCATATTAGCCACGGGCTCCAAACAGCCACGCGCCAAAAACGTAAGCCCCTAAGCCTTAATTGTACTTATCCTCCAGCTGCTAATCTTGCATCTTTGCCATTCCAACAGCCCGTGTTGATTGCCATTGAGCTGCTCAACGGTCACATCTATATACATCTGGATCTGGGATCGGGCGCCTCGAAGATACGCGCTTCGCGTCGCCGCGTGGACGATGGCGACTGGCACGATCTCATCCTGCGCCGCAACGGACGCGATGCCAAGGTGAGCGTGGACGGTGTATGGAACGATTTCCGCACTCCCGGCGACGGCACCATACTCGAGCTGGACGGACACATGTATGTGGGTGGCGTTGGGCCCGCCTACAACAGCGTTGCCTGGCCGGCGGCCATCTGGACGGCGACGCTGCGTCAAGGATTTGTCGGCTGCTTGCGTGACCTGGTGCTCAGCGGCAAGGCGATCGATATAGCAGCCTTTGCACGCGTGCAGGATTCCGGTGAGTGTGCCGTGCCATTTGTTATATAGAAAACATGGCCTGATTTCCCGTTTTCTGCAGCTTCTGTGAAACCGTCGTGCCATGTGCAGGGCAATGTGTGCGGTGGCAATCCCTGCCTGAATGGCGGCACTTGTCTGGAGGGCTGGAACCGACCCATCTGCGACTGCTCGGCAACCCTGTACGGCGGACCTACCTGCGGCCGGGAGCTGGCCACGTTGGCCTTCAATGGCAGCCAGCACATGACCATTTGGCTGGCCAATGGCCAGGGCACCAAGACGCAAACGGAGGAGCTAGTCATACGCTTCAAGACATCTCGACCGGCGGGTCTCCTGCTGCTGACCAGCGCCGAGTCCAACTCGCCGGATCGACTAGAGATCGCGCTAGTAGCGGGTCGTATTCGCGCCAGCGTTCGGCTCAGCGATCGGGAGAAGGTACGTAGTCACACCTCACAGCTCCGAGTAACTAATGTGCCCATGTATCCATATTCTGCAGAACCTGCTCGCTGGCCAATCGGTGCTCAATGACAATAATTGGCACACCATACGCTTTTCGCGCAGAGCGTCCAATCTGCGTCTTCAAGTTGACGGGGCTCCCCCCGTCAGGGGTATGTTATGTATGTATCAACAGCACCATCTATTGCCCTACTACGTGTCGTGCCGTGTCGTTTTTTTGAAAGGAAACTCCCGATTCTCGAGTCTCCTGCTATCCATATATACTACTCGTATCTGATTGTTAGTTTCAAACTGAAGTGCCCTCCAGCAACAACAAGTTCAAGCCCCTGCTCCAATATCAACCATTATATTGACAGTTATAGCCAATGCCAGATTACAGTTATATATGTATACCCTGCTCCGCCCCCTTTTGCGTGAAGGTGTGTGAAGGTGCTAGGATTTCAATTAAAAAAGTGCAGTCAGCAGCGGTTTTTTCGGTTTTTCTAAACTTCAATTTTTACGTTGAGAGATTTTTTAGTTGACTTTTACACACACACACACACACATGCACAACAATAAACACACACACATACACATACAATAAAAAAAAACAGGATATTGATAAGGAAATAACATAAGGAAAACCTTAAAAATATATCATATATATATACGTTTGCTTTCCCAACATTTCTTTGTTGCTCATTTCGCATTTCTCATTTCTTAACGGCATTTGGACATTTGCATACATATAGACGATGTCCGATCATCACACATACATATATATTATTACCCATATTCACAGTCACCGTTACACACCAATACATTGTACGCCTCTTTCACGTAATTACGTAACTACCTTAACTATCCACTCCATTTACTTTGTATTTGAATTGATTTTGAATCCAAAAAGAAGAAGATGATGATTCCATTTGAATACTCGTTCATAATCATTTATTTTGACTCTCGTTAGTTTTTTTGAGACTTTTTCAAACATCTTGATGTTGTGTTTTCATTTGCGATACCTCTACTCTGCCATATAAGTATTTTGTTTGATTTTCGACTATATGATTGCCAATACCAATACCCAAAACAACCATTTCAATGAATTTACTTATCAGCAATACATAACATACATAACTATGTATGTATGTATCTTATGTATAAATAAGAATACATTTAAAACAAAAATAGAGTTCGTTTTAAAAGACAAGTCCAGGTGTACAGCTGCCAAAAACGCATTGAATGTTATACATACATATATGTATGAAATTGATTGTCTTGTAAATTGTTATGTCCTTGAAAATATTATCATATTGAGTACTTATAGATGTACATGAATATTATTCATCTTTGGGTTACATTTCAATTATTTGAACAACATTATTATGACCTTGATGTTGAGTTGTTGGCTTTTCGAATAACTAAATTAATAATTAATTCGAAAATATATAAGAATTGTGTATGTCTTTACTTTTCGTGCTGTAGTCTTACAGTTCATTCCTTGTTCAACACTAACGCTTAACATAATCTGTTACTTACATGGGACCAGCTGCCATTGTGACCATATGTACTTCTGTTAATACAGGCAATGTGACGTCACAAAATGTCATTATTTTGAATGGTCAGACTCAACATCAAGCATTGTAAATTGATTATAATTTATGATTTATGAGTTGATTTGCTATTGTTTTCATGTAAATATCAAAGATTTGTACTTACAGGCATACTTAGTATAAGCTAAACAAAGAAAGTGTGTTTAAATAACTGTCATTTAATAATTAAACGACACGTGTGGTATGTGAACAGATTGTTTCAGGAGTGTGTAATTAAAATGCATACACTTATATGTGTTTCTTTTATATGTAAAAACATAACAACAGCAGCAGCAACAACAGCAACTAATGTCGAATGCAAATGCAATTTTCTAATCACAGATGTGATCTTAACGACCTTTTCTATTTCAAAATGCAAACGGCAACAATGAAAAGCGAAAAACGTGAAAAGAAAGTAAAGAAAAACCAACGAAAATATTTCAATTGCAATTTCAATTCTTTTAGGCGAGAGCAAAAAAAAAATCGACACGCAAGAACTCGGTGAAGCATTTTTTTGCCAAATCGCTCGATAAATGTCGCGTCAAGGCTGCGAGCGTGACGACAAATGAAAACGAAAATGCGAAATAGAAACTGTAAATGAAAATGTTAAGAAAATGAAAAAGAAGAAACTGCTGTCCGAGCGCACGCGACCTGTGACTTATTGAGACGAGAAGGCAAAACAATGTTTGGAAGCACCCAGGGCTGTAATTTTGCACCATTTAATATGTAATTAGCTTTGTGTTAAGTAAACTACTTACAAATGTACTAGTTAATAACTACTACTAGTTAATAAGCGTGTCCAAACTAGTTTCTCGTTGTGTAAGTGTGTCGTAAATGTGAAAGCTTGCCAAGAAGCGGCGCCGGCGCCAGCAACCAGGCGGCTCCCGTGGACGCTTCCTGGCTGCTTGCCCCCCCCCCCCCCGGCCAGCTTTAGGCGGTGCACACACATACACGCGCGCGCACACACACGCACGCACGCACACAAGCACACGCGAATATTTGCTGCACCTCGGTTGTTATGTACACACGCACACGCACACCAATAACTTTTGCACACACCACACACGTCAGCGTTTGCATGTGCGCACCTGAAATAAATGAGAACGCAACAAAAAAACAAAAACAAAAAGAAAGAAAATTAATAACTTTGAATAAAAAATAGCCGAAAATCGCATGACTTGCTGTACATGCCACGCTCTACGATATGCCCGATCTATATATATATATATATAACTCTCTCATATTTCTCTTTTTGTCGAGTACTTAAAAAAATTAACTGTCACAATTCAAATGCGGCTAATTATATGGTTAAAAAAGCAGCTGCAACAATTGTGAACCACTTTGCATTTCACCTAGTTTTAGTCAATTTCATTTCTCTCTATCACTTTCTCTCTCTCATCACTCATCACATCTCTCTCTCACTCTCTCTCTCTCAGTCTCTTTGTAAGTCCAGTTATCGCTTTCGGCAGTCATTTGCATGTCCAGATATCAATCATTTCCACGCGTGGCCCACGCGTCGTATGCGCATTGTGGTCGCTGCCCGTTAAGGCAAATGCACCGTTATTAGCTAGACGTAGTCAACGTATAGGTGACACGCACACACTAACACACCAACACACACACATACACAACATAACCTATTTATACAAACTGTACAAGATTTGAGTATAAATTGCAAATCGATGTTTAGTTTCAATGTCGTTCAAAATGAAGCAAAATTCACATTATTTTCACGTTTTCTTTTTTATTTAAATATAAGAATAATTTTAATTATTTTTGAGTTTCGGTTAGGTGAAGAAAGGAAAAGAAAAAAGCATTCAAAATAAATACTAGCATTTTCTTTTTCTGTTTCGTTTTTTCAATTCTTGGTTAATATTCTTTCAAGCAATGCACCTAATGAATAAAAATGTCACCGCTACGTAAAGTAATCGTAATGAAATTGTATCTCACACACCAAATATAAAAAAACCCCAAAATGCCAATTAACGCATATACATATGCCTACTCTGTATGTATGTGGTTGGTTAGATATATATATATGTGCATATGTATGTATATCAAGAAACGCACCCAACTAACCTAACTATATATACTTATTTACCTAACTACACTAGTCTAACGATTATTCATGTTTTCATGGAGCGTTTATCTTTAATTTTTCTCTATATTTATCAGTTCCACACACACATACACACACATGTGTATACATATATGATAACTATCCGTAACTGCACCTTTCTTTAGTATGTACCCAAGCTGCGACTGTCGAGTGACACCTAACTAAATACTCAAAACTGCTTGAAACGATTTTGAATCAAACTTAGCTCAATGTCTACTAAATGCATACATCTATATACTCCACTATATACTCTACTACTACTACTACTACTCCTACTCTATATACTTACTTACTCCATTTTGAATACAAATGCGTATGTGCTTCTTGTAACCAAAACATTCGTTTGTCACCAACAACAACAACTACAACTACAACTAATATACTCCATAATATCCATATCTCGTATACATATATACTATGTAGTACAGTACACATACATGTATGTGTGTATGTATGCCTTACCAAATGTTAACGGTACTCTAGTCTAACTAAACAATTAGAGCAAGCCGCCCCCCCGGCGGCAAGCCCGTACCCCTCGAGGTTTATCAATCTATGCTGTATATTCTTTGAACAGCTGAGACAATACTGGGACGGCACAGCACCATGGAGATCCGTTCGATCCATCTGGGCGGGCTGTTCCACGCCGAGGAGGAGATACAGATGACCTCGACCATGCCGAACTTCGTGGGCCAAATGCAGGGCTTCATCTTCAATGGTCAGCGGTAAGCAAAATAAATGTTTTTGGGTTTTTAAACAGAAAGAACCACCTTAATCCTAAATCCTCCATTGGTTCCTTTCGTAGTTACCTGGACATCGTTAAATCGCTGGGACCGGAGCTGTCGGCGCTGCCGAGCGCCACGTTCAAGCTGACGGCACGGTTCGTCAACTCGCCGGCGGGACAGCCGTATCATGCGGCAACCTTTCGCTCCAAGCACTCGTATATAGGTCTGGCCATGCTCAAGGCCTACACCAGCATATCCATAGACTTTCGCTTCAAGACCGTGGAGCCGAACGGTCTACTGGTCTTCAATGGCGGACGACGCAATGATTTCGTCGCCGTGGAGCTGGTCAACGGACACATACACTACACATTCGATCTGGGCGACGGGCCCGTCACGATGCGGGACAAGTCGCGGATTCACATGAACGACAATCGCTGGCATCAGGTCAGCATACGGCGGCCCGGACCCAAGACGCACACATTGACCGTGGACGATTCCTTTGAGATAATCACATTAACCGGCAACAATATGCATCTCGAGCTGGCGGGCATCCTATATATTGGCGGCGTATTCAAGGACATGTACTCAAAGCTGCCGGGCTCAATATCGTCCCGCTCCGGCTTCGAGGGTTGCCTGGCCTCGTTGGATCTGGGCGATAGCTCGCCCTCGCTGACCAGCGATGCGGTTGTGCCCAGCTCGCTGGTGGTCACCGGCTGCGAAGGCCCGACCAAGTGCAGCCAGAATGCGTGCGCCAATCGCGGCGTTTGTGTCCAGCAATGGAATGCCTATGCCTGCGAGTGCGACATGACCTCCTACACGGGTCCGACCTGCTATGACGGTGGGTTCCATTTTAGAGCCGCCTGCAATTAATTACCAATTCAAATATATATTCTAGAGTCCATTGCGTACGAGTTTGGCAACAACAAGGGCATGGTGCAGTACAGCTTCCCGGAGAATTCACAGGCAGACACCGAGGAGGACAACATTGCGCTGGGCTTCATTACCACCAAACCGGATGCCGTGCTGCTGCGCATTGAGAGCGCCACCACACAGGACTACATGGAGCTGGAGATAGTCGAGGGCAACATCTTTATGGTGTACAACATTGGCAGCGTGGATCTGCCGCTGGGCGAGATCGGCACCAAGGTCAACGACAATGCCTACCATGTCGTGCGCTTCTCCCGCAAGGGCGGCAATGCGACGCTCCAGCTGGACGACTACAATGTGCAGGCGCTCACGCCGCAGGGTAAGATCGAGCAGGTGTCTTCGAAGATCTCTATTGATCGTGGAACTCGAATCTCTTTCCATGACAGGCCACCACTCGACCGTCTTCAATACCATGTCCAATATTCAGGTGGGCGGCAAATTTAGCCGCAACGGTCGCACCAGGATCGAGCGACCGTTTGCGGGCGTCATTGCCGGACTGTCGGTGAACAAGCTGCGCATCCTGGATCTGGCCGTTGAGCGCGATCCGCATATCAGCATTCGTGGAGATGTTCAATTGGTAACTGGAGTATTAGATAGAAATGATCTGCAGAGAATGCAGCAGGTTAGGGAATTTATTTGAAATTTTATTTCAATTCCTCTCAACTTTCAAACTTTCCAAGTATTTTTCTCATCGTCAAAATTCTTTCTTTAATCAACCAAAAACTAAAATTAAATCGAATTATTATTCAATTAATCGGCTTTATTCGTTGTGTGTGAACCGCATTTCCTGCTCCACAATTATTAACTGTACAGGATCTCGCATATCCTTCAAGAATCAATCCCACGATTGAGCCTTAAATGTGATGCAGGCGGAAATTCGGTTGCACAGCTGAAAACTTAAACTAAAACTAAAACTAACTAATTAGCTACTAAATGTATAAGCTAGTGTAAATGCCATATTTGATTTCCGTTTATACTATATAATTATAATTATATATTTATATATATATTCATTTCCCTTGTTTCCGTCAGCGATTAATCTGAACGTAACGCTTTTTGTAACCAGCACCAGCAAATAATCTCCCCCAGAAAATTGCCACTAATCAGTTTTTTGCACAGCATATGCAATAATCAGTACATATATACATATAAATTCATATGTATGTATTCTGTATAATAGCTATAAGTACTCACATCTATAGATATACGTACATATCCAGATAGATTTATCATTTCGTTTGCACTGTAACTCTTCTCGTTTTGAAGCCAGTTTAAACGCACTTACGCTGCATGACTCTGTACATAACCAGCACAAAATACTCAAATACACTACACTACATAGTACATGAGCTAACACATCCATTTACACAAGCGAACATGCTACCCGAACTCAGAGAAAAAATCATTAATCAAATTGTATCTCGAGAAAGTTTTTTTTTCAAATTTAATGTTAAATACTAGATTTTAATTTAAAGTCAATTTTTTTTATATTTTAATAGTACTGTGAAATTTGTGCTTTTATTTAAAAAAATGTTTGCGGCTTATTCAGGCGTCATTTCTTCCTTTATTCAGAAAAAAAATCATGAATTGCATCCTAAATTCAAGTTAAGCAGCGAAAATTGTAGCTTAAAAAAGTTTGCCGAGTTTGAAAATAACAGAAATATTTTACTTTCATTAAGTTCTTTTTTGTTATTAAGCACAAAATCATACTAAGAAACTTAAAGTGTACTTTTTGTTTTAAAGCCGAGATTCTAAAAGACAAGATTCATTATGTTAAATATTTGACTTTCATTAAGTTTTTTTTTTTCTAATATTTTATTGAGCCCAAATGTATCAAACTTTTTACTTTCATTTAAAAATGCGTGCGGCTTATTCAAGCGTAATTTCTGCCTTTAATTTTGAAATCTCAGATACTTCGCACTTAATCTAACAAAATTAAAGTGTACAAGACTCATTATGTTAAATATTTTACTAAATTTTCACTAAAAGTACCTTTTTTTATATTTTATTAAGTCCAAAATTTGTAAGAAACTAAAAAAAATCCAAAAAGTTCCGAGAACTTTTTACTTTTATTTAATTTAGTAACTTAAAAACAATTTTTCTTGTTCTAAAAGACAAGATTCATTATGTTAAACATTTGACTTTTATTCAAAGGTTTTTTTTAAAATATTTTTTTAAGCTCAAAATTGTTAAGAAACTTAAAAAGATGAAAATCTTTTCGTGAATTTTTTACTTTTATTTAACTTTGAAGTCTAAGTTACCTCGCACTTAATCTAAGAAAGTCAAAATGTGCTTGAAATATTAGGAAGAAAAATGTATTATTTCTATTCGAGTGAAGCTCAAGAAAGTTTTTTTTTAATGCCGAAATTCTAAAAGACAAGTCTTATTATTTTAAATATTTTACTTTCATTAAAAGTTTTTTTTAATAGTTTTTAAAGCTCAAAATTGTTAAGAAACTAAAAAATATAAAAATCGTTCCGTGAATTTATTACTTTTATTTAAGAAAGTCAAAATGTGCTTAAAATGTAAGAAACGAAATTGTTTTATATCCATCCGTTATACTATATATATACAAGAATTATGTACTGATTTTTTCTCTGAGTGTACACATAACATGGCCAACACCTGGTACATAAACATACATACATATAATGCACCTACTCGATTAACAATCAATTAACAAACAATAATCGCTTGGCCAGTTCGGCGCCAGATCAACTGAAGTAAATTTAGACTTTGAACTCTACTCGACAGACGCCGGCGAGCGGCTATCCGGGCGCCATAGACGATCTGATCTTCTCCGGGGCCGGGTCCGGTTGTCGCGGCGACGACGAGGACGAGTGCACGCCGCCATTCGAGTCCGGCAGCGGCGATGATCTAATCACGCCCGTCTATGTGCCGCCCACCAAGCAGACGACGACCACGCAGCAGGGCAACAACAGCAACAACAACAACAGTAACACAAGCAACAACAACAACAACAGTAACACGAACAACAACAACAATGGCACGGAGCGCGCCTGCGATGATGAGGACTGTGTGCATGGTTCCGGGGATTATGGGGAGACAACGGAGCAGTTCACATCGACCAGCACGGCCAAGGGTGCAGGTGAGCTCAAACTTCTACGTTTTATTTGATTTATTTTTTGATTTTCTGCCAGTGTGGTGTCATTTTGTCATTGACATTTGCATCACACATCATCATCCAGACACAATTAGCTAGCCAAACTGTATTGTTCGAGTACATATAATATATAATATATATATCCATATATTTTGACATATACGTACGTATATAAGTAGAACTAGAACGTTTCACGTCGTTCCTTTTTAATGCCTAGCACACACACACACATATATATATATATATATATAAGCGTGTGTGTGTATTAACTTCTAGTTAAGCCGCTTTTCAGTTAAAGATGTTCGAACTTTTTCTCTGGGTTTTTGCGCGCCTTGAACTATGCTACGCTTTTGAACGCTTACAAAAAACACACAAAAACACACACACAGACATACATATCACACACACACATTGATCAGTTTAAGCTCAGTTCAATCAAGCATAGAACATTTAGACTGGACAACTAGAGTAAAAGAATGGGAGCACGCAAAGTCGCCTTCGCTTTGCTCAGACAGCAAGAGTGGAAGAAATGTGGTAGAACGGCATCGCTGTCTTGTTATCTCGCTCTCACTACAGGAAACTGCTTTGGCTTACGCTCATCCCTATGATAAGTGTTGTAGAACGGCATCGCTGTCTTTCAACTCGCTCTCAATTACTCGCAGTGCTCTCAATGCTCTCTCTCTTTATGTTAAGGGATCGTTTAAACGTGTGTGTGTGTGTGTGGTGCCATTCTTTGACTCTATTTTTTCAGTCTATGTATGTGTTCTATGTTTAGTGTTTCAATTCAATCAATACTCAATCTCAGTCTCACTCAACTCGTGTCATCCTCAGTTCAGCCTCAGTTCAGTTCAGCGCCCAAAAAAAGTCGCCCACTTCATCCACTTTGTTGTTGATGATGCTTCTAATTTGAACTGACAATGAGTACGCCTTATGTGTCTCTTTCAGAATGTGAACACGTCTTCATATTTCTGACTGTGATCGCGCCTTGGATACTCTGTAAATTTAACTAAAACTAATACAAATCGAAATGCGACACGCAAATACAAAGCAATGCACATAGGCTAAGCTCCTAAATACTTAGACAGTGTCTAACTACTTATATACCTACATATATATATATATATATATATAGTATATATACAATATATTTAGCATATATGTATTATATCTATCTGAGCAATACCACCAACAACAGCAACAAGATATCGAACAACAACAACAACAACTCCAATTAATCCTACAACAATTTAAACAACACACGAAAAAAAGCGTTTGGGCTGGGTTCAAGGATCAGGGGGACTTTAACACTATCGAGCAGGCTTAAAGCGAACCGAACTTTATTGATGTATTGAAGAAAATAGTTTTTTAAAAACAATTCTTTCATTACAAATTTTCTTAACTTAAAAAAATTATACTTTTTACAATGTTATCAAAAGATATTTGAACCTAAAAGGAAAATAATTTTTTAAAAAACTTTTCCATACATTTCTTTCGTTAAAAATTTTCTTAAATTAAAAAATATACATTTTAAAATGTTTTCAAAAGACATTTGAACTTACAAATTTGTTTCCTGAGGAAAATACTTTTCAAAAACTGATCTATACATTTCTTTCATTAAAAATTTTCTGATATTAAAAAATATACATTTTAAAATGTTCACATGACATGTTTTTAAAAACGTTTCTATATATTTCTTTAAAATATACATTTTAAAATGTTTTCAAAAGATATTTGAACTTAAAAATTGTTTTCATTTGAGGGAAATATTTTTTGAAAACATTTCTTTCATTACAAATTTTCTTAAATAAAAAAATATACAGCTTAAAATGTTTTTAAAAGATATTTGAACTTAAAAATTGTTTTCCTCTGAGGAAAATACTTTTCAAAAACTGATCTATAAATCTTTTTCGATCAAATTTTCTAAAATTAAAATTTATACATTTTAAAATGTTTTCAAAAGATATTTGAACTTAAAAATTGTTTTCATTTGAGATCCCAATGCATCAGAAAATGTTCGCAGGAAAAAAAACGTGTAATTAAATGGCACACATACATGTGTATATATATTTAAACAAATTAAAATGCGTATGTATGTGAGCAGTCGATATGTAAATGTATGTAAATACCCGTAGCGAGTGCGAGAGTAATTAAAGGAAAGTATTTTTGCATAATTAATTAACATACTTACATACTACGAGAAATAGCTTAGCTACATAAGTTTAGTTCTCTCTTCCAATTGTACATATCAGCCAGCATATCTCCCAATATCAATATCGAACTACGCTCTCTCAAGTTTATGTTCAATAAATTATGAAAACTAATATATACTCTCTCTTTGGGGCGGGCATACACGCACTGCCACAGCACAGAGCACAGAGCAGCACTCAATATTCTGTATCCAAATAAGACACTAAAAACCGGTGCTCCAATTGCAGAGTCCAACAACGAGCTGGTGACCGCCTCCACAACCGGACGCAGCGATCTCACCACCGAGCAGCAGCAACATGGCAGCAGCAGCAGCAGCAGTGGTGGATTGGGCAGCAGCACCTCTACGTATGTGACCACAATGTCCAGTGCCGGCGGCAGCAGCAGCACGTCCAGCAGCCAGCCGAGCAGCACCAGCACGCAGCGCAGCAGCCAGCCGAGCAGCAGCAGCACGAGCAGCACGACAACGACAGCCTCGACGACGACGACAGCCTCGACAACAACAACAACGATGAGCAGCACAACAGCACAGCCGGAGATGCGCACCACAGTCACGGAGCACGAAACGACGCACGATATCTACGTGGCGATAGGCGGCGGAGGCGGCGGCGGCAATCGGGATCATGAGCGCATGCAGCTGCCCGACGATCACCAGCTGCCGCCCATGCCTCCGCCGCTGCCACCGCAGCCGGATCCGCCGCCATACGGCCCATATGGTGGCACCACCTACAACAGCAACGTGAACAGCTATCGGCCCAAGGGCGGCAAGGGCGGACGCATCAATTCCATTGAGGAGGAGCGCACAGCCATGATCATTGGCATTGTGGCGGGCATTTTGATTGCGGTAATCCTCGTTATCTTGCTGGTGCTGTGGCTCAAGTCGAACGGCGATCGCGGCTACAAGACGGAGAGCGAAAAAGCCGCCGCCTACGGCTCGCACAATCCGAATGCCGCGCTCCTGGGCAACACCAGCACCAATGGCTCGTACCATCAGCAGCGACAGCATCATCAGACAGCCGGCGGCGGACTACCAGGACAGCTACACGGTCAGCACCAGCTGCACCAGCAGCAGCAGCAACAGCAGCAGCAGCAGCACAATATCAACGGAGGAGGGGGAGGCATGATGTCCAGCGGCAGCGGCTCGCTCGGCTACGGCAGCGATGGGCGACCCCAGATGGCGGGCCTGGTGCAGCCGAAGGCCAAGAAGCGCGACTCCAAGGATGTCAAGGAGTGGTATGTGTAAGTGCAACGCCGCCAGCTATAAAAACAAAACAGCGTCAAATTAGCAATACGACAGGTGATCCAGGTGATCCAGTTGATCCAGGTGGTCCAGTTGATCCGACAGCAAGACAAAACCAAGTACTTTACCCTCATTTAAAAACAAGAAATGATACATAAAATATATATATATATATATATATTTATTTAGCGATCTCATGACACAAGCATTGACAAAGTGTACAAATGACAACGGAAGGATAATAAGCAAAAAAAAGCCCGCACCGAGGATTCCTTTGGACATTACACATAATCGCAAACAAACAAATAAACACACACACAATATTTTAGCTGCATACGCATTAAGTTTTAAAGGTATTCAAAGAAAAGTTACAAGCAAAAAGAAAAACTTAAATCTGCAAAAACTATGCCTAAGTAATTATTGCTTCAAACTCAAGACTTGCTAAAAAAAGAGAAGAGAAATCACAAGATATACACACAAGCATATATCATTATGTTATAAAATAAATTACGCCACTAGCCAATCAAATAATTGTGTATAATATATCGCTAATAAATAATTAAATACAAATATAAAGCATGAGCAAGTGTTAGCTAAGCGCGGCCTATATTAAAACAAACCCAAACTAGAATTACACACAATTTAGCGAAATTCGATGTAAACGTAATTTACAAATTATTATTCTAAAACAAATACTAAATACAAATATAATACTTACATATATAAAGTTCGACAAAGCAGCGTGTAAAGTTACAAATTCTGGTGCTGTTAACTTATAAAAAAGAAAATTAAATATTCGAATTAATGTTAAATGCAATATATATTGTTTATTGAGATTGGCTTTAGTAAGTTAATTGACAGAAATTGAATTAAATTTTCAATATGGTTGACTAAGCGATTTCTTTGTTTGCGTGCAGCAGCAAAACAATATGCCACATAATAATTAATAATTAATTGATTTAAACAATTTAATTCTTAAAAAAAACAAAACGAACCCAACATATATACTTTAAATATATGTATATGTATTTGAGACTATATATTGCCATGGACTCCTCCTGTGCAATATGAACTCGGACATATCAATTCAAGAGACACACACCAACACACTCTCACACACACACACACACAGACACAGACAGACACATGCGACACTTGACACTGAAGCGAACCTACCTAGCTTTTTTACAAATGCTAACGAATGTGAGCAGAATTACTTTACAGCTGAAAAAGGAAACGGAAACGGAAACAAGCAACAATTTTACAGTATTAGAGCCGCTTTTGTGCATATTTTTCGAGGCTTACGTGACGTATACGCAATCAGCAGCAGCAACTAACAATAAGGCAAACTACCAATGCAAACACAAGCACACCTACACACACACACACACACACACATGAAGAGATTTAAATTCAATCATTTGTAATTACATATATCAATTTGGAAGGCTTTATTTAATTCTGCTGCTATTTGTATACCAAATTTTTGTACACATTTTTTTAACCTAACAAATTGTACACTTGTACTCATATATATATATATATCTATATATATATTGGAGTTATACACGCACACATACACACACACTTACAACACGCGACTTAGCTGAATAAATTTCTCTTAAATTTGCTTTAAATTTAAAATTAATATATATATATATATGTATATTTATATATATGTACATTTGACTACTATTTATATAGAATTTCCAAATTTTTTCGATACATTTTTGAGTTATTATATTACCTCAACTTGTATACAAGCGAAAAACTACACGACAAACAAAAAAAAACTAGCGAATCTAGCAAAAGAGAACACTTAGGACATTTACAACACTATACAATGCACATATATATACATACATATACACACACACATATATACAAAGGCAACCCTACTTACATATATACATACTATATACTCTACTCTTTATAAATGTATGTACATCTATACAACATATACATACACATATACAATATATTGTAACGATTGTAATTAATGAACTATTATTATTATTATGTATTTCGTCCCTTCGATTTGATAACTAATTCATAACAAATTAAAATGCTGTTGATAATAAATTAAACATTCCCACTTAAATATGTATGTACCACTCTCCAATGGCTACGACAAATTTCTATATACATATACATATACATATATATATATATATATATATATATATATACACTGCCGATCAACTGAATAGGTTCACATAATTTTGCTTGCATTTTCATGATTTTCTTAATACATATTGAATGTACACATGTTTTTTGTATTTTATTACAACGTTATATTTGTGCCAATCGGTAGGCGCTTGTAAAGTCAAGTTTGCCAAGTACCGTTACTTTGCACATTCTGTTTTCATATCACGTTCGTTAAATTCTATGCAATTTTTTGGTTCAAGTGAATAGGTTCAGCTGAATGATTTTGTGTTTGTGATGAAATTCGGCGATATAACGACAAAATTTTTTTGTAAATTTATAAATTAATATATTTACTTCATATTTAATGAAAAGTGGGTCGCGGAGCGCAATTATCCGACTACGAAAGAGGCCAAATCGAAGCCTATCATGAAAGTGGTCTTAGCCATCGCAAAATCGCTCAAAAAATTGGAAGAAGCCAAAATGTTGTTAGTAATTTTTTAAGAAACAAAGCCGAATATGATAAAAATATGAAGGGCGGAGTCAAATACGCAACCACTGCGACAGACAGGAGGCATATTGTTCGGGCTGGGTCCAATTCGCATCTCTCAGCACCCAAAATTAAAGAAATTTGTGGTATTAAAGCAAGTGTGTCAACAGTTAGACGTGTGATTTTGTCGGCTGATCATTTAAAAAGATTGAAACTTAAAAAAAGCCACCTTTAAATGATGCACGTAAAGCTTCACGACTGCAATTTGCGCGCAAGCACATGAGCTGGACGAAGGAGTGGCGCAACGTTGTATTTTCCGACGAAAGGAAATTCAATTTAGACGGCCCTGATGGTTACAATTATTACTATCATGATCTTCGAAAAGAGGAGCATTTCCTGAGCCGTCGCCACTCGTGCGAAGGAGGCGTTATGGTTTGGGGATCGGTATCAATCTATGGCACATGCGACCTTGAATTTGTATCTTCCAGAATGAACGCGATAACCTATAAATCCATAATTCAGAAGGCGTTTCCTCACTTTACAAATATTTTTCACTCTATTTAATGGACTTACCAACACGATAACGCCCCCATTCATACTGCTAGGGTGGTAAAAGAATGGATTAAGGCTCAAAAGGTGGACTTGCTTGAATGGCCTCCATATTCGCCTGACCTTAATATAATGGAAAATGTGTGGGGGTTGTTATCGCGCAAGGTATATGAAGGAGGCAGACAATTCGACTGCAAAGAAACTTTAGTTGCGGCGATTAAAGCGGCCTGGACAACAATTTCATTGCAAATCCTGGAAAATTTGTATAGCTCCCTACCCAACCGGATATTTGAAGTTATTTCAACAAAGGGAGGATTCACACACTATTAAAATCTATTGAAATTTCTTTAAAAATATACTAGCCTATAAGTAAACAGCAAAAAATGTGAAAATGAGCTTAAATTTTTAATTAATTTTAATTTTAATATGTTGAACCTATTCAGATGAACGAAAATAAAGCATTAATTTTGTTACTCTTTCAGAAGAAAAAATAAACAAGCAATAAATATTAAGTTTATGAAAATCATACTTTGACATCTAATTAATATAAGATCAGAGAGTTATAGAAAAAAAATTTCATGTAAATCGGAACATTGGTATAGGAATTACAGCCCAATTCTTACCTCGGTGATCATGAACCTATTCAGTTGAACGGCAGTGTATATATATATGTATATATATGTATGTATCCTCTCACAATGTTAATGCTGCACAAGGAAAAAACTCTGCATTTAAAGTAAACCACAAAGTTTATTCATTTCAATTTGAAGAAAACTCAAATTTTGCCTTGCGATTATTAAAAGTGCACCTAAAAACCAAACGAAAACCAAATAAATTCAACCTATTGAAAATTCTACGCGCCATGCAAATAAAACTTAATAAGTTGTTTAATAACAATATATTAGATAAAGCAAATACAACTACCAATTGATTAAAGTATAATGTTATGTATGATAAACCTAAATGATAAGGGGCAAGGCAAGTACAGTTAGTTTAATGAGTAACAGTAACGGTAACGGTAACTTAGTTAAACCATGTAATAGTTGAATGAGTGTAGGAACCGGTAAATGCGAATGAAATGCAAACAATGTATCAATACAACTTAAACTTATATCTATTTAGGCTTAATATCATTGTTATCTAATATATATATACGAAATTAACACACACACACACCCACAAACACACCCAAACACACACACACACATACCCAGTATATAACGACAAAGAATATGTATATGAACATGTAATGGCTGCGCAGCGCTCAGGTTGCGCCTATATTATAACAAATCGTAACGTGTATGTACATGTAGCGGCAGTGATTGTTAATGAAATGGCTTTGTTTTGTGTTAGATTTTATAATTTATGAGAAAGAAAAAACGGTATAAAATTGCATACAAATACAGAATGACTGACAAAACACAGAATTATAACATTGCATATAATAAATAAAGTAAAAGTATAAAAAACGGTGTATTTTGTCTTTAATTTAAAAAAAATTATTTGTGAACTCACCATGCAAACCTTATTGAACAGCTAACAAGTCCAACTGACATCGCATCTCCGTTATTATCTCAATTTATACTGCTTGTTCTTCTTCTGACGTATATCACATTTAAGTTGTGCAGGGTCAATTGTCTGCGTACATTCATGTTATGCTCTTTATATTTCCATACAACAACCACATTAACACCAACTGCACTGAGCCGCCTCGCGGCTTCAACTGAAACCCAGCTTCAGTGGGCAGCCTTATACTGCCGGCATGTGACATGGTTTCATTTTTTTATACACCCACACAAGAACATTCACACTATCACACCATCTTCACCGGACCGCCCCGCAGCTTCAACTGAAGCTCAGCTTCGATAGGCAGCTCTATTTATACGGCTGGCTCTGCAATGTTAAACAACATTAAAAATAAAAAAAAAATAAAAAATAAGCCAGCAACGCAAGGTTTTATACCATCTGCACTGCACCGCTGCGAAGCTTCAACTGAAACCTAGCTTCAGTGGGTAGCCTTATTTATACTGCCGGCATATGACACGCTTTCATATTTTCTACACCCACACTAACACATACACACCATCACTTCATCTGCACCGGACCGCTGCGCAGCTTCAACTGAAGCTAAGCTTCGATGGGCAGCTCTATTTATACGGCTGGCTCTGCAATGTTAAGCAACATTGCTGAAAAATGTTAATTTTTATCTACCAAAACAAATAAGCCAGCACGCAAGGTTTTATACCATCTGCACCGGACCGCCGCGCAGCTTCAACTGAAACGTAGCTTCAGTGCTCAGCCTTATTTATGCTGCCGGCGTACACTCATGACACGCTTTCATATTTTCTACACACTCACACAAGCACATTCACACCACCACTTCACCTGCAACGGACCAACGCGCGGCTTCAACTAAAGCTCAGCTTCGATGGGCAGCTGTATTTATACGGCTGGCTCTGCAAAGTTAGATAACAGTGCAGCAAAATGTTATGTTAATGTTAAAATGGCCATAACAGATGTTACCAGGGTCGTGAGGAACTAGTTGTTCAGTTTCGTGAGTCATTCAATTGAACTTATTCCAAAAGATATAATACAACACTACAACATTTGCGTGTGACTATTAAGAATAAAAATTACTTTTTTAAGTTATAAGTTTAAGCACAAAATATGGCTGGAACCGCAAATGCTGCCGCAAAGACCGAGATGATTGATCTCACCAAGCTCAGTCCGGACCAATTGATGCAAATCAAGCAAGAGTTCGAGCAGGTGAGTGCCAGTCGCGTGTGGGTGTTGCTCGCTCATCAATGCCGCAGAGAGGGGAGCGGGATACCGTAGCGCAGTTGCACGCTAATATGGCACATGTGTTCACAATTGCTTTTCTATGCGGCACGTTTAGGAGATGACCAACATACAGGACTCGCTGTCAACTTTACACGGCTGCAAAGCGAAATACGCTGGATCGAAAGATGCCCTTGAAGCATTCCAGCCAGATTGGGAGAACCGTCAAATACTCGTTCCGCTGACAAGCAGTATGTATGTGCCGGGTCGCATAAAGGATCTGAATAATTTCATCATAGACATCGGCACCGGCTACTACATCGAAAAGGTAACTCGAACCGCCTTAAAATACTATACGGCTTTCACTTCATTTGTTTTCGCTTAACAGGATCTGGAGGGGTCCAAGGACTATTTTAAGCGACGCGTCGAGTATGTGCAGGAACAGATCGAGAAAATCGAAAAGATACACTTGCAAAAGACGCGTTTCCTCAACTCTGTGATGGGCGTACTGGAGATGAAGCAAGCGGCCGCTGCAAAAATGATTCAGCAACAACAACAGCAGCAGCAAGGCAAGCAGAGCGCCTAGTCGACGGCTCGCAGAACAAAGATGATTAAATTATTGAACTTATAAAGAATTTGTGCATTTAATTGACATATGTAGTTTATTAAATTGTTCAACTACTTTTTGGCCTCTGCCAATGCTACACTCAGCACCTTCAACTTTTGCTCGTAGGCTGCCTTCAGGTCCTGCCAGGTTGAAAGGTTGAAATCTTTGTTATTGACTTATTTTTTATCTACTGTAAATATGTGCTTACCTTAAATATCTTGGACTGTGTGTCATATTCGGCACGCAGCTTGTCGTAGACGGACTTTGATATAACCAGTTTCTTTTCGGTGAGCGCACACTTGTCCTGCTCGGCCTTGATCCACAGCTGACTCTTTTCCAAGCGCTCTTGGGTGTGCTCGCACTCTGTGGTTTTTAGCTGCAACATGTCTTTGGTCACCTGCAGAACGTCTTTAATGGAGTCCACTTGATCCTTGAGCACGGCAATCTGTTGTTCCTGCTGCTTGTTGACTTTGGTCTTCTCAAAAAGCAACGTCTTGGCCTTCAGAAGCAGCTCCTCCTGCTCCTGGCGTGATTTGGGGGCATCTATGCCGCCCAGCATCACCGATTGCTTAAGAGACTGCTCCAAATTGGCCACTCTCTTCTGTAATCGCTCATTCTCGCATCGTGCATCCTATTCAAACGTGTTTTAAGCATATTAACTACTCAGCAAATGGCCCATTCAAAACTAACCTCAAAATCTTTACGCAGCGCACCAATTCGTTTCCGGGACTCCTCGAGCAACGCTTGTTTTTCGCTCTCCAATGTGAACACCATGTCGAGCAGCTCGTTTTGTGGCTGCGCCGCTGGCTGCTCCACTTCTTCATCCTGTCCACAGGCAGCGGCTGATGCTGTTTCATTGTTATTCACATCGCCGTCAACCGCGTTTTCCGAATTGTTTGCAGACATATTTTTTAAAATTTTTTCAAAATAATTAGAAAAATATTCACACGGTTAACGCTACTTGTGCGATTGCTCTGGTATATTGTTTTCTTTTTGTATTTATAGACAAAATAGATGCATGTGCTAAATATAGCCTCTTTTTTGGACTCGGGCTCTCTGCAGCGCTCTCTCGCATAATTCTCTATACTCTACGTTCAGTTCACGAAATAGTAAACATTTAGTTTCGAATTTAGTTTTGCATACGCCGCAGCATATTCTGAAGTTTCATTTATTATGTATGGTTACGTGAATGAGGCGGGCGGGCTTATAAATGATGCGGGGTTAATACAAATCGCAGTTAGCAGAAAACAATTAAATTGTTATTACAATTAAATGGGAGCGAAAGTTTGCAGTGAGTTTTACATAAGATTAAGTGCCTAAACAAATTTTAGAAATGCCAAGAGCAGCCTCAACGGTCGCGTCTAACCGTCTAGCTCGCCAGCGGCGCAGGCATCGCCGTAGCTCTTGCCGCTCTTGTCCTCGGGATTCAGCTTAATCATGTCGTCAATGCGCAAAATAGTGATTGCCGCCTCCGTAGCAAACTTCAACGATTTGATCTTGGACATGGCCGGCTCCAGGACGCCAGCCTTCTTGTTGTCACGCACAACGCCCTCGATCAGATCCAGGCCGGTCCACTTAAGCTGGCCATTCTTGGAGTTTGTTTGGCTGGAGTTGTGGTAGGAGCGTAGCTTGGCCACCAAATCGGTGGCATCCTTGGCTGCGTTCACAGACAAGGTTTTGGGAATGACCAACATCGATTTGGCGAACTCGGCAATAGCCAGCTGCTCGCGCGACGACAGCGACGTAGCAAAGTTCTCTAGGTAGATGGACAGCGCCGCCTCCACGCAGCCGCCACCAGCAACGACTTTTTTGCTTTCCAGCACACGCTTCACTACGCACAGAGCATCGTGCACGGAACGCTCCATTTCATCACAGTAGAAGTCGTTGGGACCACGCAAAATTATCGATGCAGCAGCGCTGGAAAAGCATCAAGAAAGTCATAAAAAATACCTCACTTTATACATTCGGTTATGCGACATCTTACCGAGCCTTAGTGCCCTTAATGAGAATGAGCTCATCATCGCAAATGCGCTCCTGTGCCACCTCAGCTGCTTCGCCCACCATCGACGCATCGAAGCTCTCCTCGCCGTCCATGTTTGTCAGCGAGGTAAGGAATGCAGCACCCGTTGCCTTGGCAATGATCTTAAGGTCACTCTTCTTAACGCGACGCACAGCCATGGCGCCGGCCTCGACAAAGTACTTCATGCACAAATCGTCAACACCGCCACTGGACAGCACAACGTTAACACCGGTGCCCAAAATCATGTTGATGCGCTCCTTGGTGATATCCAGCTCACGTGCGCGTATGGCCTCGAGTTTGTCGGGGTCATTGATCAATACCTGTACGCCCATTTTCATTTTGGTCTTCTGCAGCGAAAAGTCCAGGCAGGCAATTTTTGCGTTGACTATTTTTTTGGGCATTTGCTGTGAGGCAAGGGTGCAGTTCAAGGCATAGCCTGGGATCAGCACCGATTCGCGTGCCGACTTGCCATGCGCCTTCAGGACATTTATGGCTTTGATCGAGTAGGCTGTCTGTCCCTTGGGATCGGTGATCTTTACAGCTTGAGCGGCATCCACGACCATGGTGGAAAAGAAATCGGCATCCGCGCCAATGATCTTGGAGCTCATTGATGTCTTTGCAATGTTGATCAGTGAGTCACGGCTGAGCTCGTCCACTGGTGCAGTAAGGTGCTCTGAAATGTACTTGCACGCTTCTTTGCAGGCAATACGGTAGCCAGAGATAATTGAAGTCGGATGAATTTTCTGCTTGACCAGCTCGTCGGCGTTCTTTAGCAACTCAGCGGCCAAAATGACAACGGAAGTGGTGCCATCGCCAACCTCCTCATCCTGCAGCTGAGCCAGCTCCACAAGCACCCTGATGTGGAATGTAGGGTTATCACCAAAAATCACTAAATCAGTTGCTAAACTTACTTTGCCGCTGGATGCTCCACCTCAAGCAGACGAAGAATGGTCGCTCCATCGTTGGTAATGGTCACATCACCAATATCATCCACCAACATTTTATCCAAGCCGACGGGGCCCAGAGAGCTCTTCACAATGTTCGATATGGAGAGCGCGGCCATAACTGCAAGAGAGAACCATATGAGAATACAACCCGGGATGATAAAGTGCTCTGGACGCTAGACGTCATAACCTCACTTTAATTACTAGACAGTGTTTCAAATAATTCATCCATAACTTTTGTTTGTATTGTTTGTACAAACGTAAGTTTTAGGCAAAGAGACATTTCGAGCGATTTCTTCGAGAAGATTCGTCACCAACCATCTGAGGGTCTGATTGGCAACGTGCTTCTCCCCGGCAACTTGCAAGGGCTGCAGCTGTTGCTGAAAGCAAGGAATTCTTACCGTTCTGTGTGCGCACAGACGCGCCGGACTGCCGTGTTCCAGCGATGGATAAGGGACTTGCCATTGTCGACATTTTTTGGCTGTGTTGTGCGACTTTTAATAAATATTTCAAACAACTTAAATACGCACTGCTACTGCTTTCAGTGAAAAATCGCCGCACGCTAAACCGCCTGACTCAGAGTTAGTGATGTATTTTTTCTCATTCTATCGATAACTAATAATCGAATATTTACGCTTAGTGTAATTAGCCTATGAAATTTGTAAATTCTTGCCACTGTCTTTCTGCAACCATAAGAAAAAAATGTGTAAGCTTAAAAGGAAAGTTCATTAATAAATAAAAATATCATAAGATCATCTTTTTATTTAAATTGGCAGTTGGCGGCAAACATGTTTTTCTTCCATCATTCAATCCAGTGCTGGATAATGCGTTTAATTACCAATGAAGTGTTGTTGAATACATGTAAATTAATCGATGACACGATCCGAAATGAAATGATTACTCGATATAAAGTTAAGAAAACCGCGGCAAACTACCAAAAGCTATTTTTGTATTTTATTTTTTTTTTACGAAGCATCCATATTTTCGTTTATAGCGCGCAATCAACATTTCAAATGAGTGCGACTCCGTCAAAAACACAGTTGGCTGCCACCAGCGCCTCCGAGTACAAAACGCCAAAGAAACAAAAAGAAACGACACGGCGTCCAAAATCGGCAAGTCTAAAATCCATTGAAAATTTAACAAACTCCGATGAATCAAGTGCCGCTGAGGAGCAACCACGCACACGTCGCTCAGCCCGCAAGCCGAGTCCCACTAAGAAGTATCAAGACTACAGAGCCAAAGTCGATGAGCAGCGCGTTGTTGTCAATTATGTTGAGTGCACGGATGAAGATGAGTCCCAGTCTGAAGCTGAACAAGACGATGCTGCGTTGGGAGAGGCGATAGGCGTTGGTGCAGCAAAGCCAAGCACACGGGATCTACAGCTTATACAGTCGGACTACAACGTGGCGGGCACCAGTTTGTTCGGCTTCAATACGCCCAAGAAGAGGGATGCCATGGCACTGGCTGCGCTCAATGCGACTCCCTGCACTCCAAAGACACCAAAGACTCCGCGGCTGGGTGTTAAGACCCCAGATACGAAACGCAAAAAGGCAGATCAACCAAAAACGCCAGCCCATGTCCGGACACGCGTTAAGCAACGTAAATGTCAATCAATCAAAGCTGCAATCAACATATCTTTACTATATTACAAATACTTACAGAGATAGCTAAAATAGTGGCCGACTCTGATGAGGACTTCTCGGCGGACGAGAGCGACTTTCGCCCGAGCGACGCCAACTCGTCAAGCAGCAGCAGCAGCAGCAGCAGCAGTGACGGTGCCAGCTCAGACAACGACGCCGCAGACGATGAGTCGAAGACGCCGTGCAAGGCGCGCCGTGCCATTGTGGTGCCTGTGCTGCCCAAGACGCCGTCGGCAGCGCGTCAGCGGCAGTCTGCGCGCGTGAAGAGATCGAACGAATTTGTGCCTGAGAGCGATGGCTACTTTCACTCGCACGCCAGCAGCAAGATACTCACATCGGATCACACACTGGATCGTCTGAAGAATCCACGCCTGGCCGCAGATCGTCTGTTCAGTCTGTTGGCCGATATGAAGGCATCGGCCGAGCACGAGACAGCCATCAATGCCATTATGGAAGAGTATCGCTCGTACTTCGCCAAGTGGATGTGCATCCTGAACGAGGGCTTTAACATTCTGCTCTATGGACTCGGCTCAAAGCGGCAGCTGCTGCAATCGTTTCATCGGGAAATTCTCAACCAGCAAACGGTTTTGGTGATAAACGGATTCTTTCCCAGTCTGACACTCAAAGACGTTCTGGACAGCATCACCAGCGAGATTCTGGACGCTGGTCCAAGCTCTGCCAATGCACACGAGGCCGTGGACATGATCGAAGAGGAATTTGCACTGATACCCGAAACACATCTGTACCTGATTGTGCACAATTTGGACGGTGCCATGCTGCGTAATGTTAAATCTCAGGCCATCCTATCGCGTCTGGCGCGCGTTCCAAACATCCATTTGCTGGCCTCCATAGACCACATCAACACGCCCTTGCGTAAGTATCCATAAGTCGAACAGTCATGAATATTGCTGATGTCTTGTTCGTGATTTAGTTTGGGACCAGAACAAACTGAGCAACTATAACTTCTCCTGGTGGGATTGCACCACCATGCTGCCCTACACGGATGAAACGGCCTTCGAGAACTCGCTGTTGGTGCAGAATTCCGGCGAACTGGCACTCTCTTCGTTGCGAAGCGTATTCTCCTCACTGACAACCAACTCGCGTGGCATTTACATGCTGATTGTCAAGTTTCAGTTGAAGAACAAGGGCAATGCCAACTATCAGGGCATGCCCTTCAAAGACTTATACTGGAGCTGTCGCGAGGCCTTTCTGGTTAGCTCGGATCTGGCACTGCGTGCCCAGCTGACCGAGTTCCTCGATCACAAATTGGTCAAGTCGAAGCGCAGTGTTGATGGCTCCGAACAGCTGAACATTCCAATTGATGCGGCTCTTTTGCAGCAGTTTCTCGATGAGCAGGAGAAAAAATAGTCGCTACGTGTTTAGAACATATTAATTTATTATCTAATTTGTTAAATACAATTACAATTTGCGTTCTTTTTAAAAAGGTTTCCCGTGTTGCTTGTTTTTCATTCGTATTTCGCATTTCGCATTTCCCCAGTTTTCATCTATAAAGTTCTATTCGTACGGTTCTCGGTTCTCCTCAGCTCCTCCCTTATTGTTTTCTACACATTTAGATTGGCATGCATAAAAATGTCTCTTAGTAGCTTAAATATGTTTGCTTTTGATATTATCCATCTTCAGTTTTAAGTTCAGTTTCCTGGCGGCATTCACACAGCTTTCGCACTCCCTAACTTAATTGCTTGCATTTGGTCAATTGGAATGAAACGTACAAACAATCGTTTTAAAAAGCATACAAATTAATTATGCCTAATAGCACTTAAGTTATTATGCCTGAATTGGATTATATTTTATTTAGTCAGCCGAATGTGAACGAGGCTCTTCTCGAGCTGTGCAAACGCCGTTTGGCTTATTTTGTTTGCCTGCTTGTTTTTTCTTTTGTGCATTTCAATTATCGTACGAGAACGGAATCAAAAAATCTATTGCTCTATATATATTTACACTTTTGCAAATCAATCAAAAACTCTCTCTGTCGATTTGCTTAATTCCATCTATTTTTTGCGAATATTATTATGTATCGATTGCAAAATTCTATGTGCATGAATACCTGAATCTCAAGTCGTACACATTAAGTTAAGTTTAAACAATTTGATCTTATACAAATTTGAATATTTATAGTTGGATTATCACTTTTACTTTATTCGTTTCTCGGTTGTCTCTATATCAATTATATTCTCAAATAAGATGCGCTAAAGGGGAAAATATGTAATACCTCTCACAAGCCTTGACTAGACTCGAGCTCAGCCTGCCTCTCATCTGTCCCATTTGAAGCTCATTTTGCCCACATTAAAAAACGGGGTACTCGGCGTTCGTTTATAAGAAAGACTTAGTTGTTGTTGTTGTTTTTTTTGCTTACTATACACAGAGTGCTACATTTTGCTTTTATTTCGACATTGTTTTGATGTTGTGTGTGTTTCTTTTTAGTTTGTTTTGTACAAGAAATAAAGAAGTTTGCATTAAATACTTAAAAACAAAAAACATTCAAGTTTATTTTTAACGAAAAAGAGAAGAAATTTAATGTATACAATCTATGCTTTTACTGTTCTATTGAAAAGGGTGTGGGTGTTTATTGTGTGTAACGGCGGTGGTTGCAGCGAATTTGTTGTGTCTGCTGTGTGTGTGTGAGTGTGTAGAGGAGGGAGGGGGGATATAGTTTTCGGTAAATACAAAAATAAAACCTTTAATGCTCTCTCTCTCTCTCTCTCTTGAATTCAATTAGCAGAGTTTACATATACACAATATATAAATCAACTTCATTATCATATCCGTATCATTATGCATTAGTCATACTCATCGAATATACATCACAATCAAAGTGTACGCTTTGTAATTATACGCGGTAATCATAATAATATAGTTAATAATAATAATAATAATTATAATAGTTACGCATTTTACTTCTTTATGTATATGTGTGTTTTTGTTTTCTTTTTTTTTTTGTTATATATATTTGCCTTTCTTGTTACTTATGAACTTTATTCTTATTGATTTGTTTGTTGTTGTTTATTTATTTTGTTTTGTAGTTTTCAAATTGTTTTTTGCTCTTGTTCTCTTTTTGTTGTTTAAGCATTTTGTTTTTCTGTTGTTTCAATTTCATCTTAAAATTATGCATTAATCGTAATCATAAATCAACAAAATAAAAATATTACATTTATCAAGTGTTTCAAAATTAAATTACTCGATATCGAAACAATAAACGGCTGCGGCTTAACCCAGTTGCTGTTCTTCTTCTTCTTCGTGTTGTTGTTGTTGTTATTATTGATAATATTATTAATAGTTGCTCTTGTTGTTGTTGTTGCTGTATCGCATATGAATTTGTTGATCAAATAATCAATTTGCATGCAACTGTTAAAATGTATGTTACAATTGTTGTTGTTAATATTATTGTTGCTGTTGTAGGTATTGTTGTTGTTGCTGTTGCTTGTTGCTGCTGTTGTTGTTGTTGTTGTTGCTGTTGAATTGGTTGCTTTTACTGTTACATGGATTGTTGCTGCATTGTGGTTTCAGCTCATTTTCACGCGTTTCCTTGGTGGTCCAATTGGTGGGATTTGTTGTGTTGCGAGTGCACGAAATGCCTCCGCTATCAAATGTGAATGTGTTGTGATCATATTTTGCCAGCCCGTGGTTTCCATCACATCGGTGGCATGACTGTAAGCAACAAACAATAGGAGCATTAGTTTATTTTGAGAGTTCATCGAGGAGAGATTAACAGGTGTACTCACGTATTAATGAAATCTATCGTTTGTGCTTTCAATTGATCCGCACTGTGGAGATCAGCTAATATTAACGTTTCGGCTGCTGTTTCAACAGAGAGATTGACGCACAGCGCCTCCTCGCACATCACTTTCAGCTTTTCGAGTGCGTACTGTAATCGTGGAAAGGAGAAAATTAGTTACAATTAAATTTAAAATGCATCTGCAGAAGCAATTGTGTTTTTTCCCTAGACTTTTTTCATTACAAATTCACCCATTTCCGCCCGTTAAATTACAATTCGAATTCGCCATGGGCAAAAGACAAGTCTCAGGTAACATTTTTACAAATTCACCTATTTTCCGCCCGTGAAATTACAATTCGATTTCAACGTTGGCTAAAATAACAAGTCTAAGATAACATTTTTACAAATTCACCTATTTTCCGCCCGGTAAATTACAATTCGAATTCAACGTTGGCAAAAAAACAAGTCTCAGGTAACATTTTCATGAGTCAGTTTTTCAGTCAGATCAAAGATGGATTGAGCTGGAGGTGGAGGAGGAGGACGAAGACTTACTTTATCAGCAGCCGCTAAGAGATCATCAGCCATTTTTTCTAGGTTGGACGCCTTGCCCGTGTATATGAATCGGAGCATTTCTTTGAGAACCTCATGATCCACATCGGTTATGGCGACACGATTCAGCTTGCGCTCCTCCATCTCGTGCTCAAACATGGCCGCAAAGACATCACTGCGCGCTGCGAGAGAGCGAGAGAGAGGGGGAGGGAGAGGGATTAGCAATTGTTTCCATGAGATTCCCTAAGTGTAATTCTCGTACCTGCCAGTATGGCCTTGTGCGCTTGAAACTCACGGCCGCCGACGGAGAGCGTAACATCGCTGAATTTCTCGTTATCGAAGAGATTGCCGAGATCCTCAGAGAGCTTGCACTCGGGCACTTTGAACTGCACTATATTGGATTGTCCGGAGATGTTCACGCTGTCCGCGACGACGCTCACCTCACAGAAGATGGTCAGCTTATCCTCGGGCAGGAGGCCGTTGGCCTCGTCCAAGAGAAAGTCGCGGCGTATGAACTTCTTAAAGCCCCAATCTTTGCCCTGCACGAAACGGTAAGCTCTGCAAAAAAAGGAATCAAATGGTTATTTATATTTCGGGTTTATCTTTCGGTTGTTGTGTGGACTTACCGCTGGGATTCCATTGCTTTGGTTTCCTCACGTTTTGCATTTAGTATGGAGAATTTGAACTTGGCTCTGACTTCAGATTTGTTACACGAAACTAACAGTAAATATAATGATAAGTAATCCTTGCTCTCCTCGTCTAGACCCTTGGGATTCACCCGTAAACACCTGCCGCAAGGTAATCCATACTCATTAGCATA
This sequence comes from Drosophila borealis, assembly GCA_035045885.1. Classification (NCBI taxonomy): domain Eukaryota; kingdom Metazoa; phylum Arthropoda; class Insecta; order Diptera; family Drosophilidae; genus Drosophila; species Drosophila borealis. The sequence goes on along the minus strand of JAWNOR010000194.1, from coordinate 283,576 downwards.
TAGTTAATCACAATATATCTATTTAGTTGCACTCACCATTTTAGTTTGTCATTAGCACCTGCTGAGAATGTGGACGATTTGAGTACTTCACCCATTTCTTCCCGACAAAAACTAAAGTTATTTATGGTCCACATATAACTAAATTTAACCACTTTGACCTGCAAGTTGAGCAATTGCCGAAAAGTAAAGATTAGTAAAGGGAAATAAAATAATTATTAATCTAAAGACGGGCAGTACCCGGCGTTGCCCGGTAATAAAACGGCCCTTTTGCGATTATGGCATGGATTCGTCTTTGTAATATTTCTATAAAGATCTAAGACAGTAAGATTTGAGGAAAATGGAATTTCATCTATGCAAGCTGGGAACCTCTAATTTCACCCGGGCGGGTGGATTTTTCGAAGGTATTCAGTCGAAAACACGTATTCAGTGAAATTTAAAATGCAAGAAAGTTGTATGCAGGAAGTTTCCCGAAAGCCTGTCCAGCTATTTTGAAAAAGGCAGCATTCTAGCTACACGTTGATAGACAATCAGTCACTCAGTCAATCAATCAGACAGTCAGTCAGTTAGTCAATCAATTGGTCAGTCAATCAATCAATCAGTCAATTAATTAATCAATCAGTCAATCAGTCAGTCAGTTAGTCAATCAATCAATTTAATCAATCAGTCAGTCAAATAATCAGGCAATCAATCACACAATCAACCAGTCACTCAGTCAATCAATCAATTAATTAGTCAATCAATCAATCAGTCAATTAATCAGTCAATCAGTCAGTCAGTTAGTCAATCAATCAATTTAGTCAATCAATTCGCCATTCAATCAATCAATCAGTCAATTAATCAATTAATCAGTCAATCAATCAATCAGTCAGTGATTCAATCAGTCAGTCAATTAGCCAGTCAATCAATTTTGTCAATAAATTAGCCAGTCAATTAATTAGCCAGTCAATTAATTAGCCAGTCAATTAATCAGACAATCAATCACACAATCAACCAGTCAATCAATCAATCAGTCAATTAATTAGTCAATCATTCAATCAATTAATCAGTCTGATTAAACAGTTTAATACACGACGATTGCAAATCTTTTCCACAGATTTCGCTTCTCTTCTCTTCTTTTTAACGATTCTCAAAACGGATTTGGTTTCAGTTTCAGTTTGTCCTCGGCGCACACCTGCGCAACGAACGAGTGGATTTGGGCCAACGGAAATGCATTCAGCTGGGAGTGCAAATACGCACATAACCACAAAATGGATTCAGTTTACATAAATGAAATTCGAGCAGATGCAGCGGCAAATCCATAGGAATGGGAATGTTCAGGCTATGCAGGTTCGCCTCGGACAGTGTCTTGGGTGTGCATTGGAAATTGAATCCTTTGCAGAAGGAGGAGGACGAGGACGAGGAATTTGGCGGGATTTGGATTAAGCGGCGGGGCTTACCTGCGTGTAACACCAGTTCTCAGCAACTGGCGTATTAACTTCCGGCAGGGGCGGCGAGGGTACACGGCTGACCGCCATTGTGCTACTGGATGCGTGCAGGTTCGAGGTGACTCTAGCTGTTTGGCTTGCCTGACATTCGTTTACCGGCAATCTGCAAAGAGAGTAAGAGGTGAGAGAAGTTTGGTTAGATTGAATTGAAATGCGACGAAAATATCATTTATTTATATATAATGTCATTTATTTATATGTATGTGGATGAGCACCTTGGCTCGTGCAGTAGATCCATGATGCTGCGCTCGAACTCAATCTTGACAAAGTTGCTGTTGGAACTCGAATGCCGGGCCAGGAGATTGAGCAGCTTTAAGAGCAGAGAGTTCTCCAGCTTGAACGCGCACGAACACAACCAAATGCGCGCAAATATCGACAAAATATGTATAATTTAAATTTGTTAACAAATAGATTGAAAATCAAACACTTTGAACAGTTTAAAACGAGACAGAGACGAGACAGACACGGAGACAGAGACACAGGCACACGGAAATCACAAAACGGAATGCGCCAAAATGTGCAGCGCGCATAATTGCGAGAAAGGCGCGCGCAAATATGGCAAATGAGCGAAAGCTGAGCGTTAACCGTTATTGTGCGATATTTGAGTGAGAGATCACAAGTGAGCAGCAACGAGAGCGTGCGACTGAGCTTTTGAACAGCGATTGTCTAGGCTGGCTGTGGCTGAGCGAGAGAGAGAGAGAGAGAGAACTGAACGAAGGCACGACCGTCCTGCTGAAGCGGCAAATGAAAACTGAACACTGCACCGTTGTGTGGGCCTGTAAAATCAGATTCTGAATCTGAAACGGCCAAGATGCGTCACAGGATGCGGAGACAAGGATAATTCAGGCAGAGCAGAGCAGAGCCTGCAGATGACAGCAAACAATAGACCAAAATGTAGCCAAGAGTGGAAAATTGACAAACAATGGGCGAGACGACGACGGCGACAGCGACGCGGCAACGAGCGAGAGGATCTGCTACAGCAACAACAATTGTAGCTGCCGCAGATGCACAACTGAGCAGAGCCAGCAACATTTTTATACACAATTAAGAATAGAAAAACTTGGAAACATATACACAAGGCTGAAACAACAACAATAACAACAATAACAACAACAACAACACCAGCGCTGAGATTTTCTAGGAGTTTTCCTAGCCCAATCGCATCTGCTGCTGAGCCGTGCGCAGTGGCCATCAAATGCTGAAAAGGACCTTCAATGCGCCTGTGTGTGACAGCGCGTGCGTGTGTTAAAAGGCTGACGCGAATTTTATCAAGGTGAACAAACCGTAAAACAGCATCGGAAACAGCCGCAGTCGCAGCAGCGGTCGCAGCAGCAGCAGCAGCAGGCACAATAATAACGCAAAAACGAAGTCAGCGCGTGCAGCAGCGCTGTCGACGTCGACACCGACGCCGACGTCAACGCCAACGCCGACGTCAATCATGCGGGGCTGGCGACCGCTGAGTCGTCGGGTTTAGTACCTTCAAGTAGCTTTATTCAATTTTAGTGAGTTAATGTTAATGACATTGATTTGGCATTGAACGACACATACACACACAGGCATACTGAAAGCTACACCTGCACAAGCAAGCACAAGCTGCCGTCTCTCTCTCTCACGCTTGGCGCTCTCTTTTTTTGTCGCTGCGAAGGGCCAGAGCCAAAACTTTTGTTTGTTATGACATTGGAAACATTTACCTCAAACATGCTTTGGCGGCGCCACAAGGTAAAGTCCGTGGCGCACAAGTCTGCAGTTAAGGTTAAACGAGCAAGGGCGAGGGGGGGGGGGGGGCTAAACTAAAGTGATTTTGGGCAGCCTCAGTGAACAGTTAAGCTCATGATGATTAATGAGTTACAGCAATCGTCGAGAACTCCCAACGCGAGCAATGACTCAGCACGCGAGCTGATTAGGCTGGACCCAAAAAGGTTGAGGGACGGAAAGTTGAGCAGCAGATGTAACACTCTAAATACAAAGTTAAATAGTAATTTTTGAAGCAGTTTAATTTTAATATGATTGGCTTAAAAAATAACCGTAAAGTTAGTTAAGAGTTGCAAAGCAGTGAAAGTAGCCGTAAACCAATGTTGACATCGAGTGGCCACTGTACAGGGTTCAGCAGCTTGTTTTAAGGACCAGCCTTTTCGTGCCTTTTGTCTAACTGTGCAAACCGGCAGCGCAGTCGCAGCCGCAGCCGCCATTGGCAGCTGCATCGAATGCATTTGGTCACGGAAACGCTGCCTAGGAAGAACGGCACCTTGAGCAAGAGAAGGAGGGGAGAGCGGAGGGTAGGCAGAGAGCAGCATCAGGTCAACAAAGCAAATAGAATTTATGACAAAGAGCAGCACGTGTTAAGAGATGCGCTTAGCTGTCGAGCAGGAGGAGGAGGTGGAAGAGGAGACAAAAGAGAGAGGAAAAAAATGTTGGGGTCTGCTGCAGGCAGCTGCAAAAGAAAATCGCGCCAAATTGGGCAACAACAAGGCACTTACAACTTTTCACCAATTTTCCGCCAAAAAGTTGTTTGTTATATAATTGAAGTCGACTCGCGTTGTGCTTTTCACACACTTCCGGCAACTTTTCATTAGCATTTAAATGAAATTTGATAGAAAAAAGGCCTCCGTTAACAGACGAATGTCGACAACAAAAGGCAAGCCAATAATAAAAATGGTGAAAATTTTCATTTTTACAACAAATTATCGCATGAGTTTTCACTCGCTTGTGGTTGTTGTTGTTGTTATTGTTGTTGCTGGCGTTTTCACCAACAGCAGCAGCAGCAGCAGCAACAAAACATCAAAAAACAACAACAGCAAGAGAAGCGGCAAAAATACTCCTTTCACTCGTCCAACAACAACAACAGACACGAGTGAAAAACGTTTTGAAGAAAAGGAAATGCTTTTCATTTTACATACACACACACACACACCGACACACCAACACACATATGGAAACTTATATAAAGGCGATGCAAAGATAAATTTAACAACAGAGCAGAAACGGCCTGGCAATTTAATTTAAATAATGTGATCTTTCATGCCAATGAAAATGATTTCAAAAGAGAAACTACTCTTAGCGCCTGCTCATCTCTTCACTTCCGCTACTAAATGCAGCAACAACAAAAACAATAGCCACCCACCCATCGCTCATGCAATTTCTCTTCGCCTGCGCCTTGCCTTTGCTCTTCGTCGTCGTCATACATATACACATGTACGCATGTGTGTGTGTATGCATGTATTTTGGGGCGATGTCAACACTTGAACGCATATTAATTTTGTAAGCTCCCACGCTCAAGTTTCGTTTTATCGTTAGGGTTTGCTTCGCTACGTTTATTATATTTGCTTTTGCTGTTGTTGTTGTTGTTGCTGTTATTGTTGCTGCTGTTGTTTTATCTTCCTCGTCTTGCTGTGAAGTCAGTCGTCAATTCGCTGCGTCCATTTGCCTTTGCGGGGCAGCGCAGTCGAGGCAAAGGCCGACCCATAAGGAGAAAGCTCCTCAGCGTATCTATCTCTCTCTTTCCCTCTCTGCAGTTTTACTTGCAGTTTTCGTGAAAGTCGCTGCCGACTGTGAAGCTGCTACGGCTACTGTTGTTTTTGTTGCTTTTGTTATATAAAATGTATAAAATCATTTAAGTAGAGTGAAATTTGTACATTTATTGTTTTTATTTTGTTGCAAACTTTTTGCAAACGATTGCAAAGTTTACATTTAACTATTTCAGTAGTTAAATGCAATTTGCATCTTTAACAGTAAAATGTTAAGTTTTATACAACTTTATAATGCACAAAAAGTACTGCGTTCTACTTTCAACATAAACTATGCTATTCGTTTTTATAGAAGCGTTTTATTGTTTATTTTTGAATTCCAACACAAAAGCAAAGCAAATATAGACCTAGAAAATGGAAATGTGTGAGAGAGAGAGGGAGACCTTGCAGGGGGCACGGTCTTGCTCAATTTTTGACACTTTAACTGGCAGCATTGCAACATAAATGAAAGTTTACACTAGTTTCGCGTTAATAACAAATAATGACAAAGGGAAAACATATTTCGTTACATAAGCATTACAAGCAGCATTGAAATGAGCCGTCGACTGTGCGCCGTCGCTGGCCTGTATTTATTTGTGTGGCGCGTATTGTATGCGCAGGCGCGTAGGCGTCAGCGACAGTGGCAGCGGCAGCGAATTTCACCCGACCGCAGTGTAACCGAAGCCAGGCGACGTAAAACGAGAGCAAATCGCTGTTAGGCACGAATAACGAAACGACAACGCTTTATGTAATCGTAAGCGAACAAAAACAACAACAACAACAACATAAATACAGCGTGCAAAGCGAGCTAAGCTTGCGGCGAATATAACTTGTTTGATGACGTAGCGCAGCAAAGCTCAGCTTACACGCGGCCTCCTTCACTCAATTTCGCTCTCTCTCTCTGTCGCTCTCTCTCTCTGCGGTTCGTGAGCACGTTGCCGCTTAGCGCGTGGCGTGTGTATTGTATAATAGTAAAAACCTCAAACGAATGTTTAATTATCATTAACTGACGTCATTAACTTGCTTCATTATCGTGTTGAGGCATGAAATGAAATCAATAAATTAATAAACATTTTGTGCCCAATTTTTACAGTGCACAAGAGGCCAAACTTGGCCGACTATTGTTGCTGTTGCTGTTGCTGTTGTTGTAGTTGTTGGCTTGTTTGCATTTTGCCGCTTTTACCATTTCTCTGCACTTTCTAAACAAATTGTGCGGCGACTGCGACGAAGCGAAGGAAACGACGACGACAAGAAATTGGCTTTCATGCGTTTTCACATTTTGTTTTTGTCGTGCTTTCATTTTTGTTGTTGTTGCCGGATTTCTCTCTCTCTCCCTCTCTCTCTCTATTTTTATTGGCTTAGAAATTTGTGTGCCTGCCGTAGAGATTTGTTCTAAATTCAAAATGTGGGCCCGAGTGAAAGAGGCGCCTTTTGCTTTAGTTGTTGCTGCCGTTGCTTTTATGATTATTGGGTGAAATGCGTTAAGCAAAGTGAAAACCAAAAAAAAAAAAAAAACATCTGTAGCAATGATTTCATTGATTGGAGCAGAGCAGAGCAGAGTTCAAGCAACTCGAATCACTCAGCCGCAGCGCGCTGGCAACATGTTGCTGCAGCAGCAATCGATGTCTGTCTGCCGTTGTTAATTAATTTAATTTTTGAAAGTTTTGCGCCAAACTCCACACACACACATACATAGGTTTTTAAATAATTTATGAACTATGTACGCTTACTTATTGATATTAAAATGAGAAAGTTGCAAAAGCTGAACGCATTCGGCTTAAAATAGTTTTTCATTTCAAATTCATATTTCATGCAACTTGTTGCTGCAACATTTCACTGTCGAGAGGACAACGCAATTACATACGCATTAACATTAGCCCACGACTGCGTTAAGCAATTACAAAGGCATTAACATAAGCATTAACATTAACATAGGCCTAACATTGACGGGGGCTCATGTGACTGAGGCCTGAGTTCTGACCCTTGTCGCAGGTGCACTGAAGCAAACTTCCCGTTCCGTTTGCGCAAAGGGCGTGCAAAAACCAACGAAAAACAAAAAAAAAAACCACAACTTGGTCATTTTTGAGTCCATTAATAAGAACAAAGCAGCATAATATCCATTACAAGTACAGTGCACGCTCGTTATGCTGAACAAATTAAAATACATTACATTCTCTCTTTGTTTCTCCCTCTCGCTCTCTCTTTGACTGCCTAAATGAATCACATTTATAAAGAAAGTAAATACAATCGCCAGAAAGAGGCTATCGCTTCGTCCCAAGGCTAATTAATATAAAAGCAACAAGTGCAAAAAGCAATCGACAAAATTATCTTTCCAATTTCAAATCCATTTGCCATAAAACTGAAGAAAACATACGTGCAATTTTCTTGAAAGCAACTGCTACAACTGTTTAGCTCTTTAGATACCCCCGCCGTCCAGCCCTATTCTATCAGGTCGAGTATCGAGTGCACTTACCAACACTGGCAGGCAGCCTCAGTCTCGCGCTCAACACTAAGGTCACCCATCTACAAAGCCACCAATTAAAAGTGGGTTACGCCGAGGTTGCGAACCGAACTAGCACATAACCTAGCACAAATTGTATTGTGTGTATGTATGTGTGCGTGTGTGTGTGTGTGTGTGTGTGTGGAGAACGAGTGAATGCCAGAGCAAAACGACAAGTCATCCAAATTAACACAGCAAATAATGTTGGTAAATGCATTAAAATTAAACCAAATATGGTACGGTTTGTTGCCGTCGTCAAGGATGCGCCTTGACTGGTTAGTGTTGAACAACTACAGTGAAAGCTCTTCTGAGCGGACAAGAATGGCAGTTGTCCGCTTAAAAGAGATGTTAACAAATAATTATTGAAGCTCTTACAAGCCGATGTATATTTTTATACAAAAAATGGAGTTTTACGACTTCCGGTAAAACGAGAATCCGCCCAACGAGCTGCAACATTGGCACTAAATACATTAGTTATAAAAGGTAAGGTAAGAGATTGGGACTTAAACAAATTTGTCAGTCTGTTAGTAGAGCTTTTACTGTACCAAGCTGAATCAATTTGAACAGAAAACTTTTCCTTAGCTGTGACTTTCTTTACGAGGAAGCGAAGTTCGCAGCGGGTTTAAATAAATGAAAATTTATAGAAAAATAGTTGCCCAACGGCGTTCCATTTCCATTTTCAATTCCATTTGTAGCGGTTCATTTACGTATACGTATTGTAGTCGGCGGATAGTGACGTCACATTATCAATAACAGACGGTCACTCTGCAGACAGCAGCCCCCATGTAACTAACAGATTATGTTATGTTATGCTAGGATTAAGAACTGTTAGAGTACAGCACGCAAAGTGGAGACATACATTTGATTTGATAAAACTCTGTCATGCTCGCACAGAGTATATATTATTATGGACGCGACTGTAATGCATTTGGCTTCGAGTTTATTTACCTTTTATCACAGAAATTTGCAGCGGCGTTACAAAACTCCTTCGAATTGGGGCATTTAACTAATAATACTAGGCACAGAGGAGATTGTTGCTGTTGTTGATTGTTGTTGCTGTTGTGGTGGTTGTTGTTGTTGTTGTTGTGGTGGTTGTTGTTGTGGTGGTTGTTGTTGCTGTGGTGCTGGTGATGATGATGGCTGTGGCTCTGATGTTGCTGCTGTGCAGGATGAGCGCAATTAAAGTGTTGCTGCTGCTGCTGATAGTGTGACGAGGAGGCAGAGGCAGAGGTAGAGGCAGAGGCTGTGGCAGAGGAGGCGGAGCTGGAGCTGGTGCTCGCTGAGGATGAGGCTGAGGCTGAGGCGTTGTGTTGATGCTGCTGCTGGTTGAGATGCCGCCGTATCGACTGATTAATGCGATTCGTTATTGAATTGGTCAGCGCGGAATGATGGCTATGCAGATGATGATGCGGCGACAGGTGAGTCGAGGAGGAGGAGGACGAACTGGAGCTGGCGGTGGATAAAGTGGGCCCAAACAGGCGGCTGGCAATTATGCTGTTGCTGTTGCTGTTGTTGTTGCCGCCGTTGTAGTGCCTGTTGCCGGCACAGGCGCTGCTGCAGTTGTTCGAGGAGGCGGCGGCGGCGGCGGCGGCGGAGGTTGTGGAGGAACTTTGTGCGCGCGTCAAAATGTTTTGTAAGTTGCTGCTGTTATTGCTGCTGCTGCTGCTGCTGCTGTTGCTGCTGCTGTTGTTGCTGTTGTTGTTGTTGAAAGCTGCCTGCAATATGCTGCTGGGTGTTGCCAAATGTTGCGCCAGTGTTGCTGTGCCACTTCTCGTTGCTGCCGCTGCTGCTGCTGCTGCTGCCGCTGCAGTTGCTCCACTTTCGTAATTCAGGTGACCCAAATGTTGTTGCAAAACTGAAGGCGCTGCCGCTTGTTGCTGCTGCTGCGGCGGCGGCGGCGGCGATGGCGTGCTGGCAGCAACAGTGTGTGGGTGTTGCGGCAACGTTGACGTCGACGTTGACGTGGACGTGGACGCAGACGCTGGCGTCGACAGCGACGATCTGCGCAGTAATACTGGAGGCGTTGATATCAATTGCTGCAGGCGACTGCAGTTGCTGCTGCCGCTGCTGCTGCTGCTCGCTGCTGGCGTCTCAGCCAAAGCGCTGCTCAAAGCAACATTTCGCGGGCCACTTTGGCAGCAACAATTATCACTAGACGCTTGCTGCTGCTGCTGCGACGTGTGTTGCTGCTGCTGCTGCTGCGACGGCGGCTGCGATGACTGTTGCTGCTGTTGCTCCAAATTCACATCGACAACATTCTCATTTTGATAGATTTCGTGCACGTTTCGCTTTTTTTTGATTTTCACATACGGCTCAAACATTTTATAACTGAATAAATTTGCTCTCTTATTGTTGCTGTTGTATTTCCTTTTTTTTTCTCTCTTTTATTTGTATTTGTATTTAATTTGATAAACTTATGTATTAAGCGATTTGCTTATTGCACACATTTACACAAGAGCACAAATACGCAGGCACATGTATGAAATTAATAAATTTTCTGTAGCTCTTTGGTAAGCTTTTTTTTTGTATGTTTATTGTTGTTGGTTTTTTTTTGGTTTATTTTTTTTTATTCAACCGTTCAACGCGTTTGCAATTAATTGATACAATTTATGTTTACAAATTTACAAAATTCCACAAAAGAAACATTGTTATTATTATTGGAAAACTTTAATTGAAACCCTGCAACGCTCCATGCCGTTTATTAAAGCTGTTGTTGTTGCTGTAGCAGCTGCTAATTTGGCCGTCAGCTTTTTTTTAGTGGGCGCACAAAAACTGAGAACAAACCACAACCGCTTCGCTTGAAAGTTTGCGGAGAACTAAACAAAGTGTAGCCAACTGAGCAACGGGTCGGGCGAATGCTGCCGACGACGACGACTACAACTACGACGACGTCGCTGCTTGCTGTTGCTGCTGAGTGAGCGGCTGTCCGATTTCAATGCTCGGCGAATTTCGGTGTCGACGCCAGCAGCGCTGCTCGCAGCGTTTCAGTTTTCGTTTCGTTTCACTATGTAACAAAACCGACGCTGCAGTACGTACTATGGCGAAACGTTAAACGCACACACACACACACACACTCGACTAGACTCGTACAGAGCACACCTACACCTACACTCTCCACGGTTAGTCAAGTGAGAGGCGTTGGTGGGGCGCTTTGTGTGAGGTCGACTAGCGTATGGGAAAGGAAGCAAAATCGACAGCGGCGACACTGAAAAACCACTGAGCGCAACTGCGGAGAGAGTGCGCCAGTGAGCGCGCAAGCCAGAGAGAGCTAGCTGAGGGCCAACGGCAGCTGATAATTGTATGTATTCAAGTGCGTGTGTATGTGTATGTGTGCGTGTGTGGCTGACGAGGGCGAGGCGAACGAGGCCATGGCATGGCATGGCATGATGATGGCTGATGGAACGGCCTGGCCAAGCCGGAGGTCCTTCGAACAGATAAGCCTTAATCATTTAGTCACAGAGGCAGCTCTTCAATTGAGCCGCCGCGGCGGCCTTGCGCTGCTACCGCTGCTGCTGCTGCTGCTGTTGCGGCTGGCTTATCGGCGCTTCCTACTTTACATCAAAGTGCGCGACGGCTTCAACTTCGATAGCACATATCGGTTATGCTCTCACAGACATTGTCCGCTTATTATTCTAGTATGGACGGAACTGAATCACTCAAAAGACTTGAGTTATTTTAAAATAACAATTACAAGAATTGGCATACGTCATGCATAAATTGAGTCTAGTTTTTGACACTTCTTCAAATAGAAACTTCGTTAAGTTTTTGGAGCTTAACTCGATTTGAGCACAAAATTCTTAGTTTTATCTCAGAGTGTATATACACATATATATAGGCATATGTACATATGTATGTAGTCGTAACTATGTATCAACCCAGGGGCGTTGTCGGCAACGCATGTCACGTCGTCTGCAGCCGTCGTCGTCGTTGTCTTGGCCCACCCAACTAGCAGCAGCAGCAGCAGAAGCAGCCGGCTCTTCACTTTACTCCATTTGAAGCCTCCTTCTCTCTCGCTCTTTCTCTCTCGCTATCTCTCTCTTTCTGTCTCTTTGGTTGGCCAGTCAACACATTCGTTTCATTTATGGCGTGCAAATTAGCATCGGCCGTAGGGTCTTCGTGTGTGTCCGTGTCCTTTGGCCCGGGCCACACATCAGCAACAGCAACAGCCGCGGCCGCAGCAGCTACTGTATCTGCAACGGCAGTCAATCTGTTGGCCATTAGTCGGGCCCACAGCTGCGTCGTCTGGGCATCACTTGAATGTGTGAAAATTTGACAGTAATGCGTCGTTTGCTTTGAAGTTGCAAACACCGAAACGTGTTGAAAGCTGAGCGAGAGTTTCGATTGCGTTCAGTTGAGTTATCGCTGGGAGAGAGAGACTGGCGAAATTGGCTACTTAAACTGACGGGGAATTTAAAAAAAAAATCCCTAGCATCAAATTTCCCTTTCAAAATAAGTTCCCTATAAGACTGGGAAATCAAGTGTCACGTGTTTCAAAAATGATCATCAATAATTTTAGTTGCTTTAAGATGTTCTCATCATCATCGGAGCTAACGATCCAATACTTCCCACACTAAACGCACCTTAGAGAGAGAGAGACTCAAGTTCGTGTTGATTATTCATATGTATTTGATATCAAAGGCCATTTCACGTCCATTGGCCTTTGACCACTTCCTTCAATAGCGGAAATAACACAACTGGTTCACCTTTCAAAATGTTTTGGTTCGCAGTTCAGCAAACTCCTTGAATGCTGCATAGATCGATATTTATATCGACTTTCACAAAGCTGAAGAGCTCAGCTTAGTGCACAGTTAATCGATTTACAATAAGCTGTTAATAGAAATTCCTATCGTTGTGCATGTGTGTGTGTGTGTGTGTGCTTGTGTGTTTATTTATTGTATGGCAAAAGCGCATGCACATGATTTACTTGACACTAATTTCCATAAATAAAACAAAAAGTTCAATAAAAACGATGCCCCCTCCCCCCGCTTCCACCCTGCTGACGCTTCAATGAATGGATGGCTCTCTGACAATAACCCAATTTTCACTAGCAACAAAGCAAAATATTCGTGCATACATACATATACACACATATACACATATGTATGTGGACAGCGCGACGCGTTGACGACCAAGGCAGGCAGCGACGCTTACAGAGACCGCGACGTCATCTCATTCGCCTTCTCATTCTCGTTCTCAATCGTATTGTTACCTTCCACATTTGACAAAATTAAAACTAAAGCAATGTTTGAGCGCTTTTGGGTGCTGTCTCTGCCCCCCTCTGTTAATAACTTTGACTGGCAGCTGACTGCGACGCTTGCTACGACGCTTACAGAGACCGCGACGTCATCTCATTCGCCTTCTCATTATCATTCTCAATCGTATTGTTACCTTCCACATTTGACAAAATTAAAACTAAAGCAATGTTTGAGCGCTTTTGGGCGCGCTCCCTTTGCTCCCCTCTGCTAATAACCTTAACTGGCGGCTGACTGCGACGCCTGCAGTGCGTGGGCTGCGGCGCCGCTGACGAAAGTGTTAATTGATTTTATTGGCTGCGAGAGCTGCTTTAACTGGTGATCGACGCGTCTACAACAAAAAAAAACTATTCCAAATACAACTCTCAATACACACGAATATAGCTGAGTGTAAATGTTGCCAGGCGGTTTTTGGAGGGTGGAGGGGGGGGGGGGGGAGAGGTCGGCAGCTGGCATCGGTTAGATACACAAAGTGGAGTTGTAAGCGGGCGAAATACATACATACATGCACACACACATCACACTGACGAGAGCTGCCCAAATGCCGTGGGATAACTTCCGCACTCGTGCCGAGTGAGCCGAGTGAAACTTTGAGACTTTTTCGTAATCACTTTGCACAGCAATTGCCGTTTCGGTTGCAGCCTTTTACTCTTCTTCTTCTTCTTCTTCGTTGGTTTTGTTTTGTTTCGTTTTGTTTCTGCTCGGCGTTTTCTATTTGGCGCTGCGCTTAATTTACATTTCAAATTTTCATAATCTTTCGTGCCTATGTAACATTTTGTGAGTGATTGGAGCAGCGCCATTTTCCGCATTTACACACACACGCACACACACACACGCACACGTTGAAATATTCGTGTTAGTTTTGTTTCGCCCACATTTTGTTGTCGTCATCAATGACAAATCTCAACTTTCCAACACTGACACATTTCGAGCTCCCAATTTTCGATTTCCATTTGCCGCTTAGCATACACATAAAGTTTGGTAATGTGTTTTTTTTTTTATTGTATCTGTCACGCGCCCATTAAAACTAGTTCAACGATAATTCATAAACACAGTTTATTATTTTGATTCGATTTTTTTTCTTTTTTTTCTCTCTTTTTTTTACTTTGCGTAATCAGGTTTGTCGAAGCTCTGGGTTTTAGGCTGGCCAGTGCGGGAAAAGTGTCGAAAAAACGCGTGTCGAGTCTGAGACTTGGCCTTGGCTTGGGCTTTTTGCCGCTTTCGACGATTATCCAACATTCGTTGGTTTCTTTTTCTTTTTGATACCCTTGCGAAAGGGCATTAAAGGTTTGTCCGAAAAAGTTTTATGCATTGCAGATATTTCCGAAACTATAATATAAGGTATACATACTCTTAAGCCGAGTTCATCTCTTCGCTATCTATATGAAATCTGTGTGAAATCTCTATTATATAGATGCAATAGGAACTATTATTTTATTATTATTATTTCCAAGCTATTTAACGTTCTAAGGATTGCTCGAAAATTGAGTTTTAGTTTGACATCTTCTAAGCATAGAAAGTGTATTTAATCTTCGACAGCCTAAAGATTACTTTTCATTGTTGTGTCCTTTGGGTTTCGGCACAGAAAGTGTATTTAATCTTCGACACCCTAAAATTAATTTTCTTTGGGTTTTGGTGCCTACAACATTTCCTATCTATTGTTTAACAATTCAATCTGTAAAATCAGATCGTGCTGCTCTATACGATCCCAACAATTGCAGGTTCTTTTTGTGCACAAATTCAACTGCGACATTTTACAGCTCGAGCTATAGACAATTTGTCAAAGCGAGTCCTCAGTCAGGATTCAAACTAGAGACAAAGGAACACCCAGGCAGGGGCTTTGTTGATCTTATCTCGAGCGACCGACAATGTCAAAACAACAAGCCTTAATATGATTGCTGCGAGTCCTTTTGGTATCGCTCGCCTCGTCCCTGGGTGGGCAGGCATATGGCAAAAGGACATCGCAGGATGCACGTTGATTGTTCAAAATCCAGCATCAATTTGAAATGCAATTGCGAAGGCTTCGTCTGCCCGCCGGCAGGCAAAACCACAGTCTCTTAGGATAATAGCGGAAGGGGCAGCCGGCAATAGACTTCCCACGGCGTTTGTTTACGCTCATTAAACGTTAAAAGGTGCCACTGGCAGTCGGACAGCCGGGCACCTGCACACACGGATTTCTGCGTGTGTGGCCCGATCTTATGTGCGTCTCTTTGCGTCTTATCCACACTCAGAGAAAAAAACAGAGTTTAATTCGAATTTTCCGCAGTACCCAAAAAATGTTTCACGTTGATTGTGCATTTGAGACAATTCTTGCAAACTGTATTTTGTACATAATCCAAGTGTTTAGTTCTTGTTTGATTTGAAATTTAAAATCAACGAGAAAGAAGGACTATCTAAAACAAAAAGTTTTTCATACAAGAACCATCATTTTCGACCGATCGTTCCTATGGCAGCTATATGATATAGTAGTCCGATGTTGATAGGATTTTGTAAATATATAAGGAGCATAGTAAAAACAATAAATGCAGAGTTTAATCAAGATATCCTGAAAAACAAAAAAGTTTTCCATAGAACAACTTAATTTTCGACCGATCGTTCCTATGGCAGCTATATGATATAGTGGTTCGATGTAAACAAGATTTTGCAGAAATGTAGGGCACCTAGTGAAACTTATAAATGCCGAGTTTGGCCAAGATATCTTGAAAAACAAAAAAGTTTTCCATAGAACAACTTAATTTTCGAACGATCGTTTCTATGACAGCTATATGATATAGTGGTTCGATCTAAATAAGATTTTGTATATATACGAGACGCATAGTAAAAATTATAAATGCCAAGTTTGGTTTAGATTTCTTGATAAACAAAAAAGTTTTCCATAGAACAACTTCATTTTCGAACGATCGTTTCTATGGCAGCTATATGATATAGTGGTTCGATCTAAATAAGATTTTGCATATATACGAGACGCATAGTAAAACGAAAAAATGCCGAGTTTGGTTTAAACATAAAAGTTTTTCAACAATTTCCAAGAATTTTATCCCGAATATAGATCTTTTTTTTTTTTGAGTGTATCTACACTTTTCTAACAATTACGACTTAATGGCAAATAATTCAATCTGCGCTTTGCTCTTTTGACGACTCTCTGCCATTGTGATGGATGCTCCTCTGATGGATGACTTCGAGGAGATGTGTGAGAGAGCTGGAGCAACATGCAAAGAACACACACACACACACACGCACACAGGCTCAGGCTAGGCTAATTTGATGTGCGTGTGTGCGGGACTTTGTGTGTGGCCCTCTGGCGGGCAGGTAACTGTGAGCAGAGCTCGGAGCTGTTGGTGCTGCCTTTTCCCGATCTCGGATAGGATGCGGCGGCGGCGGCGTCTGGGCAACAGAGACCGAAAAGGAAACCCCTTGCCAGTTATAATACATCTTTTTGTTTCTTTAATAATTTAAATAAAGAGAGAGAGAAAAAAGAAAACAACAACAACTAAATGCCACCAAAGTTGTGCGGCTTCGTGTGTGAGCGTATGAGTGTGTGTGTGTGTGTGTGTCAAGCGCAGACGCAGAGCCTAAACAATCACAAACACACACACACACACACACGCACACACACTCGCGCACACACTCATAGAGTCATGAGAGTCGACCTCGGCCTCGGCGACGCCAGCAGAGCGATGAGTGGAGGAGCCACACACGAATTTGTTTCTTCTTCTTATTCATTTCTTTTTTTTTGAGCAGCAGCGTTGGTGGCCGACGCGTCGCAACGTCGCTGCCAAGAACAAGGGACAAGACAAGACGAAGGCGGGAGGAAGAAACAGAAGTCGGCCGCAACAGTAAACCGCAGAGAAGCAGAATATTTCTCCCACTTCAGTTCGTTTTCTTTCATGTCTAGCATCAATTGCAAATATTTAACGAAAGTATGAATAATAGTTGTATCGATAAGTATCGATTTCTAGTTCCGATTTTTTGAGCACATTCCGAATCAAGGGAAGTTGAAGGAGGACGAAGTAGAAGTCGCAACAGTTAACCGCAGAGCAGCAGAATATTTCACCCACTTCAGTTCGTTTTCTTTCATGTTTCATGTCTAGAAAGTATGAATAATAGTTGTATCGATAAATATCGATTTCTAGTTCCGATTTTTTGAGCACATTCCGAATCAAGGAAAGTTGAAGGAGGACGAAGTAGAAGTCGCAACAGTAAACAGCAGAGCAGCAGAATATTTCTCCCACTTCAGTTCGTTTTCTTTCATAATAGTTGTAGCTGTCAATTTTCCGAAAATCGATAAATATCGATTTCTAGTTCCGATTTTTTCAGCATATGCCGAATGTGCTAAAGATGCCAAATTTCGCATTTCTCGCAAATTGAGAATATTTACACCAAATCTGGCCGAAATTTAAAATAATTCCTTATCAAGAGCTTAGGCTGTGCTTTTTGATATACATATACCAGCTATAGAATACCCTGTTTAGGGTCTAAACATATAATTATCGGTTATTACTATACAACGAAGTAAGTTTCAGGTTAAAGAAACCATTTCCAATTGTGGGGCTGAGAGAAAGAAGAAGAGAATGAAGAATCACAGCAAAAGAGGAACTAATTATTATCTATATGTTGCCTGCAGGGTATCTCGTAGTCGCGCACCCTCGACTTGGGGACCTAGAAAGAAATTAGTTTCAATTTAAAGAAACTATTTCTAGCAGTGAGGCTGAGGGAAAGAGGCACAGCAACAAAATGTTGTTGCCTGCAGGGTATCTGGTAGTCGAGCACCCTCGACTAGCTCAATCTTATTAGTTTTTGGGCTACAATTTGATGGCCTTTGCTGTTCTGGCTTAATTGTTTTCGGCTGTCAGCGTTGGTTTTCCTTTCCCCTACCAAAACACAGTCGCATCTCTGCCTGGCTTTAGTTCTTATTTAATTTCCTTTGTCTGGCCCTCGCCCAATGTGACCTTTGACTTTGCGAGTGCCAACAAGGGGTTGGGGCAAGTCGAGGAGCAATAAAAATTGTTTTCTATGGATTCTTATCTGGTAATTAGTTGTGGAAGCAACAGCCACAGGTTGCTGATGAGGCTTGTCCATGATTTGAGGCTGATTTAGGAGTGTTTAAGAAAGTGAGGATGTTTCTACAACCTTTACAACCTTACCTGTAATTAATCAAAGATCTCTTTAAGGTACAGCAAATGGCGACGTGTCTTATCTTGCTAAACCAAATTTTTTGTGGTAAAAGTGTCAGGTCCGTGAGAGTCCAAACCACGAAGAAAGAGATTTGATCGAGTTAAGGGGGTGGGAAATTTTGACCTATGTCTGTATAGGACATTTGAGGATACCATTTCCACTTGAATTTGGACCAAAAATAATGTTGTCAGATTTAGATGCCGAATTGATCTAGAGGCCAAACCATGAACAAAGAGCCAAACCTTATGAAAATCGAATGAGATTTGATCGAGTTATGGTAGTGGGAAATTTGGACCTATGTTTATATAGGACATTTGAGGGTACCATTTCCACTTGAATTTGGACCAAAAATAATGTTGTCAGATTTAGATGCCAAATTGATCTAGAGGCCAAACCATGAACAAAGAGCCAAACCTTATGGAAATCGGATGAGATTTGACCGAGTTAAGGGGGTGGGAAATTTGGACCTATGTTTATATAGGACATTTGAGGGTACCATTTCCACTTGAATTTGGACCAAAAATAATGTTGTCAGATTTAGATGCCAAATTGATCTAGAGGCCAAACCATGAACAAAACGCCAATCCTTATGAAAATCGGATGAGATTTGAACGAGTTATGGAAGTGGGAAATTTGGACCTATGTTTATATAGGACATTTGAGGGTACCATTTCCACTTGAATTTGGTCCAAAAATAATGTTGTCAGATTTAGATGCCAAATTGATCTAGAGGCCAAACCATGAACAAAGAGCCAAACCTTATGGAAATCGGATGAGATTTGACCGAGTTAAGGGGGTGGGAAATTTGGACCTATGTTTATATAGGACATTTGAGGGTACCATTTCCACTTGAATTTGGACCAAAAATAATGTTGTCAGATTTAGATGCCAAATTGATCTAGAGGCGAAACCATGAACAAAAAGCCAATCCTCGTCAAAATCGGATGAGATTTGACCGAGTTAAGGGGAGGGAAATTTGGACCTATGTTTATATAGGACATTTGAGGGTACCATTTCCACTTGAATTTGGTCCAAAAATAATGTTGTCAGATTTAGATGCCAAATTGATCTAGAGGCCAAACCATGAACAAAAAGCCAATCCTTATGAAAATCGGATGAGATTTGATCGAGTTAAGGGGGTGGGAAATTTTGACCTATGTCTATATAGGACATTTGAGGATACCATTTCCACTTGAATTTGGACCAAAAATAATGTTGTCAGATTTAGATGCCAAATTGATCTAGAGGCCAAACCATGAACAAAAAGCCAAACCTCGTCAAAATCGGATGAGATTTGATCGAGTTATGGTAGTGGGAAATTTGCACCTATGTTTATATAGGACATTTGAGGGTACCATTTCCACTTGAATTTGGACCAAAAATAATGTCAGATTTAGATGCCAAATTGATCTAGAGGCTTAACCATGAACAAAGAGCCAAACCTTATGAAAATCGGATGAGATTTGACCGAGTTAAGGGGGTGGGAAATTTGCACCTATGTTTATATAGGACATTTGAGGGTACCATTTCCACTTGAATTTGGACCAAAAATAATGTTGTCAGATTTAGATGCCAAATTGATCTAGAGGCCAAACCATGAACAAAAAGCCAAACCTCGTCAAAATCGGATGAGATTTGATCGAGTTATGGTAGCGGGAAATTTGGACCTATGTTTATATAGGACATTTGAGGGTACCATTTCCACTTGAATTTGGACCAAAAATAATGTTGCCAGATTTAGATGCCAAATTGATCTAGAGGCCAAACCATGAACAAAAAGCCAAACCTCGTCAAAATCGGATGAGATTTGATCGAGTTATGGTAGTGGGAAATTTGCACCTATGTTTATATAGGACATTTAAGGGTACCATTTCCACTTGAATTTGGACCAAAAATAATGTTGTCAGATTTAGATGCCAAATTGATTTAGAGGCCAAACCATGAACAAAAAGGGAGACCTCGTGAAAATCGGATGAGATTTGACCGAGTTAAGGGGGTGGGAAATTTGGACCTATGTTTATATAGGACATTTGAGGGTACCATTTCCACTTGAATTTGGACCAAAAATAATGTTGTCAGATTTAGATGCCAAATTGATATAGAGGCTTAACCATGAACAAAGAGCCAAACCTTATGAAAATCGGATGAGATTTGATCGAGTTATGGTAGCGGGAAATTTGGACCTATGTTTATATAGGACAAATTCCACTTGAATTTGGACCAAAAATAATGTTGCCAGATTTAGATGCCAAATTGATCTAGAGGCCAAACCATGAACAAAGAGCTAAACCATATGGAAACCGGATGAGATTTGACCGAGTTAAGGGGAGGGAAATTTGGACCTATGTTTATATAGGACATTTGAGGGTACCATTTCCACTTGGACCATGGACCAAAAATAATGTTGTCAGATTTAATTGCCAAATTGATCTAGAGGCCAAACCATGAACAAAAAGCCAAATCTCGTCAAAATCGGATGAGATTTGATCGAGTTATGGTAGTTGGAAATTTGGACCTATGTTTATATAGGACATTTGAGGGTACCATTTCCACTTGAATTTGGACAAAAAATAATGTTGTCAGATTTAGATGCCAAATTGATCTAGAGGCTTAACCATGAACAAAGAGCCAAACCTTATGAAAATCGGATGAGATTTGACCGAGTTAAGGGGTGGGAAATTTGGACCTGTCTGTATAGGACATTTGAGGGACCATCATACGAATTTGGACCAAAAATAATGTTGTCAGATTTAGATGCCAAATTGATTTAGAGGCCAAACCATGAACAAAAAGGGAGACCTCGTGAAAATCGGATGAGATTTGACCGAGTTAAGGGAGTGGGAAATTTGGACCTATGTCTGTATAGGACATTTGAGGGACCATCATACGAATTTGGACCAAAAATAATGTTGTCAGATTTAGATGCCAAATTGATTTAGAGGCCAAACCATGGACAAAAATGGAAACCTCGGGAAAATCGGATGAGATTTGACCGAGTTCTGGGGATGGGAAATTTTGACCTATATATATATGTATATGCATATAAGGTGCAGCCATTTGAAGAAGTAAATTGTATGTACTTATCTTGTAAGCAAACTCTCAAACGAGCTGCTAATCAGGCAGGGACCAAATTATATGTATTTACCATATAAGACCTTCCAAACTGAACAGACAAACAAACGCGCGAAGAAACCCAGCGTCAAGTTGAGAAAGCTGCGTGAGAGAGAGAGAGAGGGAGTTCGGATTCGGGTTCGAATTCGAATTCGGACTCGGAAAGAGTTTGCCCCGAAAACTGAAGACTGAGCGCGAATAAACGTAAATATCTTAAAAAAAAAAGGAAAGAGTGAAAACTGCGCGGGACAAACATTTGGCAGTAGTCCGCAAAAATGTAATACAATTAAATTCAAAAGTGCCACACAAAAATAAAATGCCGAATTACATCAAAAAATAAAAAAAAAAAATTATGGCCCAGACAGATGAAGATTGAACAAAAAAAGAGAAGAAAAGAAAACTATAACCAAAACACAAAAGTTAAAAGTTAAAGAAATAAAAATGCGGGCGACTTTGCTGCTGTTACGCACAAGCTGTAAAGCTGTTATCTCGCTCGGTTCAAGTGTGTGTGAGTGCGTGCGCATGTGTGTGTGCCTGACAGTCTCTCTGCGTGTGTGTGTGTGTGTGTAATTAAGCGAAATTAGGGCGGCCCAAAAGGCGCACGCCAAACAGTTGGCCGCAAGATGGCAGCACCAGTCGAAACGTATTTAAAACCATTTTTCATATACCCTGTACGGCTGTGGGTATATACGTTTGTTTCCCTTTTTATGCCATATTTCGATAGAATTTCAATGAATTAAACCAACTTTTAGTGCATTGAAATATTAGGAGTGTAAATACTAAGAGGTAAATAAATCGTAAACTTCTTGACAATTTGCGATTTTTTGTTTTTGGAGCAAAGTATAAAAGTTTATATTTTACTTTAGAAATATTTTTATATATTATCTATATATAGAAACATGTTCATGTATTATTTATGCATAAATAAAGTTTTAAATAAAACTATGAACAAGCTGGTTAACAGTTATTTTATAACAGTTAACCCTTACGCATATATTATATTAATCCGTCTTGCTTCGAGCCTCAGAATTAACAGGATATATTCATGTCGGTTATTTGTTTATGTTGTGTTCTCAATTGCTGGAGTTACAGTTTTTGAAATGTTTTTTTTTTCTTGTCGAGGGAGTTATGTATATGTATGTATATATGGATATTAATGTGCGTGCGTGTGTGTATAAAAAAGAAAGCCACTAAGCGATGCCAAATTTTTGGAGTTCAATCAGCGACGGCAACTAAACCAAGACGAGTGTTGTTTTTGTAGCTGTTTCGCTTATTACGTCGCCTGCGCCGACGGAGGCGGCTTGTGGCGCGCAGTCGTGCCCCCTTTTTTTTTGGCCATGTGACGTCGCCGTCGCTGCCGACGTCGCGTTGTCGCCGTCGCTTGCACAAAAACGTGTC
The DNA here is from genome assembly GCA_035045885.1 of Drosophila borealis. Taxonomy (NCBI): domain Eukaryota; kingdom Metazoa; phylum Arthropoda; class Insecta; order Diptera; family Drosophilidae; genus Drosophila; species Drosophila borealis. The sequence goes on along the minus strand of JAWNOR010000194.1, from coordinate 261,153 downwards.
GCGCTTGTTATGTAATAGTCCCCCCAACGAGGCGACGTCGCCGTCGACGTCGACGCTGACTACGTTTTGTCATTTGTTGTAGACGTTTTCTTTTATTTATTTATTTATTTTTATTTATTCATTTTTCGGTGTTGCCAAAAAGCAGTTACAAAAAAAAAAAGAACAACAACAAATGTAACTGCAACTGCAGCGGCAACTGTGGGCGCTTGTCTATCTCTCTTGCTCTCTCGCTCTCTCTCTCTCTCGCTTTTGCTCTCTGTTTCGAGTGCTCCGTCGCGCTTGTTTATAATTTGCTGCGCTTTTTAAGCGCATGGCATGAAAAAGAGGTGAAACTAATTTTTTTCTTCTTCTCTTTTTTCTTCTTCTTCTGTGTGTTTGGTATTTGTTTGGGAGTGTGTTGTGGCTGTTTGACTTGTTAGCTGTTGTTGCAGTTGCTGTTGCAGTTGTTGCTGTTGCAGTTGTTGTTGCTGTTGCAGTTGCTGCTGGTGTGGAAATCCCTCAGAGTGTGTTTATGTAATGCATATTTGTCATGGATTTTGTGCCACACATTGTACGAAATGTCACAGAGCTTCCATCCCAGCGAACAAAAAAAAAAAAAAACCAAAAACAAAAATTCAGTCCAATCCTTGGCAATTAAGTTCAGATTGCACAACAATTGAAATTAGAAAGGCTGCAAATTTGAAGAGATCAAAATGAAAACAAAGGCAGAGCCAACGTCAGCTGTGGCTTTAGTTGTTGTTGTTGTTGTTGGCGTGAAAGGTGAAAGGTGTAGATAATCGGCTAGCAGCAGCAGAAAAGAGAGTTTGCCTCATATGATAGCGGCTGAGATTTTGTGTGTGTGTGTGCGTGTGTGTACACACACAATGAACATAAAAATCGCGGGTGGTTTCGTTTTGTCTTTTGTTTTAACACAAATCTCAACTCGACAAATTTTTGCAACTCTCTTTTGGGTGTTACGAATTCAAGTGAAATCGCCCCGCAACCGTAAAAGGTAAAAAGTGCATGAATCTTTTTTTTTTTTCTTTCCATGTATCTCTTTTTTTTATTTATTTTTTTTTTAATTTTTTTTTTTTTGGGTGTTTGCTTTGGGTCGCGCATAGTTCCGGCATTGTTCGGATTTGCCCAACCAGCTGGATGCGCTGGCGGGATTTAAATTTAGATTGGCAAAATGAAAGGAAATTGAATTTGAAATGGAGACAAGATGGAATATGATGAACAAAGTTGAGTACAGAAATGGAACGGAACAGCGGGGAGGGGGTGGGGGGAGGAGGAGGAAAGGGCATTCGTGTTGATGGTTGTGTTATTAAAACACAAATATGAATGCCAACTGTTATACACAAGAGAAGAGTACCCTAAGTAAGTGTTATATGCAGATGGGCTTTATATGTATATATGTAATATGGGCAACTGAGCAACAACACAACTATGAAAGCCAACTGTTATACACAATAGAAGAGTACCCAAAGTAAGTGTAATATGCAGGTGAGCTTTATATGGGCAACCTTTTTTAAATGCAAACTGTTTCATTCATAATTAAACACAACTATGAATGCCAACTGTTATACACAAGAGAAGAGTACCCAATGTAAGTGTTATATGCAGATGGGTTTGATATGGGCAACCTTTTTTAAATGCCAACTGTTCTATACGAGGTATGAGCTATATAAATTATTCCGTTCTGCCTAAATGCCAAATGTTCTTTACGCTCAACGTGAAATGCTGTTATATGCATCTAAATGGAAATGCAATGGCGACTTATATTACATGCTAACTGTTATACACGGCAGAAGTCGAGAATAATACAAAGGTGAATTTTTCTTAAATGCCATCTGTTATACGTAATAGAAGTGTTTAGCACCATTGTAACTGTTATATGCAGCTGGCTATGAGATGGACGACTTATCAGGAATGCCAACTTTTATACAATATAGATAGGCATCGACTGTGCAGTTTCCAAACTGTTATACAAAAACATTAAGCTGTACATTATTATTTTGCATTTGAAATGCACAACCTATGCCTGTTATACCTGACTGTTATACTGTATATATACTGTTATACTATACTTTAACTGTTATACTGTTATACAAAAAAGTTAGCTGTTACGCGTGCAACAAGCAACAAACTATGATGCACAATAGTAACAGTTGGAAAATAATGTTAGACAAGATTGATGATAGGAATCGACTGTGTGACTTACCGAACTGTTATACAAAAAAGGTTAAGCTGTATATAATGGATTGGAAATACACAACCTAGATCTGTTATGCCTGACTGTTATACTGTATATAAACTGTTATACTGTATATAAGCTGTTATACTGTTATACAAAATAGTTAGCTGTTATGCGTGCAACAAGCAACAAACTGTGATACACAATAGTAACAGTTGGAAAATAATTATGCATATATGTACATGATTGCAAGAGTCATGCAATCCATGTATTACACCCCCGCCACCCATTAAAGCTGCCCGCTTTTGGTAAATGTTGCGTGTGTTTCTCCTGGTCCAGACCTTTATCTTTACCTTTCCAATTCCCCCCACCCCCACCCGTTAAGCCGAGCACAACGAGCAAATGAAAATGAACTTTTACAATTGGAATTCAAATTTCTGTTGCCGAGGGCAACCGAGGGGAGAGCTGGACAAAAAGTGCTCATTGTTTTGCATAAGTTCAATGAAAGAGAAAAGACGAAAAATACGAAGAAAAAAAAAACAAGAAAAGCAGATCACCTTTCGTTTTTCACGCTGTTGAGAAAGTCATTAAGTGAATGCCCCCCCTCCAAAGGCCCGGGCCACCAATTAGAGTTCAAATTAAGTGATTATTATTATCATCTGTGATTAGGGGTACTCACAATCACATCGTTAGCGCCTCATTTGAATGAAAGCTGACGCCGCCATCTAATCCGTTCTCTAATATGTATCTAACAGATACTTTCAAATTCGGATTGCACAATTCAAATGGTAACATACATACATACATATATATTTTTGGGTCGGCCGAAAAACACTTTTCACGTCAATTGGAGGCAGTTGCAAAAGTTGAAAATTCAAGCAAAAGCCAAGCGACAATTTGCGTTCAACTTTCCACAGTCGCGGTCGCAGTCGCTGCTGCCGTCGACGTCGGCAGCGGCAGCGGCGGCGGCGTCGTCGTCTGTTATGTCATAGCCACAACAAAGTCGCGACACCGGGAGCTGCGATTTCCCTCAAGTGAAACTGTGCAGCAACTTTTTGAAATTGTTTTTTTTTTATACATTTTTTCATTTTTTTTGGAAAGCCGCAAAACTCGACGCTTCATGAAGCTGCCGCCGCCGTTGCAGAGCGTAGGCCTCAACAGCAACAATACCAACAACAACAACAACAACGACATCAACAAAAGTAACAACAATAGCAACAACAACAATAACAATGAAACGAAATCGAAAGTCTGCGCATCCGCAATTAAAAAGTTGACCGCGGCTTAAAACGCCGGCAAAACGCAGCCAAATTAGAGGCGCGTTTTTTTTTTTTTTAGAGTGACCTCATTTTAAGTGAAGCAGTCGGACAATAGATGGCGCCTATTGCCTACTCCACTCCATTACTGACCCTGCCCAATGGGCCAGCTACCCCTCCCCCCTTCCCCCCTTTCTTGCTTTCGACATATCGCACGCCCCTCTCACAGTCCTCATTGGTATTTGGGGCACGCACGCGGCGATCACAAAGACAAATAATTTCGAGTGAACGACTAAGAGATACCCAGCAATTGTTTACAACTGAAAAATGACCTATCTAATGTCTAACTTGTTCGCATTTATGCAGACAATTTTATCATATTTTTATATTTAATCACACCTTATTTAAGTGAACGACTAAAAGATACTCAGCAATTGGTAAGACCCGAACTCTCCATCTAATATCTAACTTTTTCGCATTTATACAAACAATTTCAACATATTTTTAATTTAAAAGGCAAACCAAATTAACGTGAACGACTAAAAGATACCCAGCAATTGTTCACAACTGAAAAGTTGTCCATATAATATCTAGCTTGTTCGCATTTATACAAACAATTTCATCATATTTTTATATTTAATAGATTAAAAGGCAATTCTAATTTACGTGATCGGCTAAGAGATACCCAGCAATTGTTTAAACAGTTCTCAATCTAATATCAAAATATCTAAACATTTTCAATTTCATCATATTTTTTTCGTATTTTAAAGGCAAATTCCAATTTACGTGACCGACTAAGAGATACCCAGCAATTGTTTAAACAGTTCTCAATCTAATATCAAAATATCTAAACATTTTCAATTTCATCATATTTTTTTCGTATTTTAAAGGCAAATTCTAATTTACGTGACCGACTAAGAGATACCCAGCAATTGTTAAAACAGTTCTCAATCTAATATCTGAATATCGAAACTTGTTCAATTTCATCATGGTTTGTATTTTAAAGGCAAACCTAATTTACAACTGTTTCAACCAGTTTTCAAGTCAAGTTTGAATCGATCCAAAACCGGAAGCATGATATCATCGAGATGTTCGATTATATAAAATACGAAACAGATACAGTTGGGCTCTTGGATACGCCCCAGTGACAGTTTGTAGAGTATTAAATATTTGTTAAGAATTTGTCAAAATATTTTTAGCGACAGGAAACGAACCGGTTTTGGTTTTGGGTTTTGGGTTTTGTTGATTTTCCTTGGTGTCGATTTAAGTGAATAAATGGGTCGATCGATCGGATCAAGTTTTCAAGTTTTTTAATCAATTTAAATAAATTATAATTACTCACGCGCCGAACGAAGCGTTCGGTATTTTGGCCAACAATTTCAGCTGCCTTTTAAGTGGATTTTATGTGAAAGCCCCTTAAATGGTTTTTTTTTTCTTTTTTTGCTTTTTACATACCTGTAAAGAAAAAGGGAAAACATTAATTAATTACACTTTACAATTACAAATACAAAAGAAATAAAAGCTAGACCAATGCGACGCACGTCGCTCTAGTCGGGCGTGCCTGACTGGCAGATACCCTAAGCGCAGCTAGCTTTATAACTACTCTAGATTCCTTTTTACTTCCAGTTACAGAGTGTAAATGATGTGCTTCTTCTTCTTCTTTTAGCCCCAAACTATGTGGTATGAGTTCTTCATTAACTTCGGTATTTATTGTCCGATCTTAATTGAATTTTTAGGTCTAAATATGGCAAAAAAAAAGTGTTTGTATTACAAACTCTACTGTTAGGAGTTTTTTTTTATTTAGTTTTTCTTTAACTTTTTAGGGGGAATTATTCAAAAATTTAATATTCCTGACCTACATAGCTCGTTTTGGTATAAGTGTATAAATAATGGGTATAATGTATCCAAATAAAACTTGATCCATATTATGAGCATGGGAAAGATCGAAGACGGGTAGAAAAAAAGACATGATTCGATCGTCTCAGCTTGTCGTCCTGGGTCAAGGATATATATATATATATAATTTCTTGCCTTCTCCTGTTTGTTAAATACTTTTTCCCCAATACAATTGTTACCCTATTTTAACGTGTTCAGGCTATAAAAGTCTGCCTTTGTGGCCAATTGAACAATGCCCAAACCCCAAAAAGGGGATTAAAAGCATTCCATGCCCCCCTCTCCCCCCACTCCTCCCACGTTACTGATCTTAACGATCTATAAAGTAGATCTTGTAAGCCTAGCCTCTGGAAATGCTGCTTAATGTCTCTGAACATGCTGTAAATCCGTCAAAAGGAGCATTGTCCATCATTCAATTTTGTTGCCCTTTATATGAAATGTACAAAATGTTGAATATAAATCTCCAAAAAAATAAAAATCAAACACATTTCTACTCCCGGGCGCAGCTATAAATATTGTACGACAAAGTGAAATTGGAACAAAGTTCGAAATCCATTTCGAAATCTCTATAAGGTCTCGAAAAAAGTGCGTGTTAACATGCGAGTGTGTGTGTTATGTGTGTGTGTGTGTTGTGTGTGCGTGTGTGTGAGGTTAGCTGTGATATTAATCCCGCCATAAATCAACTGGCCGTCACGTCAAGAGTTGACATGGGACATGCCCTGGAACTGGGCCTATTGCTTGGCCAGAGACGTCTCATCCATGTGTTTGGGGTCATCTTGGGCAGCCACGCCCATTTGGTGCTCTTCGGCTCTTCGTTTCGAGCACAAATATCAAAACAACAAAATAAATACAAAGGCACGCATATTTGTCCATTGCCATTGCGCTGCTGATGCTCTGTCTCTAACAGCCGCTGCCTCTGTCGCTGCCTCTGCCGCTGCCTCGGCTAGTTTCACGGCCAGCCCCCGCTCCGCTGCCCCCTCCCCTCTCTAATATAGGCATATTTTGCAGAGCTCGAAGTGAAAAGCCGGCTCGCTTTACCTTGTCAAGTGCTATTCACGTCGTTTTTGTCGTTTTTGTTGTTGTTGTTGTTAATGTCGCTTTGATTCACACAAATTTCACGGCAATGGCCGCACAGCAATGGACAACAACAACAACGAAAACAACAATCACAATTCGAAAATGATTTCTGCGTCGCTTGGCAACAACTGCAGAGGGAAAATGTGTGTGTGGAAAGCATGGACTTTGCTATAGAAAAGCATTCTGCGGATATCCAGGAATACATTCAATAGTAAATAATAATCATAATTTAATAAAAAAATATAAAAAAAGAATACATTTTATATAACTATGATATACATATATTTTTTTTTTTGGAATTTAATTAGTTTTATTTTGAGCTGGAATCGATGAGCACCTTCTGAACTCTAGCTGCATAAGGGAAGCAGAAATTGTTACAAGTATATAACTTATCTGATATTAACATAGAGGAATATTTATAATGAAGGGGCAGGAGGTATTTAAGTGATTCGCCTCGTAGATCGGTCGACAATATATATATATCAATTAAGAATGCAAGCTTAGATCTACAAACTAATTGAACCATTAACAAAAATACATTTGTTTTGCCACTTATTAATTAACAAATGTATTTGAATTTTTTTATTTTTTTATTTATTATTAATAAATTTTATTTTAAAATTTTTATTATTATTACAATTATTATTTTATTATTTTTATTATTATTTTTTTATTATTATTATTTAATTTTATTATTTTTTTATTATTATAATTTATTATTTTATTGTTATTGTTATTATTTTATTTTGTTATTATTATAATATTTTATTATATTATTTTATTGTTATTATTATATTTTTTTATTATTGTTATTGTATTATTATTATTATATTTTATTATTATTATTATTATTATTATTTTATTATTATTATTATTATTATTTTATTATTATTATTATTATTATTTTATTATTATTATTATTTTTTTATTATTATTATTTTTATTATTATTTAATTTATTTTATATATTTTTTTCATAGCGACTCGATATAGCCGGGTTCCCCTGTTAATCCGTCTGTCTATTTACCAACTTATATCTCAGGCTTAAAGCAATTATCATATTACTTTGCATAAGCCCGTCTTCCTATTGCAGACAGAACATATGTTGTCGGATTTGGTCGGGTTGGAGGACTATATCGTATAGCTGGCACAGCTACGATCGGTTGAAAATTAAGCACTGATATGATTACAAAAACTTGGCTTATAAAGAGATCTATCAGTCCACTTTATGTATCACTTAGTTTTCTAGGAAGAATCGGGTCGGGTATGTTTGTTAAAGAGAACTTGGCCCAACTTCAGCAATTGCCAGCTTCACAATTCTCTGTTGGTTGCAAAATGTTGGCCAGTTCTTTTGGGAGCGCGACTTTCACGCGCGCGACTTTAAACGCTGGCAAAACGCATCGCTGCACAAATTTGCATTTGGCGAGACCAAGCGACAGTCACAATTTTCAGCATGCAAATGGGAAAGCAACAGCGAAACTCAAAGCAACAACAACAACAACAACAACTGCGGACAACTGTCATAAATATAACTCGAGCTCAATTGAGCTTTTGTTGTTGTTGTTGCTGCTGTTGTTGCTGTAGGAGTAAATGTATCTTGGTTTCACATACAGTCGCCGTCTGCGAGTCGCTGGAGCCCTCGTTTTAATGATTTCTCCTTTAAACAAATTTCGTTTTACTTTTTGTTGCCGCTTTTCGATATCTCTCTCTCGCTCCCTCAACCCCCCCCCCCTCTCGCCAGACCACCCCTTTGCTATCTCTTAGATACACAGTCAATTAAAGCTCACGCCTCGATTTTTGTTTTAGTTTTCTTGTTTTCCAACACTTTCGACGCTTTTATCGAGTTGTCTAATGCATTTGTGTGTTTCTTCTATTTATATATCAATGCCTTTTGGGTTATTTTACTCGGTTAACTTTAAACTCTGTCGAAACCTTAACGATTTCATTGCTAGCTGGCAAACGTTTTCTTAAATAACTTTTGTGTTTCTTAACCGATCTTGATACAATTTTGAACATTATATCCCATTGTGCTATAGAATAATTGTTTATTCTCAAACAGACAATTGCATAAAAGCTGTGGCTTAAATAGGTGGGCAGTTCAAATTGGTATATTTTATTTAATATTTAGCTATATTGTGTGACAATAGCTATAAAATGAAAGCTTCTTCATATATTTGGTGACTCTAGCTCTTGTAACTTACGAGATTTGCTCCAAAAACTGAATTTAGATATCGATTTTGATCGTTTACTTGGAAACGGGGCAAGTTATCGATTATCTGAAACAAACTCGTACTGCGCGGGTACTAGGAGGACCTACGTTCCATATATCAAGTCTCTAGCTATTATAGGTTCTGAGATCCTTGGTCTCATACATACGGACGGACGGACGGACATGGCTAGATCGACTCGGCTATCGATGTATATATGATTTATGGGGTTGGAGATGCTTACTTCTGCCTGTTACATACAATATCACAAACACATTATAACCTTTTCACCCATTTTTATTGGGTTCAGGGTATAATTAGTATAAAATATCTTCTTAAAAAAAGAATCTAAAGTTGTTCTTTGTTTTTTCTTAAATTTAAAGTTCCTTAGCGCTTACTGAATACTCTTCCTAGACTTTCAACTGCCTTAACTATGTCATAGCTTAACCAATTTCAAAACTTAATGCTATTTAAGGCATGCTCAGACTTCTAGACTGATTCTACATTCAATGGGCTATGGGGCGTGGCACAAAGTGGGCTGGAGGGCGCGTTGCAACTACTGTAGGCGAAAATTGTTGCCATCAACTTGAACATGACATTAAGCCGCAATGTTTCTTTCTTTCATTTTTTTTTGTGTGTCTTTGGCCAAGTTTAGGCTTAAATGTTGTTGGGTTTTCGGTTACGGTTTGGCCTTTTTTTATGGAGGCACGTAGCGCAAAATGTGTGCATTTTAATGTACGAAATTATGGTTACTTTATTGCGTTATTAATAACATTTTGATTGCATCACGTACGCACACGCATCGACGGTCGACTTCTCTGCCGAGGAAGGAGGAGGGCGGGAGGTAGGCGGGAGGAGGGGTCGAATATGCGACCACGTAAAATGGGAAATGGCATGGAAATGGAATGGTTGCAATCCGTAGCGTGTCTCCTCCTTGGCTTTCGGCTCTTGGGTCTTGGTATCTGTTTCTGTGTCTGCGAGCTGAGCCAAACGAAGGGCAACCAAAGCAGAAATCGTGCCGAGCTGTAGCCTTGGTTCAGTTTCGCTTTGGGTGTCTTGTCTTATCAATGCTCTGGCTCTTGCGACTTGCGACTCTTTTTCAGTTAATTTTCCGTTTTTGTTATTGAATTTTTACAACTGCCAGAAGTAGGTCAAACATACAGATGCAGACACAGATACCGACAGAAAAAGAAAGAACAGGCTACATCTTTAAGGTTTCATGCAAAGGGCGGCTGCAAATTACAAATTACGGCCACAATTCGGCGCTCATTATGCGCCCTAATTGGTTCTGCGGCATCTCGGCGAAACCGAAAGATCAACGAAAATGCTAAAGCAGTAAGATCGAGCCATAAGTGAGGCCCGAAAACCCAGCCCCACAACCCAAACGGGTCTCCTCTCAGTCACTTAACAGCACGTTAAACTATGTTCAAGAAGGAACTTCTATCTTGGCCACAACGAATATTAAATACCCTTTTAGACAATTGGCTAGAGGTTGAGGTTGTGCAGATTTAACTTGTGAGCAAGGTTCTTGGTAGAAGTACAACTCCTAGCCTGATTATGACTATGCGCAAAATACGTTACATAACATTCACAAACTTAACATTCTGCGATTCCATTGGCACGTGTCCGTTGTGAATGGCAAATGTCCGTTGTGAATGGCAAAAGTAGCGCTTTTTCAAATAAACAGCTGATCCGTTTTTATTTGATTTAGTAAAAAAAAATACTTCCTCTCCATTTAATTGACTCTGCGGAATTTGGCCATCTTTGAATGTTAAAAATGTTAGTAAGTAACATTTGCCTTTGTTAATACCTTCGTATTTTTCATTACATCGATACGAAATACGATAAATCATCGGAAAAAACACGAATTACTTGGACATTTTGCATTGCAAATGTTAAAAATGTTGTTTCCTATGGGGATAAACGTACAGGCAACATATTTCACATTAGCAAAAAGGGTGTTACATTCGTAAAAAAATGTAAGAAATGTTGACAGTGGAATAAGGCTATTAATTGTTGACCGATCGTTCCTATATAGAACTATAAAGTGTATTGTCAGAAAAACGAGTCTAAGCCAAGTTTGATGACGATGACTATAAGGATATATAGACTTAATCGGACCAGATATGTCTGCTTCACATTTGATGACAAATTTATCAAACCCTTCACATGGGGTAGAGCATGGATTCGGAATTGAGGAAGCACCTTGGCACCTTGGGCATGCCACAAATCGCAGAGAACGTCGCCGAGTAAGTGCAACAATCACAGCTACAACAAATATGTAGCTGCTATCATTGCCATTGCAGCCAACCTTGCGAGTTAAGAAAATGAGAATCTGCTGCACGGCATAAAAGAAAATATGTACATGTCAGCATTGAAATAGTTTGCGAATGAACAAGCTCAGACTTGACTCTGAGCGCGCATTTCTGGCAAGTGTTGTAAAAATACCAATTTAGTGTTAAAACGTGTTTCAATTAGTTCTGCGAGTTGGCTTTGATTATCAAATTTTTAAATAAAATATTTATTTTTTGTTTATTGTATATTTATGAAATAGTATAATTTGGTATTTATACATACAAACACTTTACCGCACTTTTGGAACTTGTAAGTGTTGTAAAAATACCAATTTAGTGTTGGAACGTGTTTCAATTAGTTCTGCGAGTTGGCTTTGATTATCAAATTTTTCAATAAAATATTTATTTTTTGTTCATTGTATATTTTTTGACATGATTTATGGTATTTATACATACAAACACTTTACAGCACACTTTTGGAACTTGTAAGTGTTGTAAAAACACCAATTTAGTGTTGGAACGTGTTTCAATTAGTTCTAAGAGTTGGCTTCAAACTTTGAATTTCCAAATAAATTATTTATTTTATATCATATTTTATGTTTATTTCGATATGGAAACACTTTACAGCACTTTTTAAACTTGAAGTGACTTTTTTTAAGTGTTGTAAGACGCTAGTTTTCGTTGACAACGTTAAAGGCAAACATTTTGTCATACAAACACTTTACAGCACACTTTTGGAACTTGTTAGTGCTGTAAAAACACCAATTTAGTGTTGGAACGTGTTTCAATTAGTTCTAAGAGTTGGCTTAAAATTTCAAATTTCCAAATAAATCATTTATTTTATATCATATTTTATGTTTATTTCGATATGGAAACACTTTACAGCACTTTTTAAACTTGTAGTCACTTTTGTTTAAGTGTTGTAATACGCTAGTTTCGTTTACAATGTTAAAGGCAAACATTTTGTCAGATGCTCGCAATTTTTTCGCATTCGAATTGCCTCGTGCTGAGATATTTTTAGAAATTTTTCATAATTTGTCACCCAAGTGTTAGAAATAGGCGAAGGCATTCAAATGTGTCCAACTTTTCCGAGTGTTTACTTTGCTTATTTTATTTTATTTGCTCTTACTCCAGACTTGAAAGCTAAGTAAATATATAAGTACAAAGGTTTAGGTATTACTGCAGTCTTCTACAGCTTCTAGCTGAACGAAGTCCGTCTAAATATATAATAGATCTATTATTTTATTCTACCTGAAGGAGGCCTTTTCTTCTTCTTATAGTGCGCCTTTCAAGTGCCGAAATTCTTGGTGGTTTTTTTTTTATTGTATTCACGAACTCAGGTTGTTTCTGACCCTGAACCCATCATAAGTTTCAAATGCCGTACGCTTCGGGCTTTTCGGGTTTTTGGTTTCGGTTTCGGGCAATGTTTGCCAGAGAATGTGTGTGCGTGCGTGTGTGTGTGTGTGTGTGTGGGGCATGCCCAGAGGACGGGCCGTAGTTTTCGTTCGTTTAGCGCGTCTTCTCTCTCTGACTTTTTGGCTCACGTTTTGCTTTGTTTATTTAAATGGGCGGACTATTTGAACTTATTTGACTCTCTTCTCGCCGACGTATTTTTTTCGGGCCTTATTGAAATTTGTCATAATTTCGACGGCATAATTAACGAGCTGCGTGTCTGTGTGCCCAGTAATTACGAACGTTAGAATATGTATACATATCTCTATAGTTATATATATGTATATCTCTGTATATGTTTGTCTATCTGTCTGAGAGATCGTTCGGGGCATTAAACGTGCGATGAGCTCTCAAGGTGTTTTAGGGCGATTTGGGCAGCAGCAGCATTTTGGTATAGCCCGAGGCGAAGCGGGTTCTTTTACCGCTGGCCTTGAGCAGAAGAGAGAATATTGCTGAATTTAATTTTAAGTGCCGAAAATTTGCATATTTTTGCGAGATAATTGTGGCATGATACAGAAGAACGCAGCAGCAGAATCTCTGGAAAAAAAATCACCTCGATTTAAATCGAACTAATGCCAACATTCCATTCCAAACGTTTTAGGCCGCAGGCATTGCTGCTAGCTTGGCTTGCTGTTTCATTCTCATCGTTTCAGCAGCAGAATAATATCATAAATCTTAATAAAAAATTCAACGAACAATCAAAACTGAAGAAAACAATGTATTCAAAACTCACTACTGCTAACAATGTTCCATTCCACCATTTTCATGCCTCACCACGAGGCTAGCTTCGCTTGCTGTTTCATTCTCAACGTTTCAGCAGCCGACTAATATCATAAATATCAATCAAAATTAAAATGAACAATCAAAACTGATGAAAAAATATTGATTTAAATCTCACTAATGCGAACAATGTTCCATTCCACCGTTTTCATGCCTCACCACGATGCTAGCTTGGCTTGCTGTTTCATTATCAACGTTTCAGCAGCCGACTAATATCATAAATATCAATAAAAATTAAAATAAACAATCAAAACTGATGGAAAAAAATCGATTTAAATCTCACTAATGCGAACAATGTTCCATTCCACCGTTTTCATGACTAAACGCTGTCTCATTTTCATCGTTTCAGCAGCAGATTAATATCATAAATAATAAAATTAACAAAGACAACCTATGAAAAATATAGATTTAAATCTCACTAATGCTAACAATGTTCCATTCCACCGTTTTCATGCCTAACCTCGTTGCTAACTTGACTTGCTGTGCCATTCCAAGCGTTCCGTCTGCAGACAAATAGCATAAATATATGCTTGCGATAAGTACATTTTTAACAGCCTCGTCGCGATCAAGATAGCATCACGAGCAGAAGAGAGAGAGCGAGAGGGCCAGAGGGGCGGAGGGCTTGTCGCAAAAGGGATCTCTTTTCATTTTCTTGCCGTTGACAAAAAGCGACAAGCGACCAGACCCAACATAAGCCCATCAAGTCAAATAAAGTCAATTGAAGACGAAAAGTAAAGGCAACAACAACAAGAGGGGGAAAAAAAATTAAATAAAAGCGCAGACAGAGACAGCGGCAGCGGAAAGCAGATCAACATAAAATGAAAATAAATCAAAATGTTAAAAAATTTTGCATAAAAAGCGAACCAAGCGGCTGTGAAACAAAAGCAAAAGCAACAACAACAACAACAAAGTCGGTCGCTGAGGATGCCAAATGAAACTTTTCACCATTTTGCATAACAATTTGTATCTTTCAGTGGAGCGCGTTAAAGCAATACAACTACAACTGCAACAACAATAGCGTCGCAAGGGGCCAACTTTTACTCGTTGTTGCTCAACTTTAAATTTGTAAGGGACAGAGGAGAAAGAGAGGGGGGAGGGGGAACGGGCGCACAACAGACAGAGGCCATAAAAAGGGATTGGGATTGGGTTTGGTGTTGGGCTAGGGCTTGAGATTGGCACTGAAAAAGGGAGCAGGCGAACGCAGAGCAGCGCTGCATGCCAGATGCAAAAGATACAAAATACACACACATGTGTGTGTGTGTGTGTGCGTGTGTGTGCGCTAAATGTGTGGAAAAGGCGGTGGCTACGAAATTAACTCAAACTGTCGACAGGCCAGAGAACGTCATCCCAACTGACGAGGACGAGGACGCGGGCGAGAGCGAGGACGCGGGCGAGAGCAGAGCGCAGCCAAGCAGCCCCCCCCCTCCCTCCCCTCCCGTATTCGCCCTGCTGCGCACTCGTTTCAATTTAAATGCAACTGACATTAAATTTACTACTTTGCAGAGACTACTGTGTGCGAAAGAGAGAGGGAGAGAATCGCACATGGAGCTGGGCGCCCAGCAAACAGGACGGTGTCTGCGGTTTTCAGCAGTTGCATACATATGTATGTGTATGTGCATGTGTGTGTGTGCATGTGTGTGTGCTGTCTTTTTTTTGCTGTTGCCCAGTTTTAAAGCTACTCGAAACCGTTCCGGAGTCTGAAGCTAGAGTTGAACCGAGCAACTGTGCGGCGAGCTGCAATCAGCAGCAGACGAAGCAGAGCAGAAGGCAGGGAGAGGGGGAGAGTAGCTGCGCAAGAGGGGAGGGGGGTGGGAAGGTCTGTGCAGACATTGTTGTCGCTGTCTGGTAAACTAAATTTAATGAACTGGCGCAGCCATAAAGCGCAACTTAACGCAGGAGTAGAAGGTGAATGAGAAGAACAGGCGCACAGGAGGGGGAACAGGGGCACAGAGGGGGGCAACAGGAGGCGTTGGCTCTTTGAAGAGCTCGCACAGTGGCATTCAACGATATGTTAAGATGTCAACTTTGTTAAAAGACTTCCAACCGAGATAAATGGGATTCAATTCAAGCGCACATTTTGACACAGTTTCTATTGGTTTTGCCCCACGGTGCGCACAGTTTATGGTTAAAAGCCATTTAACATGTTGTCCAATTGCGCAATAAACCAACAGCCGCAAATAATTTACAAATGCAAATTTCATTTGCCAAAAGAATAAGAGAAAACCGTTGGCTTTCAAGTGCCGCAGCTTAAATACCCTTTATGAAATAATGGTCCATATCTGGTTTATATATACATAATACTAGCGGGTATAACCCGGCCTTGCCCGTGGCACGTATGTTATAAAATCAATGTTCTCAAACAAATTTGAAATGATTTTGAAACTGATCGGACGGTAATATATATATATATATATAACTTTCACACAAACGTTTTCCGCCAATTTACCACTGTTGCGGGTGGAATTTCCCAAATCGCTGAAACACGTATTCATTACATTCTTATGTAGAGCTTTGAAAATAAGTTTGAAGCAAATTGGACACAACTTACAACTTCGCTTAAAAAAATCTTTGAGTCGCATTCCACCCGAAAAAGTTTGGATTCTGCAAAAAGTGTGAAACACGTATCAAATGATTTTTCTTATAGATCTCTGGAAATGATTTTGAGCGCGAAACGTCACCCACAAAATTTTTGACCTCCATTTCCACCAAGGAGGAACGGATTTTCCAAAAAGTGTGAAACACCCCTCAAATGAATTTGAACAAAGATCTTTGAAAATAAGTTTGAGTCCGATCGGATGGCAAACAAAAAAGTTACATACAAACGTTTTTCACGATTTTTCCACACTTGCGGGTGGAATTAACCGAAACCCCGTCTTCCTAGCTCTTACGGTTTGGGCTGTGAGTTGATCACCAATCAGTCAGTCAGTCAGTCAGAACAAACAGTTTTATATATAGAGATACACAACTTACATGTATATGTATGATAGTTTTGCTTTCTGCTGCGTCTACCAAATGTTAATTTTTCAAATGTGAGCGTTTTTTTTTCCAAACGCAACCAACAAAGGGAAATGCTCCAGAGTCCAGAGGCTAATGCCACGAAAAGCCAGCTGTGTGCTTGGGCAATTGAGACAAAATTGAATTGAAGTCAGGGCTGGAGCACAGGGACGGGCGACAGGCGACAGGCGACAAACGACAGCTGTCATTTGTTATTGTCTTTGGACAGGCGTGGCACCCACATGTGGCAGCAACACTGCTGCCACAGAGCTCTCTTAATGATATCCATCACTTAGCGCCAACAGGAAGAGAAAGTAATGCAAGCTGGAGTTGAGAGCTCGGACTTCTCTCTCTCTCTCTCTCTCTCTCTGGCCCGCACTCGCACTCGCTCTCACTTCATAAATTTCAATTTCAAGCAGCAAGGTGTCAAGTTAATGCCAAGCTGAGGACGCAGCAGCACCAGCAGTTGCCACCTTGAGCTGCTGCTGCAGCTGTCGTCGGCCAATGCCAAGCCGAAAGCTTTCATTTCCCGCTGTCGCAGTTGGCGTCGCTGTCGGCGTCGCTGCTGGCTGCGCAATTGGCAGCTGTGGCGCTCTTTGAAAGCAAATTTCATTTCTTCACATTTGATTTCGTTTCTCCGAGTCGGTCTTCTCTCGCTCTGGCTTTCTGCAGTACTTTCATTACTTTCATTTGAGTGAAAGATACTCACGCTGACTGGCGCCCAGCATGCGCCAAACCCCCCCGCCGAATGTCGCTCCCCCCCCTCTCCCCACTCCCCCGCTTAAACCGTAATCTTGGCTCGTTTTCATTTCATTTCATTTTACAGTGAAAAGGACCAATTTCAATTTCAGGCGGCTTTCCAATAGCCAACAAATATTTTGGCTAATTATTTGTGTGTGCCTCTCTTCCCCTCTTTCTCTCTCTCTCTCTCCCTCTCTCTCGCTCTCTCTCGCTGTCTCTCTGTTGGACACAGAAAGAGGAAGTGCGGCCGCTTTTACTTGTATTTAAAACACGACGCAGTCGAGACTTTGCTGCGGTATCTTATTTGTATACCCTTGCAGAGGGTATTATAATTTTGTCGTGAAATGTGTAACGCATAGAAGGCGACATCTCCGACCCCATAAAGTATATATATTCTTGATCAGTATCAACAACCGAGTCGATCTAGCCATGTCCGGCTAGTCTCTCAGTTTTAAAGCTATCTTTATGAAACTTTGCAGAATTCCCTCTTTCTGTTGCACGCAGTTCATATGTCAAAACCAGCTGGATCGGACCACTATATCATATAGCTGCCATAGGAACGATCGGTCGAAAAGTAGGTTCTTGTATGAAAAACTTTTTTGTTTATTAAGATATCTTGACTAAACTCGGTATTTATTAGCTGTACTACGCTCCCCATATATATGCAAAATTCTATTAAGATCGGGCAACTATATCATGTAGCTTCCATAGGAACGATCGGTCGAAAATTAAGTTGTTGTACGGAAAAGTTGTTTGTTTTTCACGATATCTTGACTTAACTCGGTATTTATTAGTTTTACTACGCTCCCCATATATATGCAAAATTCTATTAAGATCGGGCAACTATATCATATAGCTGCCATAGGAACGATCGGTCGAAAATTAAGTTGTTGTACGGAAAAGTTGTTTGTTTTTCACGATATCTTGACTAAAATCGGTATTTATTAGTTTTACTACGCTCCCCATATATATGCAAAATCCCATTAAGATCAGACAACTATATCATATAGCTGCCATAGGAACGATCGGTCGAAAATTAAGTTATTGTATGGAAAATTGTTTTGTTTTTCAAGACATCTTAACGATACTCTTTTAATTAACTGTCATTAACAAATTTCACTGTGCTTCTTAGATACGGACAAAGCACTATGAGCATTATGAAAAGGTTGGCTCTGCAAGGGTATTAAATCTTCGGCGTGCCGAAGATAGCTCTTCCTTCTCGTTTTAGCTTGTTATGAGGTTTTGCCTTTTTGAACTCACACTGCTCACAATTCAACAGAAATAATGTGCATAAAATTTCCTTAAGTGCACTACTACTAAAACGAAATGATACTCTGTTTAGGAGCTAACCATTTTTATGGCCATGCTTCTAGTTTCTGAAGAAAAATCAACTATTTACCTATCGGCGCCTGCACTGAGAGAATAAACGAGCCAGTTTCTATTCAAATCAATTAAAAACAATTTAAATTGCAAGCTTACACAAATCAAAAAAGATAAATATATGTATGTATTGAAATTTTGAAACACATTGAAATTATGAATTATGAAACAACTTAAAATGAAAATTGTCTTAATCTAGTTATATTTGAAATTACTTATAAATTTCCTGATGAGATGTTTTTAATATATTACTAAATTGAAGAAATTCTGAATCCCCAAAGAGATAAACAAAATATAATTAAAATTTTCAGCACATTTAAATTGATAAATAAAAAACTAACTCAAAATTAAAATTGTCATATTCGAAATTTATTAAAAATTTCCTGATGATCTTTTTTTTTTTTTTGAATATATTACTAAATGGAAGAAATTCGGAAACCCGAACGAGATAAATATATATAATTAATTTTAGGCACATTAAAAACTATAAATGAAATTTGTCAAAATGCAGTAATATTCGAAATTTTTTAGAAATTAATATAATAAAAATTATATTAAAAAGAAATAAATTTCCTAATCATTATTTTTGTTATATATAATTATAATTTTGATCAGCGTATTGAAATCTCTAAAAATTAAATTGCTGATAATTTTTTATTTATTTTTTAGTTATTTTATTACAAACTTAAAGGAAATTCTGAACGATTTTACCTATTTTAACTGTCTTATACTTCTCATAAGTATTTCTGCCGATTTGTCTCATTTCCGTAACATTGCATCAAATACATTTTCACCCCAATTTTAGAGCGAAATATATCCGAAATTCGTAAAATAAAATGAAACTCTATCCCGCTCAAACGAGAATTTCGATAAACATCTATTCGCAGAGTTAATTAACTAGCTTGAAAACCAGAGCTGAACATTTCAGCTTGCTGAAACTCTATCAACTTTTTACTTACCCTACTCTTAAGCCCCCTCCCGCTCCCCGCTCCCCTCACACCCCCCTCAAGTCGCACTCTGCATTAGCTGTGTACTTTCTAGCGAGTCTCAAATTTCCGAAAGTGAGTGTTAAGTTCTTGGCAAACGATGTAAATAAAGCGATAGGCTTAACGAGAATTCGGTGAAAGCTGCGATTAGCTGCCATAATTTTCACGCTTTTCCGGCGAAAAGGCAACAACCCAAACCCAAACCCAAACACAACATTAATTTACAGACAACAAGAACAAGAACTGATTTACTATGCAAATTAAAAGCCAACCACTTGGGAGGGAGACTAAAAACAGAAGACAAAAAAAAAGAACGAACACAAAGTCACAGCGTAGGAAAAACCTTTATGAAATGTGATTAGCTGTAATTAGTAAGAAAAGGGGCGTGGAAATGCGGCTGGAAAACGAAGAGCCGAACGAGATCAAAATGTGCAGATAGCTGAAAAAGCAGGCAAGCAAATGCGATATAATAGAAACGATTAACAACAATAAAAAATGAAAAAAATAAATCTGAAAAAGCAGATGACGATGACGACGGGCACGCTGAAGTGAATATCGTCAGAGATTACTTATTAACAAAGCAGAAGAAAAGTTGGCTGCAACGACAACTGAATACGCTTACAGACTTAACAAAATGCAGAGTGAGAAATATGCACAATGACAGAGAATCTCTAGAGAAACGCTCGACATTGCCTGCCCTTAAGGCGCGACATACTGCATGACAAAAGCGAAATACCCTAAGAAAGTGTAGGGTGCAAGAAAATGGGAGAAACAGAGAGAGAGAGAGAGAAATGCAGGGTGAGAAAAATACAGAGACAGAGAATCTTTAGAGAAACGCTCGCCCTTAAGGCGCGACATACTGCATGACAAAAGCGAAATATCCTTAGAAAGTGTAGGGTGCAAGAGAGAGGGAGAATGAGAGAGAATGCAGGGTTAGAAAAATACAGTGACAGGGAATCTCTAGAGAATCTTGCTTAATGGTCTGGCAATTGCCATTTTTAAGGATCTGCCAAACTGCCTTACAAATGTGTAATACCCTAAGAAAGTGTAGGGTGCAAGAAAGAGGGAGAAAGAGAGAAAAAATGCAGGTTGAGAAAAATACGGTTGACAGAGAATCTCTAGAGAATCTTGCTTAATGGTCTCAATATTGCCTGCCTCTTTAAGGCGTACTGCATACTGCATAACAAAAGCGGTATACCCTGCGCAAGCGTAGGGTGCAAGTGTGAATACGAGAGAGAGAGAGGGGGAGAGAGAGAGCGAAAGTACAGGCTGTGAAAAATACAGTGACAGAGAATCTCTAGAGAATCTCTCAACATTGCCTGCCTTTTTAAGGCGTACTGCATAACAAAAGCGAAATACCCTGCGCAAGCGTAGGGTGCGAGTGTGAGTGCGAGAGAGAGAGAGGGGGAGAGAGAGAGAGAGGCGCCTGGGCATTAGGTAGCTGCGTGCTGGCAGATACACAAACCGCAGCAGCGAAGCAGCCATATGTAGTTATTGCTCTTGAGATACTTTTGGACACGAAGCGGAAACACGGCCGACCACAAACAACAGCAGAAGATACTACAACAAAGAATGGCGGGATGGAGGGATGGAGGGTGGGGAGGGGGGCGAGACCAACGGACAGCGGAGCTAACTCTTTGGCTACATAATAAATTTTTAATGCGAAGATCTACAGATGTAGATGTGTGGAGAGATGCGCGCCACATTTGCTGTATCTTAAAGATACAAATTACAAGAGGTAGACATTGAGATTGAGGCCTAAGCGAACACGACGCCAACGTCTGCTGTTGCTGCTGCTGTTGTTGTCGAGTGGAGGGCAATAAATAAACATACAGAAGCAGCGGCAGCATGAAAATGATTAAAAGAGCTTAAAGAGCATGATGTCTGGTCGAGGGTAAGTGGAAGTGGCAGCCGCAGTCGAAGGTAGACGGCCTCATGGTCAACGGGGCGTCGCCAACTCTTCTGCCAGCGGAACGTAATGGAATTGAAACAAACGAGGCTACCCTTGAGAAATCAGGCAGCCAGCAGCGAGTCAACGGGCCAACGGGCCCAAACCGGGCAACTTATGCAAAGCAGCGGACCTCGAGCATAACAAGAAAGAGCGTGCCAAGGCGAGCGTGCCCAACAAGGAGATACCCTGTAGAGATAGCCCTCCTCTCTCCCCTCAACTTGATATCAAGAAAAGGGTATTCGGTAGTCGATTCAAATCGATTGAGGAAATGGGAAGAGGAATATACGCAAAGAAATCGAATCAATTTGACTTGTTAAACCTCTTCTGGGGTAACAATATACCCTGCTTTGCTCATCTTCAATGGGTACAGGGTGTTCAAAAAGTATATCGATTCAATTTGTTGTCTTGCTAAAGGATATATGTATAATGTTTGGGTTTGTATATCAATATACCCTCTTTTGCTCATCTTCAATGGGTACAGGGTATTCAAAAAGTAAATTGAATCAAATTGTCTTCTTGTTGGGTTTGCAGTCCAATACACCCTGTTCTACTCATTTTCAATGGGTAGAGAAATTAAATAAATTTGTCATCTTGTTAAACCAATTTTGGAGTAGCAGATCAATATACCCTGCTTTGCTCATCTTCAATGGGTATAGAAATCGAATCAATTTGTCGGCTTTTTGGATATGCAGAACAATATACCCTATTTTTAGTCATATTCAATGGGTATAGCTATATACCTGGGTGGGTTTGCATATAAATATACCCTATTTAACTCATTGTCAATGGTTACAGGGTATTCAAAAGGAAAAGCAGCCGCCGCTTTACGGCCTGTCATCATTTTTGTCACGCACATCGCCTTTTGAAGGCTCCTCCTGCCTGGCGTTTCGTTTGTCTCTGTTTCTTGGATCGCCGCCGTCGTCTGTCACTTGAATTCAATTTAAAATGCAAACAAAATGGAATGGAACACGGCAAGAAGAAGCTACAAGCCGCAAGCTACAAGCTACAAGCTGGAAGCAGCGTCTTTTGGCGTCTCTCATAAATCATTGTTATGAGACGGTAGAGCGGCGGGAGGGGGGGGGGGCTCCTCTCTCTTGGCCACATGCATTGTTTATGTTGAAATTCAAGTCAACGCGCTGCCATTGACTTCAATTATAACCCAGTTTCCAGTTTTCAGTTACACTAAACGCAAGTATTTTTGTGCACATGTGTATGGGATTTACTTTTCTCTAGCTCTGGGAGCACAGACAGATTTTCGCTTTGGCCTCTGCCGTATTTATATTTTTTTTTTCTTTCGGATTTTGCTTGCTCATTTCAATGAGCACTGTCCGCAGCTCATTGTCAGATAATTATCAAGCAGTGCGAGTATTTATATTTATGTATTTATGTATGTAGCTATGCGAGCGCACTTTAAAGCCCTGACCTGAAAGGCCGCTTTATTTGCTTTGGCTACGGGGTAAACACATACATATACGCATACGAATATATGTAGATATATATAAGTTGATATTTGTTATAGTTATGGGCATGGGCATGGGCAAACATGCAAAGCATTTTAGCTGTGAAAATCGATATTGGACACAAAGGCAATTACTGATAATGGGTCGCTTACTCCGCGAGCTATCGCTTATAATTATCATTAATGCGATACACACACACACACGCACACACATCTGTCACACTGGCCACACCTCGTGGACTCGCTGGCTGGCTTCCTCTTTTCAAATAGTCCCGATTCGGTTTGGCCATGAAATAACAAATGATATATGTAACTATAACTGGCAACAACAACAACAACGACGACGACGACGACGACAATAAAATTGTTGTTGATGACCCTCAGACAGTAGACGCTTTCAAGGATACGCTGACGTCGAAGTCGACTGCGCAGCGCGCATTCAGCAGCAAAGGTTAAAGGCAACAAAAACGGAAACAACAACAACAACAACAACAACAAACAGTTGCCACAAGGTTGCCAGTTGTGCTTCCCATCAGGCAACCAGACCAGGCAAAAAGTATTCGAAGCGCTGTAATTACAAGCCAGTATAACCAGAGACAGCTGAAAGCCATTGCCCCAAACAGAGGGGGAGGGGGAAAGGGGGGAGGAGGGTTGAGTGGGTGAGCCTCAGTTAGCAACAAGCGGCCAACTGGCTAATGAAAATATTTAATAATAGCAATCATAATCAAATAGGGGCACAATTTACCCAACACCAACAGAGCGGCGCAATGAAACGAAACGGAATGAAACGAAATAGAATAGAACCCGGACAGGGGTAGGGTAAATATTTGTGTGTGTGTGTGGCCCTGGCCCTAGGCGAATGACTGCATTAAGTGATTGACGAGGGGAGCTGCAAGGGTCCGGCGGTGCAGGGAATACGGACAGTAATAACCCTGTGCGAACGGACTTGAGAGCAACAACAGCAACAACAACAACAAGAGCAACAACAACAACAAGAGGCAAGGTTTCGGAATTGTCAATGAAATTGTATAGATTGTGAACGGCATCATGTGGCAAGTACATATGTCGAGCTAAATAGGGCTCTACTGTACTGCGACCTACAAGATCTGAAAATGGGGCTCTACTGTACTGCGACCTACAAGATCTCTTGCGCAACAAAAACTAGAATGTAAAGCCGGAAAATAAGGGAATAAAGGAATAATATGTTCGCCAGTTGAATCAGATGCGACTCGAGAATACTAAAGCTACTTTCGGAAAAGGCGTGGGAAGGATTTCTTCTTAGGATTCGCTGATACCCGATGATGGTTAGAGGTTAAAAGGTTAAAGGGTTTATATGTTTGCCAATTGAATCGGATGATTTATTGGGAATCCTTAATAATAGTTCGAAACAAGGCGTGGGGAGGATTCCTTCTTAGGCTCCCATAATGAATTCCTAATCTATTTATTATATGTAAATCAAATTTTACTCGAGAATTCTAGACCTACTTTCTGATAAGGCGTGGGGGGAGGATTTCTTCTTAGTAGCCTAATTAGAATATACACATTTCTAATAGGATCGCCGACACAATGAAGATGTTTTATTTGTCCCGACCAGCCCCTTTTCCTTGTTAGTAGAGAAAATCGTGTCTTAATTTACAATATTTTTTAAGAAAATACAATAAATAGAAAAAAGTTATAAATAAAGTAATGAAATTTTATACTAAATATATATGTATATAGTGTTAAGTAGATGGGATAAAGAGATTGTGATGGGAAATCACCGACCTCCGTTGATCCCCTACTCATAGCTGGGAATGGTCCGTGAGCTGCACAACCTATGTTCAAGAACAACCTACGAGTTAAAGGAATTACGGAGCTAGTCGAGAATTCGAAATGTATTTCCGGACATGGCATGGGTAGGGGTTTTTCTTGGGATTCGCTGATACCCGTTGACGAATCTCTAATCTATTTATAATGTGTAATTTATAATGCATATTGAATCAGATATTTCTCTAGAATTCTAAACCTACTTTCGGATAAGGCGTGGTCAGATATTTCTCTAGAATTCTAGACCTACTTTCGGATAAGGCGTGGGGAGGATTTCTTCTGGGCATTCGCTGATAATCGTTGATATGTCTCTTAACTTGCCACTGAAATTACTTGGCAAGTCTTTCATAGACTTTTTTCTCCGAATTTCTCTTCTCGTTCCCTACGTTCCTTAGGACATCTGCCAATATATATAGTTAACGAGTCCATGCACACATTTAACTCTCTCTCTCTCTCGTAAATACATTTTCTAATTGAGTAATAAAGTCGCCAAGGATTCACTCGAATTATGTTTGCCCATCGATTTGGCAATCGAATCGATCCAAAATAGCCAATTGTATATTGAATAAATACCATCATTTTAAGCATTCTCAACATACAGATTACCCCCCCCCCCTCCTACCCCTCCCCCCATTTACCACGCCCCGCTGCGTACTCGAGTTGTGCCCAGCATCGCACAGATTTTCAATATTTCTGTGGTTCAAGCTGTTTTTCATGCCTGGCGATTGCCGCTGGCAGAATTGGGTCAAGTTTCTGTTTTATTGCCCGCAACAGCAGGAGGAGAGTAGGGGGAGGGGGTGTGGAGGGGCAGTCAGGCACTCCCTGGATGGCCCTGCGTGTGCGTGTGTGTGTGTGCGTATAATATCTTTGATTAAATCATAAAATATGCAAAACTATATATACATATGTATATACATATATATATTTGTGACCTTTTTACGTGGGCAACAGGAAGCGGGGCGAGAGAGAGGGGGATGGGGGGCTCTCTGGAGACACGACATGCAAAGTAAAGCCAAGTTTTTGAGTTTTGAATTGCGGTGCCTAAAAAGCGGAAACTGGGTCAGAGTTGCCAGCCTGCCTGCCGAAAATGTTCAACAATAGGCATCAGCAGCAACAATAGAGGGGCGCAAGGGGGCGCAGCGGGGGGGTTAGGGCAGGGGAATTATAACAAGCTGCTGCTGGCTGCTGTTGTTGCTCGTTGGGCACATTTTTGCCACCTCGAATTGTGGCGCACGCGGCGTATGCGTAATATGCGCAATTTTCTTTGAAATGCTGCTGCTGCTGCCGCTGCTGTAGCTGTAGCTGCTGCTGCCCAAAAGGTCAAGCTTCAATCATTCGGCGGCAACATTGAGAGACTATGCTACGCTCCTACCCCCCCCCCCCCTCTCAGTTGCCCCTCATCTAGCCGAGTGCGGGGCAATTAGCGCGCAATTGACCTACATTGGGGCAGCATGGCAGCATTAATGGTGTCAATAGTAAACGAGACTGACGACGCTGCCGACGCTGACGCCGACAGCGACAGAGACGCAGCAGCTGACGAACGAAAAAATGTTGAATGTTTATGCACGCACAAAGCAAACATGGCTTGGGGGCAAGGGGCAGGGGCTGGGGGCAGGGGCAAGCTGAGAAACAATTTCCAAGTGCAACAATCAACGTACAAATGTTTATGTGCTTCAACAGAAACACGGAGCACAGCATTAAGCCGCATGACGTCAGCACAGCAAACCAGGAAGCAGCAGCCGTGAGTTCACACCTTAATTTACACAGATATCGGGTATGTCTAAATATCTATAAAACTATATGCTCCTACTAAATTGAAAATAGAACGTAGAATTCTTCACAATTTGTAATTTTGTTTTAGGCGATTCCACGCGCAAACGTGGATAATATGTGGAATGAAACTTGCTACACGCGGGTCTACAAAATAATTTTCAAAGATTTTTAATTTTTTATATATTTTTATTTTATATCTGTCTGATATTTGTAAATATACATGAAACTATATGCTCCTACTAAAAGGCGAAAGTTTAATTAGCTTTCGATCAGCTCGAAAACAAGGCGATTCCGCGCGAAAACGTGGAAAATATGTGGAATGAAACTTTGTGTTTTCCAACCACGCGACTTCAAACTACAAATTTATTGTTTAAATTCATTGAAGTGCGAACTGAAAACTCGATCTGTAAATAGTTAACTATTTATATCTTGAGTTGTAAAGGCGAAAGTTTAATTAACGTTCGATCAGCCTGAAAACAAGTAAGTGTGATCTAGTATTTATTTATGCAAGATCTATTAATAAATGTAAATAAATTTGAGTCAAATCGAATCGAATCGGATCGTAGCCGAGTTGTCTTTCATTTCCACTACCTGGCACTCACCCCCCCCCCCCCTAATTCCCCCTCTGCCACTCTCTCTCTCTCTTCTTCATTCGCTGCCCTGTCGGACTGCATGACAAATTACATTACCTTTAACTCTCGCCGGGAGTGTGAAAATTACAAATGCGTTGGTCAAACAATGACGCGCACTGTGCGTACGACTTGAATGACAGACAATTGCCAAGCAATCGAACACGCCTCCCGCCCCGTTTGCGTATGGGGCAGACAGCGGCAGCAGACAACGGCAGCAGCAGCGACAGCATGTAAGTTGTATACGATAAATGAGAAATGAGGTTACCTACTTTTGAAGAAGGTCAATACAACCCAAAACAAACGAGCGTGGCAACGTAACGCAACGCAACGCAGCGCAGTTGGCAGCAGCGCGCCAAACGTAACGCTGACGTTGTCGTGCAAGCACCCAGCTCACATACACACACACACATACACACCTACGTACAGAGGTGGCGGCAGCCGCTGCCTCTGCTGTTTAAATAAGTGTCAGCCGTTGCTCAGCAAAGCTCAGTGACCATGTGAGCAGCGAACAGCGCGCAGCGACGCCGACGTCAGCATACCACAAACATATTACAGAAAACGTTTTCAATGAAAACAAAAGTAGTACACGCTGCTTGCGTCGACGTTGGCATCGACGTCAGCTGTAAGTTGCCACCTGGTGACGAATTCGCCGCCAAGATTTGTGGCCGCATGGAGGGCAACTGAGCTGCCGCTGGCGTTGGCGCTGCTGCTGGTGCTGCTGCCGCCTCTACATTTAGCGTTGGCGTTGCCGAGGGCGCGGCTGACGCGACCGCTTGTAACGAGGCTAAGCGAGCGCAGCGCAGCAGCATTATGTTATGTTCACGGCATGGCACCGCCAACGCCTCTGTTACGGCGCAGCCGACGTCGCAGTCGCCTGCATTTTTGTCGTTGTCGTTTCTGCTGCTGCTGCTGCTGCTGCTGCGTTTTGTCGCGCTGTCTGCTTTTAGCCTCCACCTCCTTTTTCGCAATGCATTGTTTTACAGTATTATTTTATTTAGCATTTGTTGTTTGCCGTTTTGTGGCTGGTTGCATTTGAATTAATGTTTCAACTTGTTGCCTCTCAACCAAGTTCTAACTGTAATTGTGTTTGCGATTAACGCTTTTCGTTGAGTGCATGTACATAAATATACGAGAGAGGTCAAATACCCAATCAGAAATCACAATCGATACTCGCACGCTTACAAACAGTCGCTGTTAGGCGGAAGGGGGGAGCGGGGGCCCATTTCAGCCTGGCTATCTCGTCATTGGCCTGTCGTGATAACCACCGCTATTTATAGAACTACCTACACAGCAGATACCCTAAAAGTTTTCAACGTGTCAATAGGTGACAGCTGAGGCAACCTTGGACAATACACGCTGAGAGGTGTCACAGCGATAAGCTGAATGTGTGTAGTTCACAATGCCCTGGAAATCTGATAATGCAAGTCATACCTTGAGATATTGCTGCCAGTTCAGTACACTTGAAGAAAAACAAAACGGAACATTTCTTTTCACTCAAATCAAAGAACTGTCAAAAAGGAAGGATGTATAATAAGGAAATAGTAAAATTGCTAACCCAATCAGACTTGACTCGTAGATTATATACATATTTAATATATGTATGCATGTTTACTTTCTTTATGTGTATGTGTGCTGTGCACTTAAATCTCATTGAAAATTATCAAAGGCAAATTACGCAAAACCGTAGAGCAAAACGACCTTATCGTATAAATTAACTTCATGTACAACAATAACATAACGCGCATTTGTAACCTATGATTACAGCAGAGACGTGAACACGTGCTGATGTCTAGGTATCTATATATGTATGTACATACATACAAACAGACATGCATATGCTCAAGTATGTTCGTGTATTTGTAATTACAAAAACCTTAGCAATGGCAACAACAACAACAACAACAGCAAAACATTCGCACAGAATTACAAAAGCTTGCTTACTTCCTAGTGCACACACTCGCACACGCACACTCACAAGCGCTAACACACGCACACTTAATCACACACGCATTCACAAAGAGCGGCAGCATTAAAAATATCATCAACAATCATTGTCTCTTCTTTTGAATCTCTTTGCCGCTGTCGACGTCAAATGTGGCGCCATCCTTCGCACAACATTTTCACTCACCAACAGCCTTCCCCTTCCTTCTTCCCCTCTCCCACATCATTTGCAGCCACGCCCACTGCCACTGGCAGCCTCTCACCTTCGGTCAATCAATCGACTCGAGCCTTGTGCACATCTCTCCCTCTCTCTCTCTCTCTCTGCCTCTTCCGCTGTGAATGTAATCGTGAGCGAGTGCTCGCTCTGCTGCTGCTGCTGCTGTCTACTTTCTCTCTATAAATAGTTGAAATCGAGTTCCAGGCACAAATTCAATGCAAATACAAATACAGATCGCAAGGCGTGAAAGTGACTCGGTTCGCCGCTCACCTCGAAGCCAGGAGAGAGTCGTTTGTCCCTATAGGAAAATGTAACCCCGATAAACATGTGTATCGATCCCGCCCTCTCTCTCTCTCTCTCTCTCTCTCTCTCTCTCTCGCTAAGGTTGCAATTACAATTACAATAGTTGCAATGAGTTTTCATGGCAAGGAAATATCGTTTTATTTCATTTCATGATAACGATCAGCCATAGCCCCGGCGGGGTCAGTAATATTTAAATATTTATCTGTCATATGCGCGCCTTTGTAGTTGTTGTTGTGGTTGTTGCGCTAGAGCATAACGGTAATTACGTCTAGGCACGGCATTGGCCCTGAATTCGAGTACACACACATACATATGTACATATACATATTTCCTATTAGATTCAAGCGATTAAACACAATTTAAAAATTATTCAAGTACAAATCAATTTTGTATGTATTTCTGGAATTCTTGAAAAGGAAAAAAGATTGGATATAGTAAAAGTAGAGATGTCCGCTCTAGGGTTTTATAGTTAACATGCAAGTGCAAGACCGTTATCTTACCTGGCTAAGGCCATTCTAACATGAGAAAGCCCTCCGAGAGGCAGCGCAATTGCATCCACTTTGAAAGATTTTCTTTGACAAGCGCCCAGCACAAAAACAAATCCAAAACTGGTTGCGTCACGTTTAGTTATGTATATATATATATTTATAAATTTGTAGTTCACTGCACTATTTAATATGTGGAATTTTCAAAGTTAAATTCTTTTCAATTTGCTGCCAATTTTGCTGGTTTTCAATTTTAGACGTCGTCGTCATTGTTTTTTATGTTTATTTGTGTGTGTTTCAAATGAGCGTCATATTCATGCTGAGCAAACATATAAATACAGACAGATACATATATACACATGAAGCCTTCGAAAATGCTTTGGTCTTAAGCGGAAAAGATTTGATCAAATAACAATCATAACAATAACAACAACAGCAAGAAAGGGGGGTAAAAGTGAAAAAAAGCACACATCAAATTTATCACAGCCAATTCAGGGGAGTACGTGTGTCACCATATTAAAGCCAAGCTGATACTCCCGGCTCTACGTGATATTTGTGCGTGAAATTGTCAAAGAGCAGCAAAGCAACAAAGCAAAAAGCCAAAGCCAAAGCAGCAAAAAAGCACACATAACAAATACACATACATATGAATATAAATATAAATATGTATATGTATATGCATATGTATATGTATAAATGTATAAAAGAAGGGTGAAGAAACCAGAAAGCAATGTTCAATGCCATCGACACAAAAAAAGCAAAAACAACAAGCAAAAATATGATACGAAACAAAAAAAAAAGAAGCGAGCGAACTTATCAGCATTGTGTGATAAGCAACGAAATTAAACAAAGGCAACGGTAACGGCCACACCAACAACAAGAACAACAAGAACAACAAGAACAACAAGAACAACGGCAACAACAAGAACAACAGCAGCAGCAATGGCAGCAGAAATTGCTGACTCTTCTGTGCTGGCCCCTCCCTTCCCTCGGTTTGTCCATTTGCACATGGCCCGGCAAAGGGATTGAGAAAAGCCTCCAAAGCAAAACGAAAAAAAAAATAAACAAGGAACAGCAAACTTTGGGATGCCAAAGCTTGAATACCCTTGCTGACGTCTATCAGATGTGCGGTAAAATATACCGTTATACAAACGTATACTAAACAGTGCATTTAAGCGAGAAATCAATATTCGTTTATTTCAACTCGGCTCTTGTTGATTATGAATGTATGTGTGTATTTACTTCATTGAGTCGGAGATGTCGCCTCTGCGTTACACAATTGGTAAAAAAAAAAAGGATTATACCTTTTGCAAGGGCATACAAAGAAAATCGATAACTGTGCACCGGGCACAGCGAGGTCATCATTGACACCCAGATGAGCCAGATGAGCAAATGCACAGATGAGCACCTTCCCATTACCCCATGGGGCTGGAAAGGGACGATTAGAAGGTCTTTTGGGCATCTTTGCATGTGGCTTTAGAATAGGTGCACAGTGCACCCAAACAAAACGTAATGTGAATGCGAGTGTGAGTGTGAATGTGAGTGTATAGTAATCACAGCAGAAACAAGAACAACAACGGCCACAGCGGGCAGCATTGAGAAGTGCAAACGAGAAGAGAAGAAAAAACTACTAACTAAATTCCATTCCATAGTCATGAGAGTACACAAGGTTCTTCCTATATCAGTCGAATTGACTTCAATGTGCGTGTGTGTGTGTGTGTGTGTGTGTCTATATACACATATGTAGCGTACGAGTGTATACAAAAAAAAGCTAAAGCACAACGAAAAGCCAAAAACCTGCGCAGCAATAAAAAGCTTGCGTTTACTTTTGACTTTGCACAGAAACTCGAAGCGCTCACTCGCTCACTCTGCCGCCACCCGCTCACTCACACTCTCTCGCTCACTCACTTGCTCACGAGCAACGAGGCAAAACCTGCACCGGCGAGGGTCGTTTGATAGCAGTAAATAGCGGTGGGTGTTTCGTCTGTTTGACTATTGAGAGTTGAGCATGACCTCAGCGAGAGAAATAGTGCAAAGTGGGGAGAGCGCAAACGAGCGAGTGAATTAGTGAGTGAGAGCGCAGCTGAGCTTGATAAGTGCGCTCATTTATAAACAATAAACAAAATAGTGGCGCACATGTTTTTAATTGCATTTTACTTTGCACGGCCAGCAAGGCAAAATCAAAACATGTGTTGTGTGCGCGAGCGAGACAAATAGACTAATACATATTTACATACATACGCAAGAATATACATATATATATACATATGTATATTAAGAGAGAGAACCAGCTCGAGAATTTCAATGCTGACTGCAGTGGCTATTACTGTTGTTGGCAAGCGCTTATTTTATTTTGTTAAAAAATTTGCACAAACCTGGCAACGCTTTTAAACAAACAACTTTGAATGCGGCGGAATTTGTATATTCATTTCTGTTAGCAATATTCCGTAAGAATGAAACTGTTCATTTGCGTCACTGAGATTAAAAGAGAGCAGCACACGGGTAACTAGACATTACTCTTGAGTGCGATGCGTTAAAGCCGCTTGTCTCCAATGAGGTAATAAATTTGATGTAGCCAAGCATCAATTGTTGTTGTTGTTATTTGATTTGTTTTGTTGCCTGGTGCGTACTTGAAGAATGACCTCAAACGACCAAAAATTCAAGAGTACTATAAAGTGGTCGTTGCCAGATTGAGGAAGTTATCTACAATGTAGTTCTCATTGCTCTTCTTTTTCTTGTTGTTGTTGTTGTAAAGCTCTCTGCTCGTTCGCTTTTTGAGTTTAATTGCGCGTGTTTCTTGTTTGAGGCTTGCTTGTATTTAGCTACTGATATTATTTGTTTAAATTAAGGTCACAGTTATACAGCAATGGTAAAGCACGCGCGTTCGGGTCACGCTATGGCCGGCAGTTACAAATTGATTGAAAACGTAAAGCGACGCCCGCCCGCCCGACCTTTACACACCTTGGCAAACCGAAATCAGCTACTTCCACAACGGATTACGCGTATTTTGTAGTTTTTAGCCAAATTGTTTGACTGGGTTAGACGCGTTCTGCGAGACAGCGACAGCGAGAGGAAAGCACATAAACTTCACGCTACGCGCAGCAGCTGACGACTGAGGGAGCTTTTTTCTTGGCTTTTTCGCTGGCAGTGTGTGTGCGCGCGTGTGTTGATTGTTGCCGCTACCTTTGCGTTTGCTTCTGTCTTTGTTTGTCTTTGCGGTTGAGCTTTTTATGTTTTCGCTCTCAGCTGTCGCCGCATAACGAGAAGTTCTCCAACAGGGGGAGAAAGGATTATTTTATAGTTGGAAAACTGCTTCGATTTGAGGTGATGGTCCACCCATATTAAGGCTATTAATAGGAAATCATCTAAAATATAGCTCGACGCAAAAGGAAATTACAGCGAAGCCTCCCCTGGGCGGACAACTCCCATAGAAATCAATAGCCGGCACAATCAAACAAGCACTAAAACTATGCTATTTTCTTTTCCAGGTATCAGATAACTCACCTTCTTTAAATGTTGACAGCCAGCGCTGTCCCGTAACTGAGCAACCCAATTTGTATGTAGATTGTTGTGTAAGCAGCAACCAGAACAAAAACCACCAGCGATCGGAGTCTGTAAACAAATTAAATAAATATCAATACGATTCCAATTAGAAATAGATATTCATTTGAATGCGAAGCAGAAGTGCACATCAACTGAAATGGAAAAATCCATTGCAAGAGCTTTACATCGTATACGAGGCGTGCATTTACTTTGCTTTTGCATAAAAATACAAAATTAACGAATTAAAAATGCGCAAATCGGTCTTTGACTTTTTGCCGCTGTTGTTGTTCCCTTTGTGTGTTGCATTCATTCCCCTCGGAATTTAAAAAGTTTCGTAAAAAAAAAAAAACACCAAAAGTAAATCAGCCGAAAATACGTGAGAGTCGAGAGTGCTCGACTACGAAATACCCATTACACAGTTCCAGATGACCAAAACTCTTAAAAACAATAACCAAAGAGACGAATACTAATTGCATTTGAACCCGTTTACCAAAATATAAATAAATTAAATACCTAATTTAAAAGGAAATCTTTTCTGTAGGTCTATTAGATGGGATTAGCAGCGTTGACAGATAATTCCCATTGCTTTTCTATATTAAGACAGATCAAATATATATATCATCTTCATTGCATTATACAATTTAAAACAAATTATTATATATGCCGTATAAAACGAAACAGTGTAAATGTAAACAGTTTGCCAGCCATTGCCCTGTTGCCTATCGATAAACATTTTTTTATTGATATCGATTAATTTTGTTTTCCAATTTTGTGCTCGATATATGTTGGAATAATATAAACAATCAAGCCATGCAACAGACAAGGGGGGCATTAATCAATTTGCATGACCACAGAGCATGGAGACAACGATTGGATTCCTGCATTTTCCGAAAACACACACACGCGCGCTTGCATGCAAGTGTGTCGTAGTTTTGCCTATACGTATATGTGCACATGTATGCATTAATACACCCAAAGAATCTCACGTACCTTTGTAGATAGTTATTTTTCTTGATTGCGTACCGTCAATTCGATTTACATAAGTCGACGCAATACGAAAATTTGCTGAGCATTTGTTTTGTTGACAAAATTATATGGATTTTAGTACACAACACAATATGGCGATATTGCTTCTTTCACTTTTTTTCAGGCCAACTTGTATAAACTGCGCCACACACGCACACACGTTCGATGACAACGACAACGACGACGACGATGGGCCGAAATGCATCGGTTATTGCACTGCACTTGAATATTTTCTTGCTACGCGGTATTTGGGATTATTGCATCGCAGATTCTGTGCGCCTTCTATTATTATTTTTTTATTATAAATAAATACGAGACGAATTAAGCCAGCGAACGCGCTGCGCTTTTCATTCCATGCTGCGGCGCTCACAAACACAAACACACACACACACACAATTACGTACGGCAAATGTATTAAAGTCTAAATGTGAGTGGGCGCTCTGCAGCGATCTGGCAGCACTATTGCTAAAAGCAACCCTGAAACCAGCTGTCAAAGGCAATTAGAAGTTATCGAATCAATAATTAATGTTTATGCACATCACATTATCAATTTGTCAACAAGGGCACACACACGAGATGTGCCCAGCAATATCAAATTTTTCGCAATAAAATCATTGCAAGTCAGTGTGCGCTTTCAGCTCACGTCCAGGCCGATAGATTATGGTGGCAAGCCGATAGATCGATAAATCCTTTTGCAAAGTGATGAAAAAGTCGACGAAACGCAGTAAAATCAATTAAATTAGAGAGCTGAGCTGGCCGTCTAGTTAATATAATATAAAGAAGAAAAATAGGGTTATTAATTGGCCAGGCAGCTAATGTGCACCCTTAGATTAAACAAACAATTAGCGGCAAAAAACTGCTAAAGACCACGGCAGGCTGTGTGTGTATTAGTACGAGCTCCAAAAATCTTCGTGTATTTAGTATACCAATACACGCGCAAATCTCAACTATTTATTGCACCTGCATAGTGCCCCTTGACCACGTATTTACGTGTCGACTAGTTCGAGCAACATTCACAGCGGCGAAGCACAACTACAGCAGCCATGGAGGGCAACAAAGACGAGGCGCAGCGATGTATCGATATGGCTGAGCAGGCGTATGCCGAGGGGAGGACCGAAAAGGCGGAAAAGCTGCTCCTAAAAGCGGAAAGACTTTACCCTACGGAGAAGGCAAAGCGTGAGTGAAGCACATTTTTCGCAACCACTTTGTACATATGTAAATTGACCAACATTTCAGAGCTGCTGACGAAGGTGAAAAGCTCGCCCGGCAATGCCGGCAATGGCAAAGAGCGTCCCGCTGCTGGTGCAGATGCGGACACTGGTCCGCGGAAGCGTGTCAACTCGGATTCCAGGAACCATGCACCAGAGTACACCAACGATCAGCTGGAGTCGGTGCGAAAAGTTAAAAAGTGTGTACGAGTGTGTCGCTGTTCAATTCGATTTTCTTAATAACTAATTAATGTCGGTTGCAGGTGTAAGGACTACTATGAAGTGCTGGGCGTCACCAAGGCAGCCACTGATTCGGAGATTAAGAAGGCGTACAAGAAGCTCGCCCTGCAGCTGCATCCGGACAAGAACAAGGCGCCAGGTGCTGTAGAGGCATTCAAAACCTTGAGCAATGCTGCTGGCGTTTTAACCGATGTCGAGAAGCGAAAGAATTACGATCTTTATGGCATCAACGAGTCGCAAAGCGGACACGGCAATAGAGGCGGACACCATGGACATGGCCAGCACTACAATGATTATGGCGGCTTCCAGGCCGACATCAGTCCCGAGGAACTCTTCAATATGTTCTTCAACGGCGGCTTTTCCCAGCAGAATGTCTACATGCGGCAACAGCGACGCCGCCAGCATGCGCGTGAGGAGAGAGACGTAAGAATAGCTAAATAAATAAAACAACAAATTAATAACTACATTGATTTATTGCTTGCAGACGAACAATTCCTCTGCCTTGATCAACTTGCTGCCCATTTTACTGCTCATCGGCTTGTCCATGATGTCCTCCTTCTTCATATCGGATCCCATGTACAGTCTGACGCCCTCGCAGTGAGTTTTAGTTTAGTCGACCCATTTTCTTAGCTTAAATTAATTTATTTGCTTGATCTGCTAGTAAATACTCGGTGAAGCGCGAAACAAATGGCCTGAAGATTCCGTACTATGTCAAGGACAATTTCTATTCGGAGTATCAGGGCTCAGTGGCACGTCTAGAGGAATCGGTGGAGGAAGATTTTATCAATCATTTGAAGCACTCCTGCAGTCGAGAGCGAAATTATCGTAATTATCATTTTGCATCTATTTACCTTTTATAAATTGAATTTGAGTATGAATCTGAATTTTTGCATTGCAGGCGACTCCATGCTGGCCAAGGCTCGCACGTTTGGTGACCGGGATCTGTATCGAAAGGCTCAGAACATAAATACGCCGTCGTGCGAGAACCTGCAAAAGTATTTAATCACATGATTTCAATATCCGCAATACGCTCGCTATGAAATTTAAACGTGATTTAACCATTTTTTTCGTTTTGGTTCTAGTTTTTGTCTGCCTAGTTGTTATAAAATGATTTTTGTTTTAAATAATTTGTTATAGTTTATGCCTTTTTTACACAGAGACAGAGACACCACATCAAATCAAACTAATCATATTTATGCATAGATTTAATGAGGAACAGCTGACTTCGGTAATATCTGCATCTGAAAATCTTAACTCAAGCAATATCCAAATGTCAATTTCGGATTATGCTAGCTAGACTAATTATTTACATTCATATACAAAAAATTGAACGGCATACAGTGAAGCTGTCCGTTCAGAGAGCTTTCACTGTACATGCTGGATCGATCGTTAGTCAAATTTGCAAAGGTTTTACCAGGACCGGAGAGAAGCAAACACTGGGCCGTGCTCTAAATAAATACTTTAAATATAATAAACAAAATATGAAACCTTTTTAATGGAACCCCTCAAAATGCGTCTGTGGAGCATCTATGATAAAATCGAGTATTAAAACTATCTAGAGCTCAAATTAAGAGCCCGGAAATAAGTAAATTGGTTTAAAATTCAACTGTTTCCGGATGACATCGAGAACATGGCAATTCTGGTCGGAAAGTCGCGCTACAAATTGGGTTTCCTTTTTTTTTTCTTTACTAGTTATAAATGTACAAATAAAGCAGTGTTATGCTAAGTAAAAGAAACAGACGGCGGCGACCTTTAGTCGTGTCCAGGCTGGGTCCAGCCGGCGGCGGCGGCGGCTCAATTGCTGATGATGGCCTCCAGGGCGGCGACCACGTCGCCGCTCTGTTCCCGCAGCACCTTCTCGGCCTGGGCCTTGCTCACGAGCAGCTCGTTCATCTGCAGGAGAAAGGCGTATTGGTAAGTGATTGTGACTATTGGTAAGTGATTATGGGATATACTCACGATCAGTTCGATGTCCTCCTTCTTCACCTGCACCTTTTGCAGTTCCTTCTCCTTGGCCACTCGCAGCTCGTTTTCTTTGCTGCGCTGATTGCCGAACTGTTCCACGGCCTGAAAGTCAACAATTTTCTATTTAAATAAGAATCTTTTCCATTAATATTCGACTCTTGCTTACGCTCGATATATTTGCCGCGGAGATTTCCTTCTCCTCCGCGTAGTCTGTCACACGTTCCAGGTCGGCGGCGCCGCCGTCGTGACGCGTTTGCTTCTTCTGCTTGATGTCCTCGTCCTGGCCATCCTCCTCGACCTCGGTGCCATTGACCTCAACCTCTGGCTCTGTTTCCGCCATGCTATTTCGCCTTTTTGTTTCAATTAACTGATATATATTTAATTTAGCTTTGTCGCCTCGTGCGATTATTGCCTTTCCTTGTTTTTTCAACACTACAAGTTGCTACAGTGTTATTAATCGACTGACCGACACATTTCACACCGAACGTAAAACTGTCAACTTGACTCCACACTTAACGAAACAAATTCATTGCATGACAGCAAAAGCGATGGTGTGTGTATTGGCTAGAATCATATGCAATTCTTGTTGTTCCTGTCAAAGATTTCGAGTTTTGCGTAGAATTGAGTTTCTTACTTGACATATAAAAAGTATATTTCGTAAGTTTTCGTAAGCGCCAACAGTGGAATTTGAGGAATTTTAAAGGTTGCATAGAAATCAAGCTTAAAAATGTTGGTCATTTAAGACAAAAAGTAAATTAATAATAAGTTTTAAGTAGATGTCCATCAGAATAAAAAAAAAGGTAGACAAAACTATGTAGAGATGCGTGCCGTTTGGGTTCGTGTCATCGCTGGTTCTGAGTGCTGATTAATTTGTTTTTAACATTTTGCAATATTTAAACAACATTAATTGGCATTTTATAACCGATCTTTAGAGAATCATTTTGATTACCTTTCTTAAAACCCTTATATTATATTATTTCGACTATTTTGTAAATTTAAGACAAATAATATTTTTGTTTTTAGCGGCTGTCCAACAAAATTAGACAAAATAAAAAAAATGTCCACAAAACTATGTAGAGATGCGTGCCGTTTGGGTTCGTGTCATCGCTAGTTCTGAGTGCTGATTAATTTGTTTTTAACATTTTGCAATATTTAAACTACTTTAAAGCAACAACCTTTTCTATATCCCCTTTAAAATTTCAAGCATAAATTGTAAAAACCGCAAAACTAATTAAAAATAACTCTAGCATAAAGTTCACACTTGCTTGCGGTCAACGACAGTTTTTTTATATCTTTAGACACTTTTTTTTTCTGTTGAAGCTCCATAACTCTTGCCTAGTTTGCACGGAATGCGGCTGTTGCGAATTTTGTTGCGGTCAAAATGTTAATTATAAGTTTTATAGCAGACATAATGAGATTCCAAATGTGGAAGGCTTCAGTAGTAGTAGCCGCCCCCCGGTTACCCCGCTTCCTAGTTGTCCACGCGCTGCGGGCGTCCTGCTCCATGTCCAGCTCCGTGTCCAGCTCCATGTCCTGCTCCGTGTCCAGCTCCTCTGCTCCTCCTGTTGACATAATCGTTTGCCATCATGATTAATTTAATTGTCACTTTGACGCAAGCGACTTTCGCCCAGCTCCTCAACGGCAAAATCAAGATTAATTAACAGCTCGACCCGCGGGCGGTCAACATCATTTGTTAGTGTAATGCCCACAGAGCATATGTGTGACAGTATTTGTGTGTATCTGTGTGTGTGTGTGTGTGTGTCGGTTGCAATTTTAATTTAATTCGATTTGCCTTCGGCATCGCGATTTTTGCTTGGCTTTAACTGATGCTGCAGCAGCTGGAGACACGCCTCCGTATTTGGATTTTCCGGCCCGGCGTCTGGGCGTCATTTTCCATGCAGGACACGGATTTGTTTGTCGCTATGAGACAACATATTGCTTTGCTTTACACCTGGCGAAAATACTAACTCATATTGAATCAAAACCAAGCTAAGGTCAAAACTCATATAGAAAAAACTTTTTCAGTCTCAAAATTCTCAAGTAATAACCTGATAGAGTTTATACATATTTTTTTTATAGATAAGCTCTTCTTTTAAAAATTGTATTTTTGGTTTTTAATTGAAATTTTTGAATTTCAATTTTTTTTTAATTTCGAACAATAATAAGTTGCAGGTACAAAACTCATATAAAAAAAAACTTTTTTAGTCTTAAAATTTCCTAAGTACAAACCTGAAATAATATATTTAGTATTTTGAGTAAGCTCTTGTTTTAAGTACTTTTCTACTTATTTTGAAAATTTAATATTTTTAATTTTAATTAATTTTGAACCATAATGAGTCGCAGGTGTAAAACTCATAATTATAAAACATTTTTAGTCTCAAAATTCTTAATTCTTGTTTTAAGTATTTTTTACTTATTTTTTATTTTGATTTTTAAATTTTATTTTTAATTTTTATTTTTTTTATTATTTTTAATTTAAATTTTATTTTTCAATTCAAATTTTTTTTAATTTTGAATCAATCTCTCTCTGCTGTAATGTAAATTTAAATTCTTGCGGTAAGAATATTAAATATTTTTTTTATTTGGTTTAGCAACATAAATGATTCATTTTTAAGAACAGTTAATACTTGATTTAAGAATTTTCTACACAATCAAAGTTTTTTATTTCAATTTTTTAGTTAAAACTTAAAACTTAAAACTTTTTTATTAATATTGATAATTAATATTTAATAGAGGAAAAATTAATGGAAGCCTTTCATTTGAAATTTGTATTCACTTAGAACTTTTCTTGAACAAAATGTAAATATAATTCCTTGCAGTAAGAATATTAATTAGTTATATTATTTATTTAATTTAAAACATAATTTGTAGATTTTTCATTTGGACTAGAGCATACTTTTTCTCTGAGTGTATAAATATATCGGTGTGTGTTTGTGTGTGTGTGTGTGTGGCGCAACAGGCCGCTCATTTAAAATGTTTGCAACCATTGTCAGCGCCAGCTTCCAATTGGAAGTCTGCCTGGAGTCGAGGCTGCGTTGCCAATTGCCAATTGGGAATTAAATTATGCCGCTAATTAGCAGTGGCAAAGTCCAAACACACACACACACACACACACACACGCACACATGCACATAAATTATGTTGGCAATTTTGGGGCTCATTGTGGTTTTGGCCTCACGAATTTCGCGCTGCATATTTTCAGGCGCCATTTCCACTTCCTTTTCCACTTCCTTTTCCACTTCCCTTTTCCATTTCCACTTTCATTTTGCATGTGCCACTGAACGCCCGAATTCACACAGTAAATTTTGGCTTTTGCATTTCTCCAAATTGAGGGTAGCAGCAGCTAGAGGGGGAGGGGGAGGGGTGGGACTGTGTGTGGGGGCGGGGTAACAGACTCTGCCAGGGTTGCCATTCGTCAGCGACGGCATTTGGCCGCGTGCTCCAATTGAGTTGCATTGTTTTTTATTGCCCTCTCGGAAGGGGAGAGATAGACAGAAGGGGGGGGGGGGGGGGGAGGGGATTGGGATTAGGGTAGGGCGGAATTTATCTTTGTTTGCCTGTGCGCGGGTTAATTTCATGTTTTGACATTTGTTTCGCCGCGCGTGGTTAAAGAGCTTTGCAGGGTATTGTCAGGGTTGAGGTGCACTGTGGCTGAGAAGGTCGGTTGCGTAAAATAAATAATGTTGCCAGATTTAGTTGCCAAATTGATTAAGAGGTCAAAACATGAAGAAAGAGGCAAATTTCATGTAAATCGGATAAGATTTGACCGAGTTATGGGAATGGGAAATTTTGACCCATGTCTTTATAGGATATTTAAGGGTATATATAATTTTAACATGAATTTCGACCGAAAAATAATGTTGCCAGATTTATATGCCAAATTTATCTGGAGGTCAAACCTTGAACAAAAAGTGAAACTTTATAAAAATCGGATGAGATTTGATCGAGTTATGGGCGTGGGAAATTTTGACCCATGTCTATATAGGATATTTGGGGGTATAATTTTAACATGAATTTCGACCAAAAATAATGTTACCAGATTTAAATGCCAAATTTATCTGGATGCCAATCCATGAATAACAAAATAAACCTCGTGAGAATCGGATGAGATTTGACCGAGTTATGGTGGTGGGAAGTTTTGACTTATGTCCATAATTTTTGACCCATGTCTATATACGACATTTGAAGGTTGGTATTTCACTTGAATTTTAACCCAGAATAATGTTCCCAGACTTAGATGCCAAATTGATTAAGAGGCCAAACCTTGAACAAAAAGAGAAACTTTATGAAAATCGGATGAGATTTGATCGAGTTATGGCACAGGGTAATTTTTACCTATTTTTACCTATCCTTTATAGTATATTTGGAGATACCATTTTTACATGAATTTCGACCAAGAATAATGTTGCCGGATTTAGATGTCAAATCGATTTAGAGGCCAAACCATGAACAAAAAGCCAAACCTCTTAAAGATCTGTTGAATTTTGACCGAGTTATGGGCGTGGGAAATTTGGACTTATGTGCCAAATTGGTCTAGAGGGAGTTGGGAAATTTCGACCTTTGTCTATTTGTTCAAGAGGTTAAGATTTTATACACACACCTATAAATTTATTTATATATTCCGATATAGTTTAAAAAGTATGTATGTTAGGGAAATTCAGACCTGGGAACGGGCTATATCAATATTTGATTGGGACTTCCCGACATCCGGACAATACAACTTATTCTACAGTTATAAACCGAACTGAGAGAACTCTCTCGATTGGATGAGAACTCCTCCTTCGCACTGCTCCAATTTGATGAAGCAGAGGTCTATCTCTTTAGAATAGGTCTAACCCGTCGATTGGCAGAATTTCCCTGCCTGGTCCTTGGTCCCCTTCCAGATCGAGTCCATAAATAAATTGCCCCCGCTTGCGCTGTTCTTGGGAATTCCCATCTATTTTTGGCCACAACTCAATTGTTCCATTGATTAAAGCCAATTGCAGCTGCAGTTCACATTTTCACTTCGCCCGAAATTTTCATTGAGCAAATTTTGCAAAAATCTCATTTCCGAATGAAATCCTGATTCCTACTCCAGTTCATTGATGGATGCAACGATACGTGCCGCATTCATGTGAGTGTGGGCGGAAGAGGGGGCGGGGGCAGACAATCGATTTGTATGCATGTCCTGCGACTGTGTTGGCCGTGTCAATGGCATTTTCCCCATTTTGGCCATTTCGCCCGTTCGAGATGCAGTCAATAAATAAATTTGCATAGCAAATAAATTAAGAAAATGCAATTTTCAAGAACTGTTGCACACAGAACGAGGCAGAACGCAGAATGGAAATGGCAAAGGACTCCACAGTAATCCCAAGGAATTCCCAGGAATACCCAGGAATACCCAGGAATCCCTTTAAGCCATCGCATGCATAATTGGCCGGCAGCTCGATTGGGCTAATAACAATCGAGCAGCTCGCTTGAATGTGGCACAAGCTACGCCGGGATGTCCTTACGGATGTCCTGCGTCCCGGCAAACTTTCGGTTCATTCGCAAATTGTCCAACAAAAAAATAAGTGAGCCATTGACTGGCGCTCGATTTGGTCAAACAAAGTTGCCCAACTGTAAGCGATACAAGAAACTTGCTCCGCAAGGAGATGCCAAAAGGATGTTGTGCGCGTGTGTGTGTGTGTGTGTGTGTGTGTGTGTGCGCGTGTGTGTGTGCCCGGCGACCTATTGACGACCTTTATCGCGCAGTGTACATAAACCATAATCGCAATTGGCAAGTGGCCGCCACTCGACATCGCCACGGCATTGTCATGCTTGGCAGCAGCAGGACACACACTAACACACACACACACTAACACACACGCACACACACTAACACACTCACACACACACACACAGGGAGGGACACGCTGGCCAGTGTAACGCATTGAACGGAAGCGCTGCTCATTCATTTCAAACTTGTCCGCAAGTTGCCAAGTTCCCAATCACCCCCCCCTCCTCCCCCCCTCCCCCTCACTCTCACACACACACGGGGAGAAGGTGCAATCGTAAAGTCCTTGCTTCCGCTTCTGAGTGGGCCACCCCCCGCCCCGCCCCCTCCCGCCAGCTGCTGTCATTTTGCAAGTTTTGCGTTTAACAATTTCGCTTCCTTCCGCTTTGGCTAAACGGCGCCAGGTTGTCGTGGAAATTTGTTTTAATCGTCATCTTTGCCATCCTACGTAAGCAAGGTTCGTTGACGTCCCTTCCCCCTAACCCCTCTTCCCCTCTTCCCGTCTTTCGACCGCTTTTGAGTTTGGGTCGTAAGTTTGGGGCCAACTCCGTCGCTTATCGATGGCCCGTTCAATATTTTATTAGTGTCCTTAGCTGTGCGACTCCTTGAGCAGCCGGGCGCCACATCCTTTCGTCTACACCTTCCGCACAAGTACTCCTCGCCCATTTGCAGAGGGGGAGCTGGGGGGGGATACTTGTTGTAAGTTTTCTGCATGCCTTTGCCTTTTGCCCGGCACTTTGATTTCTTGCTCTTGAGCGCGCAATAAATATTTATTTGCCTGTAAAGGACTCCAACTCCTCCTCGCCAGCTCCTGCTGCTGCTCCTCCTCCTCGTCTAAAATCGGCCATTTAGCGAGCTTACCTAATGGCACTCTGTCCGACATTCGGGGGCCTGGGCTCCCTACATATCAGATAGTCGCAAGAATAAATTATATTATGCCTCAATGGACTACAAAGGGACCAAAGGTCGAAGTAATTGCTCTTTTGGCATTTTTTAAATTTCGAAGGGAAAAAATTAGCTAAATTAGTTGCAGCAAAAGGAATAATTATTTAACTTTTATTATTATTATTCATTGACATTTTGGCATTTTGTAAATTTAGAAGGAAAAAACTTTTATAAATTTATTTGTATAAAAAAGTATTAATTTATTATACGTATAATTTTATTTATATTATGATGTTATCATTATAGTTATTATCATTATCATTATTATCATTATTATTATCATTATCATTATCATTATCATTATCATTATCATTATCATTATCATTATCATTATCATTATCATTATTATTATTATTATTATATTATCATTATTATTATTATTATCATCATTATTATTTTTATTATTATTAT
This sequence comes from Drosophila borealis, assembly GCA_035045885.1. Classification (NCBI taxonomy): domain Eukaryota; kingdom Metazoa; phylum Arthropoda; class Insecta; order Diptera; family Drosophilidae; genus Drosophila; species Drosophila borealis. Next base: position 216,261 of record JAWNOR010000194.1, on the reverse strand, counting down.
TATTATTATTATTATTATTATTATAATTATTATTATTATTATTATCATTATTATTATTATTATCATTATTATTATTATTTTTATTGTTATTGTTATTATTATTATTATGATTATTATTATTATTAATATTATTATTATTTGGAGTAGGAAAAGAGCACAAACATTCTCAAATCGATTTTTTTCCTCTAAAAATTAATTTTCTTTTTAAAGCGGAATTCGGGCTTTCAACATTTTGTAAATTTAGAAGGAAAAACAATTGAATAAATTAATTGTAACAAGAAAATGATTAATTAAAAGAATAGGAAAAAGCGAACAAAAGTTCACAAATACATTTGTAATCGAAAAAATTCTTTTTCCTCTTTCTTCGAATGTGAAAACTTTTGAAAAAACTAAAATAAATTAATTGTAAAACCTATATATTTACTATAAGAGTGCGAAAAGAGTGCAAACATTCTGAAATACGTTTTGTAATTGTAAAAATTTCGTTTTTCCCTTTTCTCCGAGTGTGAAAACTTTTGCACTTTCCCCCACCCCTGCGCCCCCCCCCCCCTGTCAGCGCATATCTTAAATGCACTTTGGATCATTCTCTTATCAATGAGCTGTTGCACTTTGGCTAGATACCCCCCCCTCACCCTCCCCTCTCAAGCACCCCTTGAGTGTGGAGCGCATATTTTCGTACACTTTACAGTCCGGCTACAATAAAACTGTCTGTCTATTGTCTGTAGCCCGCGCTCCCCCCTCTGGCACCCCGCATTTACTACGTACACTTAACTCTAAACGTTATTATTGTCGCCTGACAGTCTCCACAATTTGGCGTAATGTGTAATATTTCTTCTTTATAACCGACTACGCATCCGCCGTACGCCACTTAAAAGGTGTATCCATAAAATGGCAGCGAGAGATACAGATACATTTGGCGAGTGGATGGAAGGGGGGGAGGGGGGTTTAGATATGATAATAAAGTATAAAAACTTGTGCATACTTTTGGGCGTCTTTCTTCGGTTTGGTTTTGGGGGTTGAGCACATGCGGATATCCGTGAATATATATCATTTTATTTATAATTTTTATGCAACTTTTAGCTGAGCAAAAAAAAAAGGGCGAATCCGTATTAACTGGAACGGCCAGAAATTATTTCAGCATCGCTGCAAATCAATTTGATGTGAGACGAACTTCGAGCAGAAGAAGAAGAAGAAAACGAGAAAAAAATACGAAGAAAATGCTGAAAATTGAGTTTAGGTGAAACTAATTAAAAGTGCGGCTAAGCAATTGCTCAAGAGAGAGAGACAGAGAGAGTGAGGGAGACGGGAAGAGGTGACAGGTGCTCGACTCTGAGAAGAAAAAAAAAACATTTAATGACCATACATCATTTGAGCAATCAATCAATTTGAGCACATTTAATCCACATGAATCATGTTACATGCGGCAGAACAGATTGAGTCAGGCCAAAAAAATCTGGACTGGGGGCACGGGGGCAGAGTTCGGAGCAGCTCGCTGGACTTGAACCAACTGGAAATCTTGTGATATTAATCAGTCTATTAGACACGATTTGTTCCACTGCCGACATGGCGCACGATTATTCAATCAGAGCTCCGCTAGCCGCACAGTTGGTTGCCCAGGCCCAGGCCCAAAGCCAGACACAGACTCAGCTCCGTGTCCAGCCCCGCCTCGCCCAGCCCCTTTGGACTGGAGTCATGACGGAATCTGAATCTGAGCAGAGGCATTCATGTGCACATGTCTGTGAATATGTGTGCCCAGGTCCAGCGTGTGGCAAGTGCCGCGGGCTCTGTCAAGGGGAAAGGGGGGCGTACATACATAAGTGTATTAATGCTTCATAAAGAATGATTGAGTTTCGGATCAGGTTAGTATGTGACCTTGACGGGCGCACATAGCCTACAAACGCAATCTTTCATCGACATGCTTTAAAGATACAAAAATACGCTTATATTTTCCGACCACGTTCTGTTGGGGTGTTTTTTATATAATAAACGAGTCAAATACATATGTAACATATGTAATGCAATATAAGCTCTCTTTTTCTCTATTTCGGCAGAGAGTCTCTTGCTTTTTCTCTCTGACACATTCATCACTTTTTCTTTTCGTCTTTCTCATGCCTCGCTTTAATCCTTTTTTCCTTCTCTTTCCCTTGCCCTCAAGTATCGCCTCTCTATGCGATTTTCATCAACTCAACTGACTCGGATTTTCTCTCCGGATTTTCTCTCTCTAGAAATCAAATTTCTCTCTCGTTGCTCTCTCTTAATCTCCATATTTCTGACTTGTTCGCTTTTCGTATATCTTTTATTTTAGCCCTCCCTCTCTCTCCTTCTCTCTCTCCCTATCTCTCTCCCTCTCTCTCTCTCTCCCTCTTTTTCTCTCTCCCTATCTCTCTTTTTCTTTATCTATATGTTTTTCTACACCAGTCTCCTCTTATGTCTCCCTCTAGTCCTTTCCAACTACAGCTCACAGTCTTTTTCCTTCTCATTCCTTTGCATCGCCGTTCTACGCGATTTTCATAGACTCAACCTATTATTTATGACAATAATAATCTGTATAGCTAAATATGATTATCATTACATGCCACATCATCATGAAAACAATAATCAATTTTAAATACGTTTTACCATCAAACTGTCAGCATGTCCATGTCATCATAGCCAAGGCAACACTTGGGGCCAGTTTACGGTTCCCAAGGAAGTAGAGGAAGAGCGAGAACTTAAGGACGACATGAGTCCATCGCGACGATGTGTGGTGTGTATTTATAGTTTTTACTCAAAAAAATTTGTTGATATCGTAAACTTTTTTATGAAGTCGGTCAAAATGGCCAGCGATAGAAAGCGCATCAAAATTGATGGCAAAAGCGGCAAGTGTTGGTGTCTAGTAGATATCCAAAAGTTCTTTGATGAGTGCCCCCCCCTCAACCCCCTCCCCCCTCAACTAGGTCGTGACTTTAAAGGATTTGATATAAAAATGAAAGACAAGCGCAATTGAGCAGCATTTGCATATTGAATGAGCTGATGTGCTGTGCTCGCAGGCTCGGCGAGGACACAATATCCTGGCTGACGCCAAGGATAACGCACATTGTATGACTTATGGCGCTGGCTGCACAACTACCACCCCCCTCCCCCCCCCTCCCCCTTCTCCTACCATTACGGCACACCCGCAGCGGGCATTAGACTGCGCCAGCCGTCAACTTGTGTAGTTTTTCAATTTCATCATACCATCCCCTAACCCCCCCCCCTCATCCCCGCCTCCCCCCTTGAGTACAGCACCCTTCATCCCTTCAGCCCGTCAGCTGTTGGCGGCGCCGCGCTGCGCACTTGCAAAGATTTATTTTTATCGCCTACGATTTCCATTCAATCCAATTCATTTCGCTGGCATTTTCCTTGCTATTTGTTTTTTTTTTTTCATCTTTTCTGTGCACGAAATTTGCAAAAATTTGCAGCGCAAAGACTTTGGGGTAAAGTGAAAGATGGCAACTGTGTGGCATTTGGTCGCAGCAAACTATTTGACATTTCCGGCCAGCGCCATTTTGCATTTTCCATTTTCATCAACGAGTTCTGTGCCAGAGGCCGCAGTTCTTGGCTTCAAGTCCAATTGGCTCTCGGCTCAACCAGCTTGTTGGCAATTGATTTGGCCAGGTGCTACATTTAGAAAATATACAAAAAAAATAAAAAAATAATAATAATAAAACAAAAAACACGCCCGACGAGGATGGGATTCGAACCCACGCGTGCAGAGCACATTGGATTAGCAGTCCAACGCC